>JAMOIN010001553.1:37161-108330 GCA_024666655.1 Dascyllus trimaculatus
TATGTCACGTGACCCAAGTGCAGAGGCGTAGCGGCTGTCCCGGGTTCGACTCCGACTCCGGGCGTTTACCGCATGTCCTTCCCCTTCCTTCCCTGTCCTATCTAATAAAGGCACAAAAAGGCCAAAAATAAATCTTGAAAAAAAAAAAAAAAGAAATGTGCAAATTTCAAATATAAAAATGTAGTCGAAAAATTGCACACCCAAGTTTAATCTATGAAAACAGGGATATAGGTTGGTGCCTTGACATCACCATGAAGAAAAGCATGAACTGGAACAGCAGTGGCCAGGACAGCCCCGACGCCTTCACCTCTGGTTCTGTGGTTCTTCTCCAGGTGGTTCCAGGTCTACTTTGCGGGTTACAGAAATGTCCTATTATTTGTGATGAAGTCTGATTCTCTGAAAGGTCTTTCAAGCTTTTTTCCCACCATGCACCCATGAAACTGAAAATAGATATGTACATACACCGATCAGGCATCACATTAAGACAACCTGCCTAATATTGTGTTGGTCCCCCATTGGACATGGACCAGAGGACCTCTCAGGGTGTCCTATGGGGTCTGGAACCAGGATGTTGACACTGGATCCTTTGGGTGCTCTGGCTTGTGCAGTGGGGCCTCTGTCAATCCAACTTGTTCCACTGCATCCTGTTGATGCTTGATCACAATGGGGTGTAGGAAGTTTGGAGGTCAAATCAACATGTTGGACCATTGTCATGTTCCTCAACATGTTCCTGATTGGTTTGATGTTGTTTCCATGTGGTGGGGTGCATTTTCCTGCCGGGATTTCCATTTGCATGAGGGAGTGTGTTTGTTGTGGGACGACGTGTTTAAGCCTCATCAACACGGACGTTAGAATCCAAGGTTTTCCATCAGAACACCACATAGTACCAATATGATCAATGCTATTCACTTCACCTTCTTCTGCAGCTTCATCCAAAGAAGCCTATTGAAGTTCCTGGAGTTAAAGCCTAGTTAACAGCATTTGGTTTTTTAAATATACGTAATAAACAGGAATTTCCAGAATGTGTCGTTTCCTGTTCAACAGATGCTGCTGTTTTGGCCTCAAACAGACTGAAGTTTTCGCCTCTTTCTCTCTAAGTTTTACTCTCTGGAAGCTCACTGTATAATTTTCTCTCCGCCAGCTGAGTCTCTATTTTTTTCCAACCACTAATTAATTATAATTCAGCAGTTTGATGCAGTCAGGCCGAAGGAATGCCGGAGTCGAGTCGGAGGAGGAGGAGGAGGAGGAGGCTGACGGAGGGAAGGATGGATTCTGTGGTTTGTGTCAGCTTCAGGCCCGTTGGAGGGATTTAATTACATGTATGACCAGAGACCAGAACACGACACGCTGCTGAATGTAGAGGTGAGGCTGAACACAGACGGTTACTGAGGCTGAGCCGACCTCAAGCGCTTCATGGTCCCGGCATCGTGTGGGTGTCTGGATAAATGAGAAGAGGCGAGAACCAGGACGTTAAGTGGAACCGGTTTAGACTGAGACGAAGACGCGTGTCGTTCAAGAACACACTGTGTTTGTTCAACCGTTTATGTGGATGTAATGCGACTAAATACGTCAAATGTCATGTCTGCTGTAAAATATCTAATCTGAAATCATGTGTCAAACATACACTGTACAAAAAAACAACCCCCAACTCTCATACTTGACATTATAAAACTAAAAATGGTGAAAATAATGCAAAATATATGCAAAATAATAGTATTTCTAGCTGATTTATGTGCAGTAAAATTAGAATTTTGCAGTTACACATTGTAAAAACATAAATTACAACATTTAAAAATACATATATTTAATGTGGAGATGATGTAAACAGTCAACATCACACATTAAATACTAATTTTATTAATTATTATATGCAATCAAGACGAGAACAATCAGTAAAATAATGGTGAAACAACCAAAACTATTTATCCATCATCAATAGACATAAGTATGTGTAAAATATCAAGATGTTTTTCTGATTTTAATACAGTAAAAATAGCGTAAATCTTATTTTAAAATTTAAAAATATGTGGACATCATGTACAGTGTTGACCTGTTTTTTTATAGTCACCATGCTAATATATTTATTTATATATTTTTTCAGTCCTTAAAATACATGATTGTGCTTTGAAATTTTTATTTCAAATTATTTTGGGTAAAACAGCTATTTTTTTAGATTTAAAGACAATAAAAATAGAGTCATTTGATGGTCACACACTGTAAAAAATGACTTTCTATTTGTAAAAATATAGATTTTTAACGTGGACATTATGTACAGTTTTGGTTTATTGTTTGTTTTATATAGTTAACATGTAAATTAATAATTTCTTTATAAGTTATCTGTAATTTATCAAAACAAGGAAAATCCATAAACTAACAGCTTTTTAAAAAAAAAAGTGAGTCCTTATTTTTTCAATTTCAAATATTGGCAAAAATCAGTAAAATATAAATAAAATAAAAATATATACTCATATATTATAAACATCCATTTATTATCTTCTGCTTATCCAGGGCCGGGTCACGGGGCAGCAGTCTAAGCAGACCTGATCCACATTGCCCCTACGGTTCCCTCTGTGGCTGGTGGGCCCACGTCACCCATTCGGGCTGAGTCCGGCTGAGCAAAGGCCCGGCCACCAGGCACTCCCATACGAGCCCCAACCCCAGGCCTGGCTCCAGGGTCGGGGGTTAACCGGGTGACATCACGGTCCTTGTTATTAATGCTTCTATGAGGGCTTCTTGAACTGCTTTTAGTCTGACCAGGGCCATAGAGCCCCCGACAACATGGCTCCCAGGATCATTCAGGCACTCAAACTCCCCCACCACAGTAAGGCAGCAGTTCCAGGGGGACTATTATAAAGATATATTCAAATATTATGGTCACACATTGTAATAAATAAAAGCAAAAGTAGTAAATTAAGCAGCAAATTGTTCAAACTAGTTACTTTTAAAAACATGTTATTTTGGTGCTAAATAAACAGTGACAATGAAACTCTAGGAAGCCTAAGGATAAGACTTAAACATACGCACTAATGGATCCTTATGAGACTCACAGTCGTAGCTTTCAGGGAGAAAATATGTTTATTTAACAGGAATCTTAATGTTGACAGACAGGGTTGCACAGCAGGACAGAACAGACACAGAACACCTTCTGGATCGATGCTAAATGCTAGCACCAGCATGTGATTCCTATAGGAACGTGACGGGAACATACTGCTGACAGATATTCCATTTCCCAGAGAGAAACCATCAGCTGACCCTCTTACAGCAGGATGGAAATGAGCTCCGCCAGATGTAAAGCCTGACAGTCTGATCGGAGCTCGACCTCAACATGGTCTGAGCAATTTGCAAAGAACTGCTGGAGGCTTAATGCGCGACCGTGTTTTCATTTGGAGAACCATATGGACGTTTGTATCGAATTTCCTCTGGTCGTTTCTGGATTGAATGAACTGGAAGAAGAGGCTGCAGAATGGGAGTTAAACCGCTGCAGGGGTTGCTGCACTGAGAGTCGCAGTTAAAGGAGATAGATGGTCAATCAGAGCCTAGAAGAACTGCAGCTGTAAGCAACAGCGGCAGCAAACTGATAGACGGAGCGGCCGCCATGTTTCCCCCCGCAGGGCCTGAGCTGGTCTGATTTAAAAACTGCCAGCGACTGCATTAACATAGGTGGTCCTAATGAGGTGCTAAACTCGGGGAAGCTGTCGAGTTCTGCACATGGTCGTAATTAGTAAAGTGGATGTAGCTTTAAATCCCTGCGAGTGCTTCGTTTAAAGGTGTCGGACACATTTCATGCAGAACGCAAACTGGAAAAATCCCGTTTTTGTCGCCGAACACGTCACAGAGCAACAATGTGCAACGTTTGAGGGCTGCAGATGGAAGAGCTTTTTACTACGTTCTCTTGTTTTAGCATAGAAAAACACATTTTGTTGTGTTTATCACATAATAAACAAGTTATCTTTAAAAAAAAATGAAGACATTGTAAAATTAAACCATTTATCAGAGCCTGAAACTGTAAAACCAGAAAGACTCATTGGATTTCCAACTTTCTGATGGTCCTTGAACTACTCATCTGTGGCCAAATATAACCTTAAAACTGTAAAATTTCATCAAAATCACTCTATTCTATGTGTCTTATTAATTAAATCAGCCCAAAATAAACAGCTTCTGCAGTTTTATGTTCATTTTATGCAAAATACAAACTGGAAAACTACAGTTTTTGTCAGCGAACATGTCAGAGCCACAATTTGCAGCCTTTGAGAGCTACAGCTGGAGTATTTCATCACATCGTCTGCATAGAAAAACACAGACGCTGTTGTGTTTCGCATAATAATATGTTAACAGAGGTTTTTGATGTTGCAAAGCAGTTTGATTTAAAGATGCTTTCAACTTATTATCCACAAAGGGCATTTTTTAAATTGGTCTAGAGCTTACGCATTCATTTTTTAACCCTTTTGAACCCCAAAACCCATCAGCGGGTTTGACACATAACTTTCTGATGGTCCTTGAACAGCTCATCTGTTGCCAAATTTAACCTTAAAACCTTGAAATTTCATCAAAACCACTTTATTCTGCATGTCTTATTTAATAAATCAGCCCAAAATAAACAGCAATCACATCACAGAGCAGCAATTTGCAGCCTTTGAGGGCTGCAGATGGAGTATTTCATCACATCGTCTGCATAGAAAAACACCAATTTTATTGTGTTTATCACATAAACTGTTAATGTAGGGTTCTGATGTAGCAAAGCAGTTTGATTTTAAGATGCATTCAACTTATTATACTTAAAATACATTTTTTAAATTGGTCTAGAGCTTGCGCATTCATTTTTTAACCCTCTGAACTCCAAAACCCAAAATTATAACCACTTATCAGAATCAGAAGGATTTCCAACTCTCTAAAGGTCCTTAAACTACTCAACTAACAGGTTCTGTAGTTTAACGTTTATTTTTTGCAGAATGCAAACTGGAAATTTTCAGTTTTTGTCAGTGAACACGTCACAGAGCAACAATTTGCAGCCTTTGAGAGCTGCAGATGGAGTATTTCATCACATCGTCTGCATAGAAAAACACCAATTTTACTATGTTCAGCACATAAACTGTTAATGTAGAGTTTTGATGTAGCAAAGCAGTTTGATTTATAGATGCATTCGACTTATTATACACAAAGGGCATTTTTTAAATTGGTCTAGAGTTTACGCATTCATTTTTTTTAACCCTCTGAACTCCCAAACCCAAAATTAAACCATTTATCAAAGTTAAAAACTGTAAAAACAGACAGAATCCTTGGATTTCCAACTTTCTGATGGTCCTAGAACCTCTCATCTGTGGCCAAATTTAACCTGAAAACTATGAAGTTTCATCAAAATCACTTTATTCTACATGTCTCATTGAATAAATCAGCCCAAAATAAACCGCTTCTCCAGTTTAATGTTCATTTTCTGCAGAATGCAAACTGAAAAAATTCTTCGTTTTTGTCAGCGAACACGTCACAGAACAACAATCTGCAGCCTTAGAAGGTTGCAGATGGAAGAACTTTTTCACCACTCTCCAGAAAAACAGTTTGTTGTGTTTACCACATAACAAACTGTCAGCGGAGAGCTCTGATGTTGCAGAGCAGTTTGATTTAAACTTCACTTTGTCATTTCTTGCAGAATCCCTTTGAGAAATTCTCCTTCATTTCCATGTTTAACATATTTGCGGCGACGCTTCTCCTTTGTTGGTGCAGTCTGAACGGCCTCGGTGAAGATTTCCTCGGTGACGTTGGGGTTTCTTCTGAGTGGGTGGTCCGGTTTCTTTCTGTCATACATGTTCAACGATGTCATCGCTGCAGCGTTTAGTCCACGCAGACATCACACAGTTGGAGGGTTGAGGGTTAAGACGGGGGTGTGGGGGATTTATGAGGGCTTTCAGTTCGTTCCAGACCAGTTTTCTTTCTTGGGTTTTCCCATCGAGATGTTCCTCCATCAGCGACTTGGAGCCTGAGATTATTCCTCTGCGGTCATGAGAAAGACACCAGAACTCAGCCACGGGGCTCTTTCTAGTGGTTTAGTTAGCTTAGCAACATAAAGTGTTGAAGCAACTGGAAATCAAATGGACGCAAATTCTGAGCAAAAACACGGATTGAGATCGTTGGATTTGAGGACAAATAACCAAAATAAAACCCCCAAAACGCATCAGTTTTCAAAATAAAATGGTTTGTTTCTCTGTTCCCGGTTTTATTTTGTACTTTGAGGACAGAAGAGGCGCCTCTGACCAGGCTCCGTGGAGCTCAACGGTAACTGGATGGAGTTTTTCCATCCGGGGGCCCAGAACCATGACTGGGACGCAAACAGGCTAAACTGGTCTCGGCAAACAACCACCCTGCGGTGGAGAAGATGCCCACGGAGCAGCTGCTCGACCCCGAAATGGGAGAGCGAGAAAGCTGCGTGGAAGTATATAGCTGTTATTCAGGATGCTAACCATGTGTTTTCTGTGTGTGTGTGTGTGTGTGTGTGTGTGTGTGTGTGTGTGTGTGTGTGTGTGTGCGTTGGGGTATTTGGGCAGCGTGTTTTTCTGGTTTGCTGAGCTATAACTGGACGGCTGCTTACCGTAACCTCCGACCAAAACAGAGGCTCCACTTTACTGGATGCGTCCTGCTGCTCCTGTAGAATTAGAAGAACCAGACCGGAACAGAGGAAAACACATCCAGTTGAATAAACTTTATCAAAGCCATTTGGAAGTTAACATATTTAACCCGATGATCCCCGAGCAGTTTCCGGGCGTTTTAGGCTCCTCTTTCATTTTTCCTCACTGTGGGCTCATTTTTCACTGCAGTATAAAGTCGTGCCGTTAGAAGTGGAGAGAGAACACAGGGATGCCTGATGTGCAGCATGACACAGTTCTACTGACTTAAATCATTAAAAGAATAAATGTATTTGATTTGTTTTAGGGCTGCACGGTGGCTCGGTGGTTGGAAGAGTCGCCTCACAGCTAGAAGATCCCCGGTTCACGTCCCGGTTAGGACGCCTGGGATCTTCCTGTGTGGAGTTTGCATGTTCTCCCTGTGCAGCGTTGGTTTTCTAGCTTCCTCCCACAGTCCAGAAACATGCTGAGGTTAACTGATAATTCTAAATTGTCTGTAGGTGTGAATGAGAGTGGGCTTGGTTGTTTGTCTCTATATGTAGCCCTGTGATGGACTGGAGACCTGTCCAGGGTGTCCCCTGCCTTCACCTGAGTCCACTGGGGTAGACTCCAGTCCCCCGTGACCCTACAGAGGATTAAGCGGTGTATAGATGATGGATGGATGATTTATTTTACAAAAAAGAAAAATCCTGGACTTACTGTTTTTACAGTTTCATCTCATTAGTACAAATAGATGTCACATAAAGAGAAAAAATACACCCATCAGACATCACATCATGACCACCTGACTAATATTGTGTTGGTCCCCCTTATGTGGTCCAAAATGCTCTGAACCATTGGACCCGAGGACCTCTCAGGGTGTCCTATGGGGTCTGGAACCAGGACGTTGGCACTGGATCCTTTGGGTACTCTGGCTTGTGCAGTGGGGCCTCTGTCAATCCAACTTGTTCCACTGCATCCTGTTGATGCTTGATCAGAATGGGCTGTAGGAAGTCTGGAGGTCAAAATCAACATGTTGGACCATTGTCATGTTCCTCAACATGTTCCTGATTGGTTGATGTTGTTTCCATGTGGTGGGGTGCATTTTCCTCCAGTGACATTTGGGATTTCCATTTGCATGATGGAGTGTGTTTGTTGTGGGATGATGTTTATTTGGGTGTCTAAGTCTCATCAACACGGATGTTAAAATCCAAGGTTTTCCATCAGAACACCACATAGTACCAATATGATCAATGATATTCACTTCACCTGTCAGTGGTCAGGATGTTGGGGCAGATCGGTGTAAATTGCAGTGGAAAAATAGTATTCTATAAATATTTTATGTACACTGCCTGCAGTTCAACCGAAAACGTGGCTGTCGGCTGGGTCACTAACGGCTCCATTGTTGCACTAATGAGTGTAGAATTTTAGTGTTTTTTTACAGAATCTGGTGAGTAAAGAACACATTTTTAAGTTAGTTCATTTTTAAATAAGACACGGAAAGTTACAAATCAGACTATGCTTTCAGTTTCTGGCTCTGATAAATGGTAAATTTGTGCTATTTTTTAAAACCAACCTTTCAAACCAACTAGCAGGTTTTGGAGATCAGAGAGTTAATTTGATGCCATCATGAGGATGAGATGACCAAAACATCAGGAGATAAAACTGCAGAGGTGGACGATTATGCATTCAGTACATGGGGTGTTATTCCTTTTTCCATTACAGACACATTCAGACATTTAGCTGCTGCTGCTGCTGTTTTTCTCTTTTCAACTCCAAATATAAACTTAAATTCTTACAGGTCAGATGTGACTCAGAGCCAGCTGTTGGAGAAAGAGGATTATTTTAAGGCTAAATTCAGCAGCAAATTTCCGTCGTCCGACTGTAAAAACTCGCAATTATTCCCGTCCAGTGGAGTATTTCAGGGTATTTAAGGCGACGCGTTTGTTTCTGCCAGTTTACAGAAGAGGACTTTATTTCTTCGCTCACATGTGTGCACATTTCTCTGAATTACAAAACATACCTCTGAGTCCTCCCTCTGTTTTTTTATTTTTATAGATATACACACACACCCAGTTAGTCTGCAGTAAACCAGCTTTTATTGGGACATAAAACTCTTTTCCATCAGCGCCACACTGCTGCTGCACACAGGAGCGTTGAGGAGGTTTATGCAGAAATGCCTCCACTCCGGCTCCTCGAGGAATTTCTGTCCATCGCCGGATTCACGAGCATCACAGCCTCCTCATTGTTTTCCTCCTGGAGCCTCTCGTCAAAACAAATTTAACCTGAAGTTTGTCCCGGGGGGAAACAGAATCTTGGCAAAGCGTCGAGGCGAACCGAGAAAACAGTGGCAGCGCTGTAGGGGGAAGAAAACAAGGCGTGGCCATGCAAGTGTTGGGATTAGGATGAGCTAAAAATAGAGCCGGTTTTAGCTCCGAATGCTAACCTGAAGCATTCGTGGGAAACGGGCCAAAGACCTCTACCAGTAGAAAAGCCTTTAAGTTGTTTTTTCTAAGTGAGTCAATCCACCTTATGAGTCACTGGTTGTGTTTCGTGAGGTTAGTTTCAGAAGGAGCTGCAAGTTTACACTGTAAAAAGTGACACGAGCTTGTTCTGGAGACGTGTCAAACCATCAAATTTAAAAAAAAGTTCCAATTGTTCAAAAAAGCTTCTTGTGAAGGGGGAAAGGTTTTGTGTTCCACGGCTCTAGAGGAGCTTTGTGAAGTCAAAGAAACTAACCTTGATGCCATTTTCTGAAAAAAACTAGTCCTATACCTGAACACCTTTCACTGACCTTGATGCAAAACACCACAAAGTCAAGAAGAGATGTGAAGGAGGACTCATGAGAAACTGGTATTAAAAACTGGTTGTAAGCAACCATATTAGCCCGATGCTAGCTACATGTTCACTGGTTACTGGTGAGTTCTAGAGTTGATTTTAGGATGTTTTCTGCTGGTTTCTGAAGACTTGAATGGTCTCCCAGCCAGGCTGATGACCAGCAGCCCACAGGTGCAGCAGATGTACCTGGTGAGCAGGTGAGCTGGTCTTTGATCAAGAGACATTCACTGCAAAGCACCACAAGTTCTTACACAGCACCTTTCAAAGGGAAAAATTGTTAGCATTGTTGTTGCTGGTATTGTTGATGTTGTTGCTAGTATTGTTGCTGGTGTTGCTGGTATTGTTGCTGGTGTTGATGTTGTTGCTGGTATTGTTGATGGTGTTGCTGGTGTTGTTGCTGGTGTTGATGTTGTTGCTGGTGTTGTTGCTGGTGTTGATGTTGTTGCTGGTGTTGTTGCTGGTGTTGATGTTGTTGCTGGTCTTGTTGCTGGTATTGTTGATGTTGTTGCTGGTATTGTTGATGGTGTTGATGTTGTTGCTGGTATTGTTGCTGGTGTTTGTGGTATTGGTGTCGCTGGTATTGTTGATGTTGTTGCTGGTATTGTTGATGTTGTTGCTGGTATTGTTGATGTTGTTGCTGGTATTGTTGATGTTGTTGCTGTTATTGTTTCTGGTATTGTTGATGTTGTTGCTGGTATTGTTGCTGGTATTGTTGATGTTGTTGCTGGTATTGTTGATGTTGTTGCTGGTATTGTTGATGTTGTTGCTGGTATTGTTGATGTTGTTGCTGGTATTGTTGCTGGTATTGTTGATGTTGTTGCTGGTATTGTTGCTGGTATTGTTGATGTTGTCGCTGTTATTGTTGCTGGTATTGTTGATGTTGTCGCTGGTATTGTTGATGTTGTCGCTGGTATTGTTGAGGTTGTTGCTGGTGTTGTTACTGTCCTGATTCCGGCTTCAGCCCTGTCTGTCTCCCCCTTTCTTCTTTCTTCTTTCTTCTTTTTTTTCTCACTCTGACCTGCCTTCCCTCACCTTCATTCCTGCTCTGCCTGCACCCTGATTACCCTGATTCCAGACAGCTGTGAACAACCACTCACCTGCCAGTAATCACCACCTTCAATAAAAGTCTGGTTCTTTCACCAAAACTCTGCCAGACCATAAAACCATTCTACTCCAGTTCACAGTCTGTTTCCCGTCTGTCATCTACCTGCCTTCCCCAAACATCATCCACTGTATTTTGTGTAATGTCTTTTCTGTTGCTTGTCATTATTGTTGTTGCTGCTGTTGCTGTTATTGTTGCTATTGTTGTTGTCCCTGTCATTGCTGTTGATACTGCTGTTAATGTTGTTGCTCTTACTACCATTATTGCCGTTGCTGCTACTGGTGTTGTTGGTATTGCTGCTCTTGTTTTTGCTTTTGTTTCAGCTGTTATTGTTGTTGCTGTACAGAAAAGGACAACCAAAGTTGCCAAGAGTCCCACTGCACTTCCGCTCGGCTACATAATCATGCAAGGACAGATGTTGACGGCGTGGGACGTTGCTTTTCTTTGAAGGCCGCTGCAACAAAGACCAGCGGGACAGAAATATCTCCTCCACTTTCATAAAGTGTGGACTAGTCTGTCTGAGATAAGCAGAGACGAACCTTCCCTCAGCATTTAGAGAACTCAACCGGCTCTTATCACGACTGTTACTTCAACACCTCCGGTCTTTTCACTCAGCCAGGAGCCTCAGAAGCAAAAAAACTCCCCGACTGACATTTTCAGCTACTGTCGTCCTCCATCATCACCACAACTGTTCAGTGAGTGAGCTTCTTGTGAGGCCTCGTGGCTTCATGTTTAGTCTTTTGTGTTTGTTTGCGAACGGCAGTGTGAATAAGGAACAGATCTAAAACTCGTCGCTGGATCATATTTTCCTGAGTCTGGACCAAGTTAAGTGAAATGCAGATGTGGAAGCAGCTTCAGTCCCTGCAGCGCCGCTGGAAGGGTTTCCCAAACGCTGCACGGTTCGTGAAAAGTTACATCGCTCAGCAGTAGGAAACGATGACTCTGGTTGCAGAAATATCCGATTTAGTGCATAAAACCCCCAAACAAAAATATCACAGATGCAACTTTTGACATGTTGGATTAAACACTTCATGTCGATGCAACAAATATCGACTTAAACCTCTGAACTCCAAGCAGTTTCTGGGTCTTTTCTTTTGCACCCGTCTTGTTTTTACCCACTGTTGGTGGATTTTTCATTGCAATCTAAAGTCCTGCACCTCTATAGATCCAGAACAGCCATGTCTGGAAGTAGAGAGACTTCAGAAAGGTCTTCTGTGCACTATAATACAGCTTTATTGTCATAAATCAGCAAAAGATAAAGTTGAATTCCTTTGATTACTTAATTTAAAAAAAAAAAACTGGAATCAACATGTGGAACATTTTTCCAAGTGCACAGTCTATGATTGGATGCCGACGACGGAGGTGTGGTCCTTGCCAGAGGTGGGGCTGCGATTGGTGCGGCGTCGGCCAGCTTCACCAGTCATCACCCACCGACTCTTTCAAAGCCTGGCAGAGTCATTCAACGGGCGGCTGAGGTGCAGCACGCCGAGCAGAAGTGTGTGGTTGCTAGCACAAACCAGTGATTTTTATATGAATTTTTTAAATTTCTAGGGGGCGCTGTGGAGCTGTTTGGCCACACCCAAGTGTTGATGGATGGCCTGTCATCAAGCACATCAAGTTTCACTCACATCTGATCATGTACAGTCAAGTTATGAGCATTTCACTTTTTACGGCCACAGGCTCAAAATGGCCGCCATGCCACGCCCACACCGTGTGACGCAGCTACGAGATTTTAATAACTTTTCATCCTCAAGTGGTCAAGATGCCACACAGGGGTTCAAAGCTGCGTAAGAAAAAGAAAGAAAGAAAGGAAACATAGCAGGAATAATAAGGCCCTTGCACTGCAGCGCAAGGGCAGCGTTCAGTGTTTCTCACTGATCGCTAATAACTTTATTGATACCAATTGCAGCTGGTTTCATGTTGCTTTTTCCCCTACCCTGAGCGCAACATAACATATTCTTTCTACTTCTAGAGGTTGCGGCTCCGATAAAATGGTGTCACTTCTGCAATTTTTGCCTTTCATACCGACACACTGCCTGCAGTTCAGCCGAAAACTCCACGAATGTTTGTCAAGTGGCTGTTTGTTGCAGCCGAGTCATGAAAAGCTTCACACAGTTGCATTAAAAAATGTTTTTAACAGAATCTGGTCGATTGAAAAAAACACATTTTTAAATGCGACATCGGGGCCTGGGGAGTCAAGAATCTGATTGATCTTTCTCTTTTTGCAGTTTTTATCTCATTTAAATGGTGCAGCGTAGGCATGTTTTTTAAAGATAACATGGCTTTTTAACCCACTAGCAGGTTTTGGAGTTCAGACGGTTAATATGAAACGCTGTCATGAGCACGAGATGACTAAAAGATCAGCAGATAAAACTGCAGAGGTGGACCTGAAACACACCACAGGCGATTTTACATTCAGTCCAGTGGGCGTTGCTCATTTTTCCATCACAGACACATTCGGACGTTCAGCTGCCGTCGCCCTCTATGCGTGTTTTTCACATCGAAGGCCAACGTAAATCTAAACTTCTAAGGTCAGATGTCAACGCGGCAGCAGCTAATAAACACCCGTGCGTCTCTGCGGCGGTAACGAGCTTCTCTTTCTAGCGCGGCGTGAGTAATTTCAGCAGTTTGCAGCCGACAGTGTTACCACTCAACTGTTCGTTTGGCACCATTAGAGAGGATCTGCAACGTGAGTCACGCACAGGGTGAATCATGTTTTGCCATTTCGAGGGATTATCCAAGACAGACGCGTCAAATATGTCGACTTCATCGCGTCTTCGTTTCTCCGTCTCCTTCTTTCTCTTCACTGTTTGGGTATTTTCCCCCCATCTTTCCTTAATTTTCCTGCTTCTTCACCCCGTTCAAATGTTCCTCCTCCGTCCTTTGTCGCTCCTCTAACCCCATCAGACAGGAGATGCTTTGCGGTGCCAAGCAGACATAATAAAAAAACACAAAACCGGAGGGGTGGATAGGAAAAATCTATTAAAGGGACTTATTTAAATCTAATTTGGCAAATGCTGCTTCTCGGGATCGCTGAATAACGCTGTTATTATCCAAGAAACAGGGGGGAAAATAACCCATCAGCCAAAGACAGAGAGTTTAACAGGCAGGAAACGAGAGGAGGCAGCTGGAATGAGTGCGTTTGGTGAAATAAGGCGTACAAACGGATGATTTATGCGTCGATGAATCGCTCGTGGCAAAACAGAACACCTGTTAACTAAACTCATTATGTGTCTGCTGTTATTTGCTCGTGTTGCTTAGCAGGAGAGGAGCACCTGCTGATTGAAATCACAGGTTTGTCATGGAGGAGGCCGTGAAACCTGCAGAAACGGGGAAAATCATGAAGACAGTGACTGAAATGAAGATCAGGGCTTGTCATGAAACCTCTAATACACTCAATAAAAGTGACACGTCGACACGGTAATTAGAAAGGTATATTTAAACTGTAAAAGTAAGGGGGCCACCAGAGCTCCTTAGGGGGGTCTGCTATAGTAGTACTGACTAGAAGAACGAGAACCAGAAGAACGAGAACCTGAAAAACTAGAACCAGAGGAACAAGAACTAGAAAAGGGGACGCCAGAGCTCCTTAGGGGGGTCTGCTGTAGTAGTACTGACTAGAAGAACTAGAACCAGAGGAACTAGAACTAGAAAATGGGCTGCAAGAGCTCCTTAGGGGGGTCTGCTGTAGTAGTACTGACTAGAAGAAGAAGAAGAACTAGAACAACAAGAAAGACAAACTGGAATTAGAAGAAGAGCTAGATCTAGAAGAACTAGAATACAGAACAAGAACACAGGACATGCAGTAAACAAAGAACTAAAAGAACTAGAAGAACAAGACCTAGAACATCTAAAAATAGAACAAGAAAAAGAACTAGAAGAAAAAAAAACTAGAACTGGAAGAACAAGAACTAAAAGAACTAGAACTAGAAGAACGAGAACAAGGAGAAGAACTAGAACTAGAAGAACAAGGACTAGAAAAAGGACTACAACTAGAACTAGAAGAATAAGAACTACAACAAGAACTAGAAGATGAACTGCAACAACTAGAGGAAGAACTAGGCCTAGCACTAGAAGAACTAGGCGTAGAACTAGAAGAACAAGGCCTAGAACTAGAAGAACAAGAACTACAAGATGAACTACAACAACTGGAAGAAGAACAAGAACTAGAAGAACAAGGACTAGAAGAAGGACCACTAGAACTAGAAAAAGAATAAGAACTAGAACAAGAACTAGGAATAGAAGAACAAGAACTAGAAGAAGGACCACTAGAACTAGTTAGAATAAGAACTAGAACAAGAACTAGAACTAGAAGAACAAGAACTAAAAGATGAACTGCAACAACTAGAAGAAGAACAAGAACTAGAAGAACAAGGACTAGAACTACAAGAACTACAAGATAAACTACAACAACTGGAAGAAGAACAAGAACTAGAAGATGAACTACAACAACTGGAAGAACTAGAACAAGGAGAGTGACTACTAGAACTTGAAGAACTAGAACTAGAAGAAGAATAAGAACTAGATCAAGAACTAGAACTTGAAGAACAAGAACTAGAATATGAACTACAACAAATGGAAGAAGAGCAAGAACTTAAACTAGAAGAACAAGAACTTGAACTAGAAGAGCAAGGACTAGAAGAAGGACCACTAGAACTAGAATAATAAGACTTAGAACAAGAACTAGAAGATGAACTACAACAACTAGAATTAGAACTAGAAGAACCTTGAGTTCAGAAGTCCTGTTCTCTCTCTGAACATGTTCAGACAGTTTAGACTAGTAATTAAAATACTGTTAAAGACTGTAGAGGAAAAGTTCATTTCAATGCTTCTGTAGTTTGTTGGCTGAATATGATTCCATTAGAAGTTGTCATAACTTAAAGACATTAATGCAAACTGTTGTGCCCCAGAAGATAATTGAAGACGAGGTGAAGGAGAGTACAGTCATGCAGATTGCTCATGTATGTATGGCAACATCTTTAATATCTTTTATCCGAGTCGTTCCAAATGAAAGACGTCCTTCCTGCTGTTTCTGCTGTGACTCAGATGTGATTTTTGGAGTCGGTTGTGTCGGAGTTTGGCAGGCGTTTGTTGTTGTTGTTATTCTGGGGTTTAGTTTAGCGATGACATATTTCATCATCTCCTGGGGGGGGGGGGAGTGTTTGTCAGCTGCACTGACTGAATATCTTTTCATTTTCTGCTCAGTGTATTTTATCACTCCGTATATTTTACCAACTGTGGACGTACAGCAGCATGTTTCAGATTATACTCCATCTTTAATGCAGAGTGTGAAGCCTGCGTGTGCTCCGAGGTGACGGGGTTTTTAATTTGTCTCTGCTGTCTGGCCGAGAGTGTTAATCGCCCCGACGCCACTCCGACGGTCTCACAATAATAACGGACCTGTTTAATAGAAATGAATTAGCGTCATTATGCGGAGAGGAGCTGCCAATCCAGAGGCTCTCTGGGCAGCAGCAGACCGAGGAGGGTCGACTCAAAGCTGCAGCTCCTTCCCGTATCCTCTGCAGCAAAGCGATAAGTGAAGGAAACGAAGAAGAGGAGCTGGATGCAGGGATGGACAGCTGTCAGGAGGAAAAAATAAAGACGACAGACTAACTAGAACTTCACTTTACTGCATGTTTACCAGGCAGGTCTGAGCAATCACTGGAAAAAAAAGGGGGGGAACTGCTGAACCAGCTTAAATGAACCGCCTCATTCGGTAACAAGCATTTGAGCGAAGTTTATCCAAATTAAGTCAAATTAATTCTGTCGTTGACACGAAAAAAATAACACAAAGTACCCAAGACCCTTCCAGCATTATGTTCCACTGTATTTTAAATTCTCACATGGTTCCTCCTCGAAAAATGGTGCAGAAAAGGAAACAAACTGGTGCAGAAAAATTCATTAAAATGCAAAATTTGACTGTTTGATGCTTAAAAATCCAGATTCCTGCTTAATGTGTCGTTGACAAATCATCCCCACACTCCAAATTCTAAAAAATAATATAGTTTAAGATAGTAAAATAAAAAATACAGATTTAGATAAGCCTAGTTTCAAACTAAGTAGCCCCTCAAGGGACATTAGCAGAAAAAATCAGCAGGAGCCAGTCGATGGCTGCAGTGATTCTGGTGACACTACAGTGTATAAGAGTGAAGTTATTGAATATTTGTGTGGTGTCTCTCTTTGTTCTTGCAGCTGTTTTGTAATTTGCAGACGGTCCCTGGACACTCATCTCCCAGCCGGCTGCTCATAGACACCAGTGTTATTTCTGCAGCTTGAAAGACAGCTACTGTTGATAAAGCTGAGCTTTGTAGCACATTGTCTACCTGACAACGATGGAAAGAGGCATCGATTATGTTTTGACAATGAGTTTTTGATGCCGGAAGTCTGAACATGTGAATATCTTTCCCGTATTATCATTTGTCACGCGCACGAGAAACTTACGTTTTAATTTTTTTCTGCCAGTGTCCCTTTAGGGGCTCCGTAGCATCCATTACTCTAACGCTGCATCAATTTAATGTGTGTGATTGAAACTCAAATTTCTGTGTTAGAAATGTTGGTTTATTTGCAGCAGAAAAATCTGCAGAAACATGATGTCAGATGCACAATTCTTTTTTTTAAAGATTTATTTTTGGTCTTTTATGCCTTTATTGGATAGGATAGCGGATAGAGTCGGAAACGGGAGAGAGTGGGGAAGGACATGCGGTGAATGCCAGAATCGAGTCGGAATCGAGCTCGGCACTTGGGTCACGTGACATAACCATGAGGCTACCAGGGCGGCCCCAGGTGCACAATTCTAAAAGAACAGTAACCTCAATTGTCACTTTTACTGACATTAGAATGCAAGTTTAAAATTGTCATTTCCAGTTGATGGAATCCACAAAAGTATATTCCTTCATTCGAAACAATAATTTACCTCAACTGCAGCTCAAATGCACTTTTTACAGTTTAGAGTTCGTCTCTACTTTTTAGTTAATGTTGTGAATCACACATTATATGTTGTGGTAAAAGTCAGAACTCGGCACTCCTGGGGAAAATAAAATTACTTTCCAGTTTAACCTTTCATCCGTAATGGAAACGTTGTCTTCAGGGAATTATGCTCGTCATCTTGGAGGAGAAGATTCCCGTTTTTCAAAATGTCACCCTGCTCTTTGAAATGCTTCAGGATGATCATCAGGACTTTTCATTTAAAGAAAATAAAGTTCAAGCTGCAGTTTCACGACGAAAACAGTGACTTTAGGATTCGTAAGTTGCAAATAAAAGGACAAATTACACAATTAGGGGAGGGAAAATGAGACAAAAATAAAACTAGAGCCACTTAAACGACCACTTAAATCCTGTTAAACCACCATTACCAGAGTTAGCTTCACATTTCAGATGATAATATCCCAAATCAGATGTTTTTCCTCTCCAGTTGCACCACATTATGTGTTGTGTAATATCAGTGTCTACAGCAATGCAACCTGAGTTGACTGCCAACGTTCGCATGCTGCAGCTCATATGATAACATGCATAGCTGGCCTGCATTTGCTCATATTCCAATGACAAGAAATAAAGCAAAATGCATGGAGGACATTGGTGTTTCTCTTTGCCTGAACACGATTTAAGTAGGATTTGTGATAAATTGCATGTCGAAAATAAGTTCAGACAACACATCTACAACACCAAAGACAATGCAGACGTTACGCTGATGCTGAAACAGGGGAAAAGCACAAATAATTCTTAAAAAAGTCAACTTCTGCAGGTGAGCGCTGCAGTCAGACATCAGTGTGCTGCTCACTGCCGGATGGTTAACAATGACTGGAAGGCCTCCAGCTGTTTCCTCCATCCTGCAGCGAGCCGACTCGTGCGCTGCCCGCTTTATGGGATGCCACCCGGCCAAAGAGGCATTGTTTTATTGTTGCTTTGCACAATGCGAGTTGTTAAGCCTGAAAATGAACTCACTCATTTGAATCAGCAGCATCTGGTCTCGCTTCACGTTCTGGGAAGTCGCTTCTGTTGGGCAAGAATGTCCAGTTTCACCAGACTGTCAGGAGTTTAACCCCCAAAACCCACCAGCGAGGGTGGAAAGACTTGTTATCTTTAAAAAAAACAATCCAAAATATAAGTAATCATCAGTCTAGTAACTGTAAAAGATGTTGGATTCTCAACTTTTTATTGGTCCTTGAATGCATCATGTGCAACGTGCAGTTCTGTCTGCAAAATGACCCAAATCTCAGCTTAAAGCGGCGATATTTCACTTAATTATTTATTATTATTGCTTTATTCTATAGGATTTATTTTTAAAAATGGCAAAAAAGGAAAAACATTTGCGCCAGACCCTGTAAAAGAGGAAAAAATATTCAAATTCTGCACTCCTCAGCACACCTAAGAAGCAACGACTGACTCAGCATTAACTTTCCAACGGTCCTTGAACGTACCATGTGACATGCAGTCATACATACATTAACATACAAAAATAATTAAAATCACTTTATTTTACTCGTCTTGCTTAAAAAAATAAAAATAAAAATCACCCAAAATGTGTGCATCAACTAGATTTGTGTTTAAAAAAAAATGAATAAATTCTGCTCTTGTGCTCATTTAAGAAGCCACGAGTCATGTGACAAAAAAATTGGGACTCTTCGGTTGAACTGCAGGCAGTGTACATGGAGCATGATGAGATAAGTGCCCCCGGCTGCAGTGTGCAGTTCGGGTCGGAGTTCAACCTGGCTCAATGTCGGCATGCTATTGGCTGAATCCAACAGTTGGGGGCGGAGCTCAACGCTGATCAACGTCGGCATGCTATTGGCTGAATGTAACATTTGACTCCGCCCACGGGGACACTGCCTGCATGTAAAACGAGCGCCGTCTTATGCTCCTAGCATAGTCACAAACCTGTATTTAGCCCTGAATGTGGTTCCACTCTGAATTGCATTAGATACAGGCGTTCCTGAAGGGTTAGGGTGAGGGTTAGGTTGCCACCAAACTGTTGCAAAATGAAGTCAAGCTGTATGTAATAAGACTGAACGCGATTGGTTTATATAATGTTGAGATGGGTGGAGTCAAACGTTGAGCTCCGCCCCAAACTGCACGCTGCAGTCAGGGGCTTCTCTAATGAGACTGAGACACAAAAATACATACTTTATCAATTAAATTAATGCAGCATGGCTGAAAAATGTTATACAGAGGAGCAAATTGTTGGAAAATACTTTGCACATGGTAAAATCTCTGCGTAGAGTTGATGTACGGAGTAGCGGGAGCTTGTAAAGGCTGTGAAAATGTAAATTGGCCACATAAAACAGCCTGTTTATGACATGTAGAGCTCAGATTTCCCCCTTATATTAGTGAAATTGAAAAAAAATTAAAAACATTGCACGTATGCATTTCATTTTTTTTCAATTTTTATACAATTGTGAGATTAAAATGTCCTTTTCTAATGACTCATACTGCACAGAAGACCTTTTTGTAGGTCTGTCTTCTTGTAGCCATGGCTGTTCTGTTTCCATAGAGGTGCAGGACTTTATATCGCAGTGAAAAATGAGCCCACAGTGAGGAAAAATGTGACCGCGGCAAATAAATAACCAGCCCAGAAACTGCTCGGAGATTAGAGGGTTAAACTATGTTTGCAGAAGAACAGGTCTGGTCTTTTTGGTAACTGTGCACACTACATTGAGGGGAACAAAGCCGTTAGGCCGCAGCCTGGAAACGCTCCAGCATCATTTCTCAAGATATCACATCCAAACAATATCGTATTTCATCGTCTGTCTAAGTCGGCAGTTAAATTGTCTTCGCTCTCTTGTAATAAAACTCCTCACATCCGCCTGCATAACTTATGTTTGGAACAAAAAGCACTCTGGGCTTCCTGAGGATTTAAATACGACTCGAGGATCGTCCATCAGCGTAAATTTGTCACTGGAGTGAAACTGAAATTATCTCGGCTGCGATGTTGCCGCCGTGTTCCTGCTCCCACGTCGTCTCGGGATGTGCTCTCACCTGTCAGGAGCTGATGGAAGCCGACGATGAGATTCAACCCTCTCTTAGATAAAGTCATAAAGAAGATCCTGTGCAGCCTCTTAAGGCAACGGGGGGGCGAGGGAGTTTTATTTTCGTCATCTCTCCGGTCGTTGGAACAGGTTCTGAGCGGCGGCGTTTGGCAGCTTTCGGCTCTTTCGGCTCAGCTGCTGGTGATTAATGAGCTGTCAGCGGCGAGGGAGGCATTAAAAGACAGCCTTCCCCTGGTCAGAGGAGATAATTACTGTTGATCACCAGCGCTGTAAGAGTAATAACCGCCTCCCGGTCTCCCGGCCTACCTGTCTGTCTGTCTGTCTGTCTGTCTGGATGCGGGCCAGCGTAGTTACTGAACAGGCCTTATTAAAGGTTTGGTTTCCCGTCATTTCTGATTACACAAAACAACAACCTGAGCGACGGCTTCGGTCGACAGGAACTCCACCGACGCCTCTCGCTGTATTTAAACACAGGAGTCCAAGTGAGGAAATGTGATCCTACACTGTTTATTTCCACTGATATAAATAGGAAGGTGATGCACTGTGTGAAGCATCAACACCATTATAAACTGGGATGTTTCAGCTACATGCAAATAATGGAATCAAGATTGCAGCGTCTTTTATTCAAATTATTAAATGGAAGTTAATACAATGAAAGTTTACACTCAAGCTTAGGTATAAGTTTGGGCTTAAGTTCAGGTTTTTTAGATACTGATCAAGACAGAACAGCAGTTTGACGGCGTTTGAAAGGTTCTGAGTCGGGTTTTGGTCTTTCTGGTCCGTCTTTTTCCACAGTTGAGATTAAGGGTGTCCCGATCCAAAGTCAAACTCTGGATTATGGCCAATCAAAGCGTTTTTTAACTGATCAGTATCCACTGTGACGTCCGCCGTCACACAGGTGTTGTTAAAGTGGACTTTACTGCATTCATTTTACCTTCTACCTTTACAAGCCTTCCGCTGTCGAGAACAAACCCTACGTCATGATGCTGCCGCCACTGTGTTCCACGTCATGATGCTGCCGCCACCGTGTTCCACGTCATGATGCTGCCGCCACCGTGCTCCACGTCATGATGCTGCCGCCGCCGTGCTCCACGTCATGATGCTGCCGCCACCGTGCTCCACGTCATGATGCTGCCGCCACCGTGCGCCACGTCATGATGCTGCCGCCACCGTGCTTCACATCATGATGCTGCCGCCACCGTGTTCCACATCATGATGCTGCCACCACCGTGCTTCATATCATGATGCTGCCACCACCGTGCTCCACGTCATGATGCTGCCACCACCATGCTCCACATCATGATGCTGCCACCAACGTGCTTCACATGATGATGCTGCCGCCACCGTGCTTCACGTCATGATGCTGCCACCAACGTGCTTCACGTCATGATGCTGCCACCAACGTGCTTCACGTCATGATGCTGCCACCACCGTGCTTCACGTCATGATGCTGCCACCAACGTGCTTCACATGATGATGCTGCCACCAACGTGCTTCACATGATGATACTGCCGCCACCGTGCTCCACACCATGATATCGCCACCACTGTGCTCTCCATCATGATGCTGCCACCACCGTGCTTCACGTCATGATGCTGCCACCACCGTGCTTCACATCATAATATCGCCACCACCATGCTTGTCATGATGCTGCCACCACCGTGCTTTACATCATGATGCTGCCACCAACATGCTTCACATCATGATGCTGCCACGACCGTGCTCCACACCATGATGCTGCCACCAACGTGCTTCACATCATAATATCGCCACCACCGTGCTTCACATCATAAAATCGCCACCACCGTGCTTCATGTCATGATGCTGCCACCACCGTGCTTCACGTCATGATGCTGCCACCACCATGCTCCACGTCATGATACTGCCGCCACCGTGCTTCACATCATAATATCGCCACCACCATGCTTGTCATGATGCTGCCACCACTGTGCTTCACACAATGATGCTGCCACCACCGTGCTTCACATCATAATATCGCCACCACCGTGCTTTACATCATGATGCTGCCACCAACATGCTTCACACCATGATGCTGCCACCAACATGCTTCACATCATGATGCTGCCACCACCGTGCTCCACATCATGATGCTGCCACCACCGTGCTCCACATCATGATGCTGCTACCACCGTGCTCCACATCATGATGCTGCCACCACCGTGCTTCACGTCATGATGATGCCGCCACCGTGCTTCACGTCATGATGATGCCGCCACCGTGCTTCACGTCATGATGCTGCCACCGTGCTTCATGTCATGATGCTGCCACCACCGTGCTTCATAGTGGGGATGCTGTGATGATGTGCAGTGTTTGTTGGCCTCCAAACATAGTCTGATAGCCAAAAAGCCCAGTTTTGGTCTCATCACATGAAAGAATCTTCTGACTTTTCAGTGTTCTTTAGTTTTCATGGGGCAGTTATATGCAGGAGTACTGATTCACCAGTGACTGGACCTCCCAGATACAGGTGTCTTTATACTACAGTCACCGAGACACATTCACTCCACTCAGATGATTTTATTTTCACTAATTGTTCTGGCACCTGTGTTGAAAAAGGTGAATTAATTTAAAGTTTGCATCCCTTTTTTTATGGTTTAACAGAAATACACAGGACTGTCATGCAGCAGCGAGTCAACACACACAATGTCCACTAGACTGGCACCAAAAGCAACAGGGATGTGCTCAGCATGATCAAAAATGAGACGCCATAAAACAGTGACACAGTTTTCAGCACACAAGAGCATCTGCAGTCTTAGAAAGCACCCCGGTCTATTGCAACCGGGTTATGTAATAAGAACGTCTACAGAGCTGCACCGCAACTCTGCCATGTATAAAAGCCGTGTTTGCATAAAAGCTTCAGAGCCTGTCTTCTCCGCCGAAGAAGCGAGTTTAAACCTTCAGGCAGCCTTCAGTCGCTGAGGCTTTGTTCGCAATCTGAAGCTTCTCAGGAGAGAAAATAAAACGCACTCGGAGCTCCCGCGTTGTTCCGCAACGCCGGTGCTGCGTATTACCTGAAGAGCTGGATCCATTAGTGATCCATACTGTAAACTGCACGCTGACAACAGCAGCAGCAGACAAATGGGTTGCTTACTGAAAGTGTCGAGTCATCCATTTTAAAAATTGGGCTGAAAAATCGCACGACGGCCTTCTGAAGCTTTCGTTTAACGGAGGTCAATGAAAGAAGAAGTGGATTTATTTGAAGTGGTTCCTCGCTGTCTCAGTATGAGCTGAAGAGATGCCTCAGTCTTTACGTTTCCACACTTGAACAACAGCATTCGGCACAGAAATACGAATTGAGAAGAGAAAAGAGTCAAAGACGGCATGTGGGAGCTGCCGTTTATTCATTTTTCTGCACGGCTGATGTTAGCTTTGCACGTCGGAGTGTTTGAAAATATTAGTTTAAAGTCCTCTCCGGCACTCGTGAGTCTCGGTATGTGATGCAAACACATTTCCACATCCTTCTCTCCTATTTCACTCCACAGTGCATATGGTAACTTGACATCCATGCTTTTAAAGAGCTCCCCACTTTCCATATATTAGCCCATATGAATCACTGCGCTGACAGCGAGCTGCTCCAGTGTAATGACCCCTCTTCATGTGGCTTCTTCTGAGCCTCCCCTCCGTGCGCATACAGATGCAATTACTTCAAGGACGACACGCGTTTCATGTGGCGCAGGCTTCCCCACAGATTGATTCACTCCGTCTTTCAGCCAGTCCATTATCAGTTTGGACGTTCTTGAAAGCCGTGGGCTCTTTGGAGACCCTGAGTGCTGAAGAGATCCTGTTTTTCAAACGCGCTCATGTACGAACACTTGCAACTGATAAAATGCACATGAGAGTTCAGTTCAGGGTGAAACGACCAGCAGGTATCAATACGTCTAATGTGGAGGAGTTTTCACACCACATGAGGTTTCCTATGAAGACATCCACCAAGGGAAAATGACTGAAACATGGTTGTTAAGGTGGTAGTTTTTTCCATTTAGCTGGAAGTAAAATCAAGAAGACCTGAGGTGCTGAGAGGCTGAATAAACGCCCATTGACATTTTCATGAGAAACATGCTGGAATCTTTTGGATGTACTGCAGGAAGTCGACTGACGGCCGATATTAAATCCATGACGCTGTCAAAGCAGTCGGTCCAAATATGACATGAAGTGACACAGAATACACTTGGAGGTTAATATAATGCTACTGGTTAAAAAAAGCTGTTGTCCTCTTTCTGTGGACACAACCGGCTTTACATTAGGGGTGTGACGGTACACAAAAATCATGTTTAGGTACCTCGGTTCAGTTCAGTATGGAACCCTCTGTAGTCGATGTACGCGCCGGTGCATCAAAATGACATGACTGATTTAAGATGACGTAGCAGCAAGACGCCTCGCTGAGTCTCCGTTCCAACTTGTGTCCAAAGTGTGGATTTCTAACTATCTACCAGTCTTTGAATTGTGTTGATCGGCCAAGTAAAACCAGAGTTATGACAGATAATAAACACCATACTTTCTCCACGTTTGGAGCTCCTTACAGCTTTGGTCTGGTCCACTTGTTTTACTCCTTTTTCAGACTTTACCAGGAAACCCAAGTGATCCCAGACGGGTGGTTTTAACCACGGCGGAGCGTCTTCCAGCTGTTACCATTAGCCATCCCATTCGCATTAGCCATACGTCACAGAAGCACCATCAGGAGATAAACGGTCCGTCACATCCTGTGTTCCCCTGGAAACTCACTGGTTTTTGGTTCCACAATACTGTGCAACTGTGAGACGGAGAAGGTCCAACACAACTGTGGGCACTACGAGGTTCGCAATTAAAACAGTTCTGTACATTGTCCATTCTTAACAGTCTTAAAATGTTCGTACCGCCGTACACCTCTGTACTGAAGAAGGTTTTTGCATCCGATATGCCCGTTTGATGTTGTACAGCTGCAGACAGACAATCAAAACTAGGAATAAACCTGCAAATGCAAAGTTTGCAAGCACATTTTTTTGTCAGCGTTTATCTGCTGTTCCACAAGTAAATACAAATAAACAATACAAACACCTGAAACAGACAAAAATAACAGGTTCAAGGAAATTAAACATTTATCATAAAATAAAAGCATACTATAGGTACAACACACGTAACCTGGAGAAAGCTGCTTTATAGATCCTCCCTAATTTATCAGATTACAGATAACTAATAAAAATCAAGAGCTCGGTGGTTAGCAGCGTCGCCTCACAGCTAGAAGATCCCCGGTTCACGTCCCGGTTAGGACGTCTGGGATCTTTCTGTGTGGAGTTTGCATGTTCTCCCTGTGCAGCGTGGGTTTTCTAGCTTCCTCCCACAGTCCAAAAACATGCTGAGGTTAATTGATGATTCTAAATTGTCTGTAGGTGTGAATGAGAGTGTGCTTGGTCGTCTGTCTCTATATGTAGCCCTGTGATAGACTGGTGACATGTCCAGTGTGTCCCCTGCCTTCGCCCGAGTCATCTGGGATAGACTCCAACCCCCCATGATTAAGCAGTGGACAGATAATGGATGGATGGATGATAAAAATCACAGGAAGCAGTAAAAACAACAGGTTGACTGTAAAATACAAAACAACTAAACATCTACATCAGAATATGCATTTTTGTAGTTTTACATATGTTAATTTGCTCTTTTACATCATTTTAAGATGAAATTACACTGTTTTTTTTACTGCATTTATTGTTATTTAATAGACATGGAATTACGTGGAATAAATTATATTAAAAATATTGAAAAATTATTTTAAAAATAATTAAAAATAAATTAACTGATATTTTACAGATTTACATGTTAATAAAAAATGTTGGTTTAAAAAAGAAAAAGACCCAAACTTTAAATAACATCCACATTGAGATTTTGTATCTTTAATAATTAATTTTGTACTGTAAAATTACACTTTTCTGTTTTTACTGCATTTAAATCAGCGAAAAAATACTTCACACCCAGTTTTTGAACATAACAGAATTTTTTTCCTGACAGATTTTCACCATTCATTTTCAGATTCATTTATTTTTTACAGTGTAGAATTGGAGGTTTACTTGACCTGCCAGGGGTCTTTAATCCTGTATGTTCATGACTGTTGTGGACCTGCACATCTGTATTTGTATAGCACTTACATCTTGTCAGGGCACTTTGTAGACAGTTTAGGTTTTCTTAATAATTTATGGTTCCTATAAATCTAGAAATATGAATAGCTGGGAGCAAAGCGTTCCATATTCTCCACATTATTCCCTACAAACTACACGTCGCTAAAATGATTGCAGCAGCAGCCGTCCTCTTTGCAGCTCCAACACGTCGAGGAGTGTTCGTGTTTACGCCGAAGAAACCCATTAAAATTTCCTGTCAGGATCTTAAGTGGGCGACAGTTGCCAAACACGACGAAATGAAAGGATCCAGAAACCTTCTATGGGCTCGATATGAAATCCAGAAACACTCGCTTTTCCATTCCGCCCTCTCCGTGACCTCGCCCCATCCCTTTTGCACGTCGGGTCATCGGTTCAGCACGCGCCTCTGAAATTGGCTGCTGGAACCGGCCCGCGTTATTAACTTTGGGGTTGGAAGCAATATTCCTGCTCGCCGGGAGCAGAGGCGGCTGGCTGGGAGAAGCTCAGCTGCTGGAGTCGTATACAAACATTAGTTCCTCTAATTAAGGGTGGCAGCGAAAGTGCAGAGTAATTAGCCGCCGCCGCTGCTGCACCTCCAGGCCGACGACGAGAAGATCTAAAGCTGCAGAAAGATCCTCCGGAGCAACATTTACTCCGTCATTTGTCTCCCGTTAATGCCAACATAACACCCACCCGAACACGCACTTCATTGTGTTGGCATTTAAATTTGTTGATGTCATGAAAATGAGCTGTAATTACTCGTGGTGAGTAATCGCAGCAGCGGAATCAAAGCAGGTCAGAGTTATGAGCGCCGTTCGCCCGCCGACAACAAATAGGAACAACGGCTCGGCGGATTTACGACGACCTGAAGGCTCTGGAGGAACCTCAGATCTGTGATAGTAGCTCACCGGTGGACGCATGTAGCTTTTAGGGGAGAAATTAGCTGTAGCCGAGAGACGTGGGGAAGTGTGGGTGTTGTCTGGGTGTTTACGCCGTACATTAGCGGTGGCGACGTGCTTTTTCTGCAGCGTTATATTGTTCGGTGGTTTAAAAAAAAAAGAAACAGCCGCCGCCGGAGGACTTGGCACCCCGCTGCCTTGGAGCGCAACAGGCACCGACTTGCAAAGTATGTAATTACCGATGTCGGATCTCTCAACAGCGAGCGTCTCGTTTAAGTGTTTTCTGTCTGTTGCGGGTTTGATTAGCGCTCAAAGTGGGTGTAAAGGGGTTTTGGGAAACCAGGATTTACAGGCGCAATTAAGTCAGAAACACCCAGCGATGTGTCATGAGATTTGTTCACCTGAAAGGCCCCTAAGAACCGTCGGCCAACACCCTCTTCACAGTTTTTACATTCCGACCTGCTTAATAACACGAGAATGCACAGGTAAAGGTGAATTACAAACCAGACATCTGCTCACGTAGCGACTGCACACACAGATCTGGTAGTTGGTTTAGCTTCAATTCAGGTTTGTTTGCACTGTACAGCCGCGCAGGCTAAGCTACTATGTATGCATATAAACAAATCATATATGCACGTAATATACAGAAGCCACACTTGGTATAAATTTAGAACTGGTAGATTTGTACAGACAAATTAGATGCACAAAAACAGTTGGACAATGCTTTAATTTAAAAATGTGCTACTTGTAAGATGTGATTGGAGCCTTTTCTTGACGATTTTGGTATCGACAAAAAAAAAAAAGCTAACACTCATCTGACTCAAGTGAACAAACGTAGAGTAACGTATTTAAAAAATCTGCCTTTCCAATTAGTTTTAGATGTTAATTTTGCTGCATTCATTTTACCCTCTACCTTTACAAGCCTTCTGCTGCCGAGAACAAACCCCACATCATGATGCTGCCACCACCGTGCTTCACATCATGATGCTGCCACCACCGTGCTCCACGCCATGATGCTGCCACCACCGTGCTCAACGCCATGATGCTGCCACCACCGTGCACCCAATGAGCTTTGCCAAGAGCTTTCAACCTCCAACCAACCTCATGGTCCTTCTTGGTGGAGGGCATTTGCTCAGGTCGAACAGAGATAGTTTAAACCTCTTCCGGACATGCACTCCTTTCCATTAATCTGATGGCATCCGAGCGCGTCGGCTTCATGTCTTAATGAGTCTCCTCACTTTTCCATTAATGGTTGCAATCCTACTGAGGCCTCGTCCACACGTAGCCGGGTGTCTCACAAAACAAAGATATTTTTCTCCGATTTTTCCTGTCATCCACACGGAAACGCAGATTTACGGCTAAAAGACTTTATACCACTACTTTTTTGGAGGGGGGCATGCTTCTGCGACCCTCTCAAAATGGCTTCGCGACCCACTTTTGGGTCCCGACCCACCAGTTGAGAACCACTGCCCTACATGGAGACAGGAAGCTTTTTGAAGTTACAGTTAAATCATTTGTCACATAGCAGATTTAGTCTTTTGATTATTGGTGTGTTATTACGTCTTATCGTGTCCAATCTCACATGTACGACAAATGTTGTACCACATCTCCTTGTCACTGAGGTGCATGTTTTAATGAATCCATGATGAGCATTAAAGTAAACATGAGCTGTCATAACAGATTAATCAAGTAAGAAATGTTCATACTAGAAGTACAACCAGTAGCAGTGGTATTGCATGTAGGGGTTTAGCTTTTTGGTCAGTGAAGATTATTCAGC
This sequence comes from Dascyllus trimaculatus, assembly GCA_024666655.1. Classification (NCBI taxonomy): domain Eukaryota; kingdom Metazoa; phylum Chordata; class Actinopteri; family Pomacentridae; genus Dascyllus; species Dascyllus trimaculatus. The sequence continues at coordinate 66,476 of JAMOIN010001553.1, forward strand.
GCCTCTTCCATTAATTACAAACCAAACTTAAGTCGACTAAGCTGAACCGAGGAGCCGGCGGACAGGGAGTCTCGAAAACACATCTTGTGTTGTGCAGAAATCCCATCAGAGGTTACCACGCTTCGCTGCTCCGTTAATTATTTCTCACCTCTGGTATTTCACACCTGCCGGGGAATGTCGGCTCGGCCCCAGCAGCTGGCAGCTGAGCCGGCCGTGATTGATATCTGTGGTTATTTCACTCCGTCCCTTCACCCGAAGGCGTGGCTGCACAAAGAGCTGCTTCTTCTTCTTCTGCTGCTGCTGCCGTCTCCCACGCGTGTTGCCGTAATCCTTCGCCGCCGATTGTTCTGGCACGCCTTCAGTGCTGGGAGTGATGTATGAGTGAGTGCGCACAGGTAGGTGTGTAGGTAGATTATGGGTTTCTACATGATTCAGAGAGGCTGCACACGTGCTGCAGGTGACCCAACACTCTCAGCGTTATTGATTTTCCCTCTTAAACCCACTTCAGTCAAGAAAAGAAAAGGCGCAGGTGGAGAAAACTGGTTAAATCATTATTAATGTGGAGGCACAAGTCAGCCAAAATCCGCCCTGGCACACCGTCTGTTAGCAAACACTAGCATCACATCCATAATCTTTGGGTTTGTGTGAAGCCGAATAGCAGCTGCCCTTCAAGAAAAAAGGTGTATTTAACTGTGAATGTGCTTGAATGCATGGGAAACACAAAACTCAGATAGAACCTCAGAGATGCGATGACGGACGAGTTGACCACAGATCGACTCAGTCGGAGTAACGCCTTGAATGGCAAGTGCTGTTTTGTCTGAATGGATAGAGGGGAAAAAAAGACAATCCAGTCCAAAAATCTAAGAGGAAAAGCACAGGACAAGTGGAAAAAGCTTCATTAAAGTTTTAAAAATGTGTGCAAATTGAGTTATGACAAGATCTTCTCTTAATATAGACAGTTTGTCACTCCTTAAGCAGCCAAAGCAAACTAGAGGAACACAAATTCTACCTTTAGTAGAGCAATTCTATGTGACAAAAACATCCATTCTAACAAACTGAGTGAGAAGAACTTCAGTTATTAGCTTTAAGATACTGTCAGAAGGTAAAAAAAACAGCTTCCATCTCAATGAATCATGATAAAGAGTCCTTACAGAAGCCGGCAACAGGGCTCGTAGTTCTCTCATATTCTCTTCATCGGCTCAGTTTAAAATCCAGAATGGGATTTTAAAAAATTCCTCCTCACGTACAAAGCCCTTAATGACGGAGCTCCATCTTATCCTAAAGGCCTCATAGAACCATATTATCCCGACTGAGTGCTTTGCTCGGTCTGCAGGCTTAGTTGTGGTTCCAAGGGTTTCCAAAAGTAAGAAAGGAGGCAGAAACCGTCTTTATTTTTAAAATTAGGCTTCAAACTTTCCTTTTTGGTAAAGCTGGTAGTTACAGTGACTCTGATTCATCCCTTTGTTTTGCTTCTTTAGGTTTAGACTACAGGAGTCATCTTCTACTCTCCATACAGCTATATGGCACCATTGCATCTCATTAACTTAATACAGATAGAAATCGGTTCCTACGACACGTGGTAATCTTTTCAGTGCAAGTTGGATTTAATACATGATAGAAGAATTGTGCTTATGTTAAGAATTATACTTATTAGGTAATCATTGAGTGACTGTCAGGACTTTAAAGTCTACATGTCAGCAACCATGATTGTAAAGATATTAATCACCATAAAACATTCCAAGCTGTATGTACTCACAGTAAAGAACACAGAGAACTGATTGTGTAAGTGACACTTATCTCATGCTGATTGTTTACCAAATAAAAAGAGCCAAGGACAGACGGACAAGCCAGAGAGCTGGAATGCTGTAGCGATGCGCAAGTAAAAGACCTGAGCTCGTGAGTGCCGTCTTCCTTCCTGTGCTGTGTGTATTTTCAGGTTTTGAACCTAACAACACCTAAATTAATACCTTAAGTCACTCACACTGTACACAACACATTGATATTTCTTCCTTCTCAGAGCGCTTTACAATGTCTAATTTCACTTCCATGGTGATGGCTTTCCTTTCCGTCGAAGCCACCAGAAGACTCTGCCTTACACCTGGGAGCCATATAAAGGGCAAGAAATACACAATATAGCAAGACCTTGTCTACATGTAAAAGGTAAATGGTCTGCACTTATATAACGTTTTTCTCTACCTTAGTGGTTCCAAAGCGCTTTACAATGTGTTTCTCTTTCACCTATTCACACACATTCACACTCCAGTGGCGACACAGCTGCCATGCAAGGCGCTAATCTACCATTGGGAGCAACTTGGGGTTCAGTGTCTTGCCCAAGGACACTTCGGCATGCGGAGGGGCCGGGGATCGAACCGCCAACCTTGTGATCAGTGGACAACCTGCTCTACCACCTGAACCACAGCCTCCTACCAGACCAGCAGAAGATGTAGACTGAGGATTCTTCAGCTCCCAGGCCAGTACATATTAGCTCATCATCAAATGTTTACCGTGAACTGATAAGCCTGGCCAATTCCCGTTCCATTTCGGACACTCCACGAGACCAAACGGCTCCTACTCCCGCGGTAGACGAAGGCCGTCCAGTGTGCTTCCCCCACATGCTGCTGACTGGGAGGCTTGTAACAAGCGCTACGAGCGACGCGATTGGTCAAGCGCGCACGTGGAAATACACTTTCTGGCGTAACCAAGATGACGCAAAGACGCACAGGTAAAACCAGACATGATGGACATGATATAAAGACTTATTCTAACAGGATGTTTACTTGGTATCTTTGTCTGGGCTAAAAATGCGTTACCAACATAAGGCAGCAGTAAATATGTTCCCTTTTAAATGATTGAGAATTCAGTTTAGTTGTATAGAAACGTAATTTCATGTCTAAAAATTCTTTAAAACCTGCTGACAATCAAAATATTCTCTGAAGTCCTTGTGATTTGCTTTAAAATAAGAATTATGTTATATTATGTTGGTAGAGGTACAAGAAAAGCCCAGCTGCATGCTTATCTAGACTTCTACATGAGTAATCTGATTTTTAGTCTGCAGGCCTACTTTCTAGTAACCCCTTCACCTTCTGAAGACAGTTTGTTTTCCTCCCAGTCCAACAGCTACAGCAGGTTTGTGTTGTACTGTGGTTTAAAGGAGGATTACATCACTTAAAGACTGATGTCTCCACTTAACCTCTTTTGTATGTTGCAGCTCTGCAGGATAAATTCTGCTTTTCTGCAGCCACTCCCAGCCTCGGTGATCTTTTAATCCGCCACCCGGCGTCTATGTTTGAGGTGTTCGGGGTCCTGAGCAGGTTGGATTGGGACTTCTGAACATCTAAACCACCTCTGATAAGGTGCTGTTGGTTGAGGTTGTGAAGGTTTGTGCTGTGGTTCCACTGAGCTCTGGAAACCATGAAACTCAAGCAGGCATGTGTTCGAGCTCCTGCTGACTTTCCTCTGAGCAAACAGAGTGTGAGTGACCCAGCTCCCTTTATGGAGCAGCTTACCTGCCACAGGTGTGCTTCCCAATCAGCAATCAGCAGGTGGAGCAGCTGTTGGTGTTTCAGTGACGAGTTCACTGCAGAGCTCCTCATTAAACATAGAAAAATATCTGTGTGACATCGTTTAAAGTCCCATATACTTTAAATAGTACACGGGAAACAGTCAGGTTTAATCTCTGCTCAGCACGTGCATTTTTAAGGCAGTAGAGGATTTTTTTTTTGGCAGGAGGAATCAGTTTAAACTGTATTATTTTAACAATATACTGTTATTTTGTAAGGTTTTCCCTGTTTTGTTACATTAAACATGTTTTACTGTATTTAAATTAGCAGAAAATACAGTTATATTGCAGATATTTGCCATTACTTGAGAGAAAAAATGTACATATTAACTGTTCTTTTACAGATTTTTCCTGTTTTGGTAATTTACATATAATATATAGTGAAATCATAGCAAAAAGTATATATGGAAATGTATTCTTTTGCAGTATTGACCTTGAAATTATCTTTTAAAAAATATTTTTAAAAAATAAAACAGCAGAAAACACTGTTTTTTGCAGTTATTTTCTGTTATTTTCAAGAAAAAAATATGTATAATTAAAAATAGATAAAGGAAATAATTTGTGATTTTATAGATTTTTCCATTCGTTGTTAAATTGCACAAAAAAATTCCAGTAAAATCACAGAAAAAAGTTTTTTAATCTTACATGCTGTCTGTAAAAAATATAAATACTATAAATAAAGTTCACGTCAAATATCTGCATTTTTTTTACAAACAATAATTAATTCTTTTTACAGTGTGTGACTGTAAAATTACAGTTTTACAGCATTTAAATCTGCTTAAAATGTCATTACTTTACAGATATTTGCCATCATTTTCACCGTTTTATTTTTTTTATGCTTTATTCTTCTAAGATTTTTTTATATATGTACTTTTTGGGTTCTGTTTGATCCAAACACTGCTCAGTGCAACACTAAACCCTGTCCATCACCTCCGTTATTAGACCATAAATGTAGTCAGTCTTTATAAATCTGTATTTTTGCAGCATTATTTCGATTTTATTCCATCTCACGAAGCTTAAACTCCCTCCACTCTTGCCTCAATGCAAAGTTCTGATTCCACGGAGCGTTTTAAAGACAAATAATGCATTTAAATTAAATTAAATAAATATTAAACACTCATGAATTATGTTTCAAATCAAGCTGTCAGTATTCAAATACTTCCACAGGCTGTTTAAAGTCCTGATCACCAACAACAAGAAGGACTGTGTTCAGCTTCATGAAGACTTTACTGCAGGTGTCACACATGTTCCCTAACGGTCCGCATATAAAGACATTATTCACCGACGTCTGCTCTTTATTAAAAACAGCTTTTATGCGACGGCTTTTCCAAATCTTGGCTCTCACACCTCCAACGCTCTCCACAACACTGAAGCACTTGTTTCTTGACGCTGTGCAGGAGTTTAATTGTTGTGTCGTCTGTAAAAACAGCAGTTGTGGAGGTCGAGATTCGCTGCTCTGGAAGTTTGGGGTGTTTTCTTTTATGCTTTTCGTGCAGGATATTTGAATTAGAGGGTGTATTTCCTAAGCAGTGAACAGGTGGAGCTTCAGGTGACCCACATGCCAGCGTCGTTCCTGAAGCCTGCAGTCAGTGTGAAGCTCCAGCAGGTTTGGCAGGTGTGAATAGAAGGTGATGCAGAGACGTGTCCTGAGCGGAGAGCCAGATGTGGACGGGTTCTTCCTGCATTACCGAGTTAACATGGAGCAAATCTACCGGAGTGAAGATAAAACAAAGCAATAAGAGCTCGTTATTGTACGTTCCTCATCAGAGGTATGTTCCCTTTCATTAAATCATTTCCATGTGATGCTGATCTTTATTTTGTAAACATATTAAAAAACCTCCCTGGACTCAAAATAGAGACTTCCCACGATCAATTTTTAATTAAAAAAAAATTTAAAACTTGAGCTTGTTCATTTGCCATCAGTTCGGTTTGCATTAAAAATGATTTTCACGTCTGATTTTTTATCCCCAATTTGCTGCACTGTAAAAAAAAAAGAAGCCTTCATTTTCCCTGAGATGATGCTTTTATTTTTTAATGTTGAATGAAGGATATTTACACGCATAAATACAATAAAATTAGCTTAAATCTTTAATAATGATGATGATGATGACGATAATATATGTTAGATGAATTTTAGTTTGTTTAAAAACGTCTGTAATCACCTTCGCCAAGGAAGTTATGTGATGGCTGGCGTTGGTTTGTTTGTTTGTTTGTGTGCAAAATAACTCAAAAACTCATGGACAGATTGGGATGAAATTTTCAGGAAATGTGTGAAATGGGACAAAGAAGAAATGATGACATTTTGGAACTGAACCGGATCACCGTCTGGATCCAGGAATTTTTTTTAATATAAGTGTAACTGGGTGGACAATTTACTCTAAAAGCCACCAGAGGGCACTCTTGTTTTTGGGGTAACCCCCTCTGACCACACGACATTTTGGGTCTCCATGCGACAGACAGCGACAATGACGGAGTTCTCTTTCCTTCCTGAGCGACATACGCACGGTTGGACCAACATTCTTATCTCCAGTTGACTAAAAAGCTGGGAGGCTGTTAGGAGCTGCCGCGCTAGAGGCCGCGCCTGTTCATTAGGTCGGATGGGGTGAAGGCCGCATTGTCAGTAGGACATTTGAACTGTCTGTAATTACATTTGTATCTGTAATGTTCCATACAAATATGTGAATTGGGAGATTGTGTTGGGGGTGGACTGAAGCTCCTTGGAGAAGGTATGAGCTCTCTGAGGGCTTTTCTAGTTAAATTTTAATTCTGTTTTCTTTTATATTCTATTCCAGTTTTTAAATTCATTTTCCCAGTCTTTTACCTTTTTTTTTTAGACCTACGGTAGGATTGCACCTTCAATTTCGTTGTAGTGACAATAACGACATTCTATTTTATTCTATTCTGTTCTACTCTAATTAAAGAAGTTATGTCTCATTTAACCAAAAAAAATCTATGTGAAATTTTTGAAGCAATGTTTTCCTCTGTTAATTGTCAGAAATATGTGCACAGCCTTGAATAGTAAACTTGAATATATAACATTTTCATTAATTAAATAAAAAATATAAATATTTGTGAATTTACAACAAATATATTTCCTTTTATGAAAATGAAAAACATCTATTTTCTTTTAAAAAATTGGAATTCTGTGGCTATTTAAATGTGTTTTTTTCACATTAGGTATGTAAATTAATTGCCTTTTTTTTCAAAACTTTCAGGGGGGAAAAGACAAATTATTAAGAAATGTTTTTTAAAATTACATTTTTCTTATAATGAGACAATTGTTTCTATAAATTGCAAGGCTACCTTAAAATAAATCAATTAAAAATGAGCATAATTATGGTGAAATATGTCCAGCAATTCAAATATAAATACAATAACATGATTGTTTTCAATGCTCCAGTGTTTTTATTTTATTTTATTTACAGTGCACACACTAATTAATCTGTTTTTGACTACAGTAGTTTGTTGTCAACACTTAAGATTACAGATTTAAGCATTTAATGAAACAAGATGTCAGCTGTAAATGATTTCTGCTTCTGAAATATGGAGATTTTCAGGAAGGCCGTCTGTATTTTCAACATGTCAGAACAATCTGTAGTTTGCCTGCTCAGGTGTGGAGATCAGCCGCCGATGAATGGATGAATTCTGCTAAATAAAGGCAGAGAGGAGGGAAGTGAAGTTAAAGATGGCGTCAGACTGAGTCTATCTTTGAACAACGGTAGTCGATGGTCCAGTAAATCCAGTGGGATTGAAACGTAATACTGGTGGCTTTGGTGGGGGGTGGACGGACCGACACCAGCCCTCCTTCCTCAAAGGTCCTTTTTGTCTCGGTGCTGGGAGCTAACAGGCTGCTCCGACCAGCAGTTGTGAAAACACTCCGACCAGAACCCGGCAGCTCCGGCTGGGTTTTGGGGCTCTGAGGGGCTGAAAGTGCGGGAGATTACGGCTTTAATCGGGTTTCTGAGGCCTTCGGGGGGGAGGTCTGGAGTCGAGTAATACTGAACCGTCTGGAGCGAAGAACTGCTGTCAAAACAAGCTATCGTGAGAATGTAAAGGCCCGACTATTAGAGGGAGCAGAGGAGGAGGAATGAGCTGCCCACTGGACCAACAGAGATAGTTCTGGATAAAACAACACCTCATCTAAAGATTAGAGCCAAAATGGTCACTTTAAACAGGATAGAAGATGTAGAGTGATCGTTTACAGTGACGCTACACTGTAAAAAAAAATTAGGATTATTTAACGGTTGTTAGCAATAAAAACTGTTTTTGCTGTTTTGTTAAATTACAAATTATAACGAGTAAAATAAAAGGAAAAAGGTAATAATCTGCATGCTAACCTTTAAAAAAATTCAGACCAAAACTGTAAATAATGTCCATCCATCATCTATACATCCTCTGTAGGGTCGTGGCTGGGGGGGGGCGTTGGAACCTATCCCAGCCGACTCAGGTGAAGGCAGGAGACACCCTGGACATGTCACCAGTCTATCACACAGCTACACATAGAGACAGACAACCAAGCACACTGTCATTCACACCTACAGACAATTTAGAATCATCAGTTAACCTCAGCATGTTTTTGGACTGTGGGAGGAAGGAGGTGAAAACCCACACTGCACAGGGAGAACATGCAAACTCCACACAGGAAGATCCCAGGCGTCCTAACCGGGACGCGAACCAGGGATCTTCTAGCTGTGAGGCGACGCTGCTAACCACCGAGCACCGTGCAGCAATAACATCCACATAAAAAATCTATATTCTACAAACGGCAATTTGTTCTTCATAGTGTTTACATATAAAGTTACAGTACTTTTTACTGTATTTAAATCAGCAAAAATATAATTATTTTACAGATATTTGCCGTTATCTGAAAGACAAATTCTGTAATATTAAGGCTTGAAAAAATTCTAAACCATTTTTTAACTGTTAATTTACAGCTTGTCCCTGTTTTGTTAAATAACAGATAATTACTAGTAAAGTCAAAGAAATAAAATATTAATTTACATGCTTATCTTCACAAAAACACAGGCCCAGACTGTGAATACTGACATACAAAATCTGCATTGTTAAAAACAATCATTTGTTCCTTATACTGTTTGACCGTTTAATGACACAATTTATTTTACTGTATTGAAATCAACAAAATGTTATTAAACGGATATAAAAATAAAGTATGTTAAGGATCAAAAATGGTCAATTATTAGTTATAAATTTTCAGTTTCATTAATCATCATAATGAATTTATATGTTAATTGTTAAAAACACAGTGAAAACAGGTCCACATCAAAAGTCTGTTTTTTTTTAAGAAATCGTAGCTTGTTCTTTTAAAATGAGTGACCATTTAATTAATCCAAATCAGATGAACAATCTTCATTTTGAATATAGTTGCCATTATTTTCACATTTTATTTATTTACTTTTACTGTTTTTGAATGTTACAGACAGAGCCAGCTGCCCCATTAGCCAATATAGGCAAATGCTCAGGGCACTGTGGCCTCCAGGGGGCGCCACGACATCGGGAAAGATTCACCTTCAGTGTAGTTATATTAAAACTAGTTATTGATATTAACTCCTAAAATGGAAAAGCTCACATTGATTCAAATGTAAAGAAATGCCCAGTTAATATCACTACAAAACAATGCTGTACGATTTCTTCTGTAAGCGTAAGTAAATCGTCGAAGGGAGTCGGGGCACCACATTGGGTAGGGTCCGCTCTGCTTACAGGATTCAACAGTCTTTTAACAGATTTTTCCTGAATTTTTTTAAGGTATATTTTTATTTGCATTTTTATTGCATAGCATCACAATGTATAGAAAAATACATCATCTGCAAACAGTTAAACAATGAGTGCAAAACAGTGTGTTCAGTCATTTAGAGCATCAAGTCAAACAGGTACATTTGTTTTCACGGTAAAAATTATACACCCACAATGGGAATTTTTAAATTTAATATTTAAAAAATTAAGTTAAAGTGGATTTAGAGCATTTCGTGTCAACATACAAACAGATCTCCACAACTTTTAGTTAACTATAAACACACAAAAGACTTGTTTGCATGAGTTTTATTAATGCGGTGCAGATTTCAATCAACGTCTGGAAACATCAGATTCACCTCAGTCTTATGGACAGAACTGAACAGACTTTAACATCCTGCAACTTGCACAGTAAAAGATCGCCTGATGTCTTGCATGTGTCGCTCCAATAAGGTCGATTTTATGTTTTTAATTTCCTGGATATCTCAAAAAACGTGACAGTATTTATCATGCTTCTGAAAATCTGCATGTGAACTAACACTCTCCTTTAGATGAAAACCATTTCAGTGCATCCTCTGGTTCTCTACTTCGATGCATAATAAGAAACATTTCCTATTAAACGACAAGGTTAGACGATGGTGCAGCTTTAATACAGGTGTGCTGTTGAGGGAGACTTTTCGCTGCATGCCGAAGCTGTGAAGTGTTCTGTGAAATAATATTGAAGGTAGAATTAAATAAAGCAGACTAATAGAAGGAGACGGGAGGCTTTTATGTGAGACTCCTCTGTGTGTCTGCAGCCTCTCAGCTCTTTCTATTACCCCGTGTTATTTGCGGTCTTCTATTTTGGATGCGACCTATTTAAGAGCGCTGTGTGTTTGTGGAGTCCCGCCGCCCCCGCAGAAACACTCGGGTTACTATGCTGCAGTAATTACGCCTCCTGCTTTTAGCTGTCATAACACTAAATGTTTGGGGAGAGAACGGGCGACACGGCGAACAAAACCGCCGGGCAGACATAGTAACCCGTGTTTAACTGCTGGAATAGAGCGGCGCTGACAGCAGGAGGGAGATGAAAGTCTGAGCTGTCCACTCGGGCCAGACAATAACAGCAGAGGAAGAGATAAATATACAGTGTGAGAGTGGAGGGAGAGCCGAGGAGGAGGCCTGGACGCTCTGACCGACTGGCTTTGAACTCAAAGAATGCTTTTGAACGTTGTTTATCGCCTTTTAGATTCTCAGAGGCAGACAAAGACGGCAAAAGGAGTTAAAGGAGGGTCCTGGTCGGCCGGCTGGATCCTCCCCCGTCGGGTCGGGTCCGCTGAGGATGAGGCTCACGATGGATGAGGCTGGTTTGAAGCAAAGCGCTGCATCACAGGATGAGTTTGCACGATTAGAAGGATAAAAATCAGCCTCTACTTTAGTGAAACACGAAGAATTTTAAAGGCAAATATCATTTTCTTTGAACATATTAGAAAAATTAATACATATAGGTGGTTTCTTTCCGTGCTAAAGCTGCAGAAGCTGTTTATTTTCACTGTGTGTCCACGAAATAACATTAATATACATGTAATATATACAATGTGAACTTTAAAATTACACTCAAACTGTATTTAATTTAACAGAAATATTATTGTTTTATAGAAATGTGCTGCTATCTGACAGAATAATGATGTATATTAAGGAATAAAACGTCATAAATGACTTATTTTACACATCTTCTCTGTTTTAAATGATCAATTATTAGAATTAATGTAACATTTAGCACTGCAAAAAAGTAAACAACAACAGAAAACAGGCCTAAACCGTACACCATCCCCACAACTGTGTTTAAATCAGCCAAAAATGTCATTATCTGTATTCTCGATGACATTTTTGGGGAAAACGGACTAACAAAACAGCTGCTAACCTCACAGCGATAACAGATTTAAACTTCATCAACACTAAGTACCTGCTAATTATCTGCTCACTTTGTGTTTATTTATTTATTTTGCATTAAAAGTCCGACTAATTTTCCTGTAAACCACAATGACAATAAAGATATTTTACTCTATTCTGTCAGATTTGTTTGCAGCGTATCACAAATGTTTCCAACCAACGCGTCTTTGCCATTTGTTGTCGCTGCTTTTCAGTCAACCAATCATACATGTAAAAGCTTGACTAGCTAAAGTTTAGCTAGTCAGTGTTTTCCCTGACCTTTGGGGGTGACTATGGTAGGCAGACACTAAAGAAAATGAGTCTATGTTTCCTTATTTGACAGAAATCTATGCATGTAATGTCATTTCTGATCATTACTACACAAAAACATCCATGATGCTTGGGTAAAACTAGTTAAAATAAAATCAAATTGCCCTTTACATTCCCAGGCTGCTGCTTCTTAATCTCAGTGAACCTTTTCTTAGTTAAGTAAAGGTGAAATCAGGATTAAATAAACTGTGTTGCTGGTGATTTTCCTTCACTAAGCCTTTTAGGGAGGCGGTAAAATTCCTCTCAGCAAGAAAAACAGTGGAGCCTGTGATCTTTCTCTCACCTTAGCAAAATATTTGCTCAGTCCAGGCTGAACTTTAACCACGGAGGTGCAGATCAGAGGGCGGACATTTGGGGCAGCTTGTATCGAAACAATCAAACGGCGTCGGCCCGCCAGTGGAGGCACGGATTAGAAAACCCTCAATGGTTTTGTTGTGGAAGAAAACACTGAACCGAGCTCAATGGAGATCCTGACTGAAGCTGAAGACAAGTCAAAGTGTGACTTGGGTTTTATTAAAAAAGAAGCTCAGTGCAACTAGATTTTGTGGAGTTAAGGGTGTTAATACAAAAATAATATGACCTAATGTTTAGTCGGACGATAAATGACCAAGTTGAGTTTCAATATAGATTTCTAGGATTTGGATCAGTTCTTCGCTATTGGAACAATGATAGTGTTTTTATTGATGTCAGGTTTGCTCTAATCTCTCCTGCACTGGAGGAAAACAAGAACTTATAGATGAGGAAAAACCAAAGGTAATGACAGTTTAAGATGTCTTGGAGTGTTGTCATATCTGGGTGGTTACCAGGCAACCGGCAGAGACTCCAGGAAGTCACTGTGAAGGAATAATTTTCTTTTATCTTTCGCTACTCAGCTGCATTTTTCATGAGTAGCTCAGAAGTAAACCATAGAATGAATTAAGGCCCCGTCCACACGAAGACAAGCCCAGGCCTAAACGCACCAATAGTCCATCCAACCCATGTATTGTCCACACCAAGCCGGCAATTTGGGGGTCTGAAACAATCCTTTCTGAACCTCGGTCCCAGAGTGCAAAGATCTGAAAACGCCGTTTACATGGCACCGTTGTTACGCCCTGTCCACTTCTTTTTCTAACACTCTTACGTCATAGCTCCACCTCTCGATAAATGCGCCTAACTCAGAAAACGACGACAACAATGTCTCCGTATAGTGCTGCGTATGTCCTGCTGATACATCGTCCGTCCAGACTAGAGTCCTACCAGCTCGTCCACTCGTTTTTGCCGCCGCCATGTTCTATGTTTACACCGTATACAGATTTCTTCATGCCTAAAGTCCCGCCGCCAGTTTCCGCTTGTTTCTATTACGTCGTCATAGCGCCACCAACAGGCCTGGCATGTGTTTTACATCGTTTTCAGGCGTATCAAGTGAATTCATGTGGACGGACACGTTTACTGAAACAGCTCCGTCTTTATGTTTTTGAAACTATGAGCGTCTTGGCTTCGCGTGGATGGAGCTTTAAACTTGGATGTGGCAAAAGGTGGCGTCACCAGTTGGTTTGCACTGGAACCAAACGGAAGCTTAGAAATGTTGATCTTTTTCTGGTTGGTGCCATTGAAAATCAGGCTTTTTCCCTCATTAACGTGTTCAAATGATGGTTTTTTTATATGCTGGAAGACAGTTAGCGCCACGATAGCTCCAAAAATACAGATTCAGACTTTTGCATGAAGTAACCAAGACCTCAACTTTAACCAAGGAGTTATTCGGCCTCAGTTCGCCAAACACCCCACACCTGAACCATTTCAATATGACAGATTTTTATTTACAGTATTGAATATTGATTGATTCAGTCATTGTTTGATGTGGTTTTCAAAGGTTAGGTGAGGGTCCGGTCTCGCACCGAGGTTGGTGACAGCAGATGAAATGGGGGTATTCTGCCCAGAAAAGGTGATGGTGGTTATGGAGGAAGACTGGACCTGGTGGGTGGTGCCAGTAAGTATGGCTTCAGATTTAGAGCAGTTGAGTTGGAGGAGGTTATGACTCATCCACGTCTTTATCTCCTCCAGGTGAGTGAGTCTTGACAGTGGTGTTGATGTTGATGGTGACAAACCAGTTGAATCAGTCCTGAGGTACAGTTGGGTGTCATCAGCGTAGCAGTGGAATGAAATTCCATTCTGGCTGATGACATGACTAAGGGGGAGCATATATGTCATGAAAAGTACTGGACCAAGTACAGACCCTTGAGGGACACCGCAGATGAGGGGAAGGGTTGTAGATTTTGCAGGTCCCATGCTAACGAAGTGGGACCTCCCAGAAAGGTAGGATGTAAACCAGTCCAGGGCAGAGTTTAAGAGTCCAGTATTTTCCTGGAACAGTTGGGTGTCATCGGCGTAGCAGTAGAATGAAACTCCATTCTGGCTGATGACATGACCAAGAGGGAGCATACATATAATAAAAAGTACTGGACCAAGTACAGACCCTTGAGGGACACCGGAGATGAGAGGAAGGGTAGTAGATTTTGCAGGTCCCATGCTAACGAAGCGGGACCTCCCAGAGAGGTAGGATGTAAGGGGGAGTTTGAGAGTCCAGTATTTTCCTGGAACAGTTGGGTGTCATCGGCGTAGCAGTAGAATGAAACTCCATTCTGGCTGATGACATGACCAAGGGGGAGCATACATATAATAAAAAGTACTGGACCAAGTACAGAACCTTGAGGGACACTGCAGATGAGGGGAAGGGTTGTAGATTTTGCAGGTCCCATGCTAACAAAGCGGGACCTCCCAGAGAGGTAGGATGTAAGGGGGAGTTTGAGAGTCCAGTATTTTCCTGGAACAGTTGGGTGTCATCGGCGTAGCAGTAGAATGAAACTCCATTCTGGCTGATGACATGACCAAGGGGGAGCATACATATAATAAAAAGTACTGGACCAAGTACAGACCCTTGAGGGACACCGGAGATGAGAGGAAGGGTAGTAGATTTTGCAGGTCCCATGCTAACGAAGCGGGACCTCCCAGAGAGGTAGGATGTAAGGGGGAGTTTGAGAGTCCAGTATTTTCCTGGAGGTGCTTGAGGAGAACGAGGTGGTCACTCGTGTCAAAAGCAGCTGTCAAGTCGAGGAGGATGAGGAGGGAAGGAAGGAGAGCAGGCATCAGCTGCCATAAGAAGATCGGACGAGAGCAGTTTCAGTGCTGTGAACGGATCGGAAACCTGGTGGGAATTTTTCATGTAGGCGGTGAAAATGCAGATGGTCTCGAAGCTGAGCTGCTACGACCTTTTCCAGCACCTTTGAAAATCAACAGAAAACGATGCACAAATCAACCTGAGCCACATTCTTTATCTCAAGACGCTACACCTGGGACCAAGTTTTCCACATTTTAGTGAGTAACATACATGTGTGCAGACAAAATCAGACAAATATGAGGTGGTCAGGTGTGAGCTTGTCCCCAAAATGATGGGTTTAACACGTACCGCGCCCAACGAACCAATGCTATCAGCTCGCAGTAGCAGGTTATGCTTAAGACCAGCAGGTATTAAAACACCGTCTACCGTCAAGTCTTGGAGAACGGTGTCGAGCCTCCTGAAAGATGCTGCAGAGCTCGGTGTGCAGATGTTATTGTTCGAGGGTCTCTGAGGAGGGCAGCAGTTTCTATAGCTGCGGATTCGAAACCACTTCATGGCTCTATAAGCTTTTATATCGAAGTAATCCCAACACAAAGACCGATGAGGCACCGAAGCCTTGAACTTCTTGACTCCATAAGATCTGCAGTCAGTCTATTCATCGGTTTGAGTGATGTTTTTATGATTGCTTGCTCCCCAAACCGTTTAACCCACCAAGAGGCCGAAAGACTGAAACTGTCTGACACAGTATAAGAATATGAGAAAGTGAGATTATTGACTTTGTCCTTCATATCACCATGAAGATGGTTTTATTTGTACTATTTGATTATGCATTCGTTACATAAACTGCCTTTTCAGTGAGCAGCATAAAGGGACAACAACGACACATCATTCGTTATACAAGCTTGTGTTGCATAATGATGATTTAAGTCTATAGGGGGTTTTTTATGCTACCTTTCCTTCTTGTTGTGAGAAATAAGCAGCTCTACACTTGTCCATGCTTGTGATTGGTCATCTGGTGCAAGCTCCGCCCCTTTTACGTGGACACACTCATAGCTAGGTTAATTGTGACTTAATCGCAACTTTCTCTGATGTCATGCAAACGTCAGCAGCAATAACATGTTGAGATAAAGACAGCTGCAGTTTTTGAATTCAGACACCAAAGTTGGTTCCCGAAGGCCTCAGGGCATGATGGGAAACACCTGATCTAACAGCTGATTGGTTTAAAAGTTGACTCAGCAATAGGAAGTTTGATAGAAGCTTTTCATTTTAGTTTATCTACAGAGATTTGTTTGATTGTGAAGGTTTGTTCTACATACGTGGTTGATGGTTTTTCAGTCATAGAGACTAAAACCATTCAGATTTCACATGATAATCTGGATTAAAAAGGTAGTGTTAGTGTATTAATATATGTGATTTAATGGTTAAATGGTTTAGCAACACTAAAACATCTGGTGAGGAATGCCCCTATGGACCTCTTGCTGTGCTGCTACGGCCACAATGCTGCAGTAGCATTGGAGCTACTGCAGTAGTGTTTTTACATAGGTTTTAATTAGTTTTACAAAGGTTTAATTAGTTTTATATCATTTTAATTAGTTTTATATAGGTTATTGTTAGTTTTATTTAGGTTTTTATTAGTTTTATATAGGGTTTGATTAGTTTTACAAAGGTTTAATAAGTTTTATACAGAATTTAATTAGTTTTATATAGGTTTTGATTAGTTTTACAAATGTTTAATTAGTTTTATATAGGTTATTATTAGTTATATATAGGTTCTGATTAGTTTTACATAGGTGTAATTAGTTTTATATAGGTTTTAATTAGTTTTACATAGGTTTTTATTAGTTTTATATTGGTTTTGATTAGTTTTACATAGGTTTAATTAGTTTTATATAGGTTATTATTAGTTTTATACACAGTTTTATTAGTTTTATATAGGTTATTAGTTTTATATAGGTTTTTATTTGTTTTATATACGTTTTGATTAGTTTTACATAGGTTTTAATTAGTTTTATATCGGTTATAATTAGTTTTACATAGTTTTTATTAGGTTTATACACAGTTTTATTAGTTTTATATAAGGTTTTAATAGTTTTACATAGATTATATTTAGTTTTATACAGGTTTTTACTAGTTTTACATAGGTTTTTACTAGTTTTGCATGCTTTTATTAGTTTTTATATGGGTTTTTATTAGTTTTTATATGTTTTTTTAAGTTTTATATAGGTTTTTATTAGTTTTATATAAGTTTTTACAAGTTTTACATAGTTTTATAAAAGGTTTTATTTGTTTTTATATAGGTTTTAATTTTCTTTGGGTCAACAGGCTACTATTTATCTTATTATTTGTTTGATTATTATCACTGTTTTTACCAGGGCCGAGACCTGAGCACTGTATGTCGTTCCTCATGATTCATGCTGTGAATGAGAAAGTATCGTATCATACGTGAGGATTGTTAAATAACATCTGTGCAGATGTTTCAGCTCTGACAGTCTAGAATCTCTGATAGACGGAGTCAAAAAAAGGCTGTTGTCCTTTATTTCTTTCTACTGTATGTCAGTGTTTGTCAGTGTTTTTGAGTGGGGACAGATTTGGTGACCTGATCTGATGCTAATTCACATAAGAATTCATATCCAGTGGAGGTTGAACCATGAGCAGTGAAGCATTTTAACTGGCCACACTGTCATCATTAAAACTAATGGAGGCTGTATTCAAACTCATGTGTGTGTCGGAGAACATTTTAATACATTGGTGTGTTTCGGTAACGTCTTGTACAGATTGAAGGCTTCTGGAAAATGTCTGCTTCAACTGCTGACTTTTAATTTCTCTTCCTGCTGCTGCAAGCCTGTTGTTAGATTTATTGAAGCCAGATAGCAACACAATGCTCTATGCTGAACTTGCTTCATAGCACAGTCACACCTCCAACCGTATAACTGTTGGAGGTCTAATATCTACTAATTTATGGAATTATTTTCATAATAACAAGCATCAAACTGATCAAAAGGAGTGAATTTAACTAAATGCAGCATAAGGACTTGTTGGAAAAATGTCTTGAGTCAAGTTTCATGTGAGAAATTTATGCTTTTTGAATGTGACTCTTATGGAGTTTGTGATTTTTCGTAGCCACCGCCTAGTGGCACTCAGTGGTATTGCACTTTATGCTAATTTTGTATTGGCTTCATGGTTGTTGCCGCTTAAGTGCTAACCTGCTATCAAAGTCTCCCCAGAAACAGCGTTTGAAAATCTGTTTTGCCAGTTTAAATCGACTTTATTCCCCTTTTTTCTCCCTTCCAGTGCATCTCCAGCAGAGTGGATACTCAGTGTTTTTTCATATAGACCAGATCGTCTCCCTTTAATGCGCAGAAACAGACTTTCAAACATTCCCGCAGACTCTGCTGCACTTATACCTCTCAAGTGTTTATCTACTTCTTTGTTTCTGAAGCCCAGCATCCACCCCGCTAAAGGTCCGTCCTCCTCTGTTACCACGGCAACCACCAATCCTGGCCGGCCTGGCCCACGATGCATCATGAACATCCCTACATGTTTTTGTATGGATTTCCAATTAAGGTTACCCCGCATTGCTAATCACACCATTACCCCCAGGGACGGCTGAGAGTCTGAGGGATTGATTTTGAGTATTTATAATCATGATTGCCTTAATGAGACAGTTTATACAATCAGCTAATGAAGAATGTTTGTCGCTCTAGAATTAGCGCTGTAATAATTCTATTGTTTTGTTTTATTGATTAGACTCTAAAAATGGCATTTCTGAACAGTCTGATCACGTTTTCTAGCAGCAAAGACGTCTTTTAAGGCTCCTCGTGTTTGCAGGGGAGCATAAATCAGGTGTTTTGATCCATAAGTTGGGAAGTTATTTCTGACGCGACGCCGCGCACAAACTTTCCTTTGCGCTTGTTGTGACTGGAGTGCAGGCTGAGTGGGTGTTTTGAAGGCAGCAGCTCGTCCCCCGGGGGCAGAATCACAGGTACTCAACCCACAAAGAATCTAAAGACTGTCACATATCCGGTCCGAGTGCCGAGCTGTTATCCACCTCCGCTTAACAATACATTTCTCGGATTCTTTACTCTGCTGCCTTTGAGGTCAGAAACTCGTGTAGGAAGCTCGTCTGTGGATGTATATACAGCGTGTGTTTATTTGGATCCACGTGATCTTCTGCCTCGAGAAAGTTTATTTATTTGCAGCCACATTTTGACACTTGGGAGGTTTCCCAAGAGGATTTTTATCTAAGTTTGGCTTCCCAGTTGATAAAATGCTGCTCTTTTGCAAAATAAATGCAAAATTAGCGCAAGAACATGCAAATAAGGGACTAAACTCATCACACTTGCCCCTGATTACAAATCATATGCAGCATGTGATCTAGAGAAACATGTGAAATGTCATTTTAGAGCCAATATTCTGCATTTCTATGATGTTGGACTGACTGAAACTTGAATATTTGTGTCTAACTTTGGTTTCCAGGTTGATAAAATGTTGGTCTTTTGCTGAATTAATGCAAAATTAGTCTTTAAAAACATGCAAATCAAGGAGATGCTTAATCACAGTTGCATTTTTGAGATCCTAGACTTAGTCTAACTTTTCTGAAACAAGGCCAAAATTTGAAAATCTCCACCATAGATGTTGAAATTTATGTGTTTTGCTGATTAACCTTTCAAATCTAATATTTTACATGTGAAAAATGTGGATGTAAGTAGCTTTATTTCTTTATTTTCTAAGGCTGGGCTCATCTTTATTCTTTCAGCTGCTCTTGTTTTAGTCAACTCATTTAATATTTATATTTTGTTTAATATTTAAAGGCTCCAATTGATGTCCTTTAATATTTGATTTCTATTTCTGATTTCTTATTTGTGTGCCGACATCTTTTATTTTCTAACTTTACTACACTTTAAATGAGGTCTTTTTACCTCAGAGTGTACTCAGAGCTTTAAAAATGCTTTAATGAATGAATTTAATTTTATATATTTTTATAAAACCTGGACTCATTTTTATCAGTTGGGCAATTCAGATTTTTAACTTCCTCTTTTTTACTTTCACCTGGTCTTTCTTTTAATTGACTCATTTGTTCCATTACCACTGTCTTTTAATATTTTTGTGCCGCCATCTTGGATTTTCTCACTTAGTTACACTGTAAATGAGACCTTTATACGTCGTTGTACTTCGAGTTTAAATGAAGGTTGGCTAAATGGTGTCCTTGAGAGTCATGACAGGCACCTTAAATGAAATACGTTGTTATTAAATTAATAAAATAAATAATTTCACTGTATTTATTTTGAATTTGAGAAAAAAACTACGTGAAAAAAATCCAAATGCATGGGTGGATGTACAGTGATCCCTCGTCTATGGTGGGGGTTAGGTTCCAGAACCCCTCCACGAAAGCCAGTAGCGACCTTATATTTATTTTATCATTTATATATATATTTTAAGGCTTTATAAACCCTCCCCACACTCTTATAAACCCTTCCTACACTCTTAAACCTTCCATCTAGAGGAGCTTCTACAGCCGTGTCCGATAATGGAACTAGCGACGCATCGATCCACTTGAAACGCCCACTTCGGAAAAACTTATTTTAAACACACCGACACCGAGGACGTCCGGCTGCCTACCTACCTGGAAACTGATGATGATGATGTTCCGGTAATCCTACAGACTGTCACCGGTTCTCTGACGGTCATTCCTAGTAAACTCTCACCGTGTGGGACCAAAGGTTCTGGCTGGCTTCCATCACCGCCGATCAATCAGAGACCGACCAGCTCAAGAGGAAGCTGAGTTTTCCATACGTGCGTCTACTAATCTGCTGTACGCTACGTATTTTATATACAATTTAAAAATCCACAATACAGTGAGTCCATGAAAGTGAACTGCAATATGGCGAGGGGCTACTGTATTAGAAATTACAAAGATAAACACATGTATCATCTGCAAATCGTGACATCATGTTGCACCAGTGTTACAGAACTCAACTTGCTGGATTAGATTAGTTTGGCTTGTTTGTAGAGTAAACCCAGGCACATCCAAAATGACTGAGAAATGAATGAGACTTTGCAAACATGCAAATGTAACTCAATAATCACTTATATTTTCCACAGTCTCTGGGTGTTCAGGTGTGAAGAACCCTAAATGTTGGGTTTACTCCACATTGGAGCAAAACTGAAGCCCTAAATTGATAGTAAATGTCACTTTTTCCCCAAAATACACAATGTA
This sequence comes from Dascyllus trimaculatus, assembly GCA_024666655.1. NCBI lineage: Eukaryota > Metazoa > Chordata > Actinopteri > Pomacentridae > Dascyllus > Dascyllus trimaculatus. The sequence goes on from JAMOIN010001553.1 coordinate 87,335, forward strand.
GAAAACATCCAAATGCAGATGTAGATGCTTTAGAATACAAGATAAATATAAATGGAAGTTGTCAATAATCCTTTACATCTCCACAGCAGTGTTAAAGAACCTGACTGGCTGGAGTTAACCCAAAATTTAAAAACGCTTCTCCAAAATGACCATTAAATTTTTCAAGCATCTAGATTTAAATCAATAATCAGCCTAAAAATAAACTGACCACCACATCTGCAGCATTTCATCCTCATCTGCAACATGCATAATGAATGGCATCGATTCCCATCCCGCTTTGAAGGTTGCACATAAAAGGTTGCATGTTACATAAATGCAGCACTAAAACCGGTTTATTGTGGGATTTGTCTTCTTATTGCTGCCCGCTGCTCTGATCATTGCGGCGCTGCTGTCTGTAATGGGTGAATCTCCTCATTTGGTCCCTGAAGGCCTCATTTGCGAGCTGAGCGTCCGCTAACTCGGACTGTCGGTGTTCATCAGTGGGACCGAGCTGTTAATGCAGTGGTAGCGTCACAGTCAAACTTGGTTGTTCTTGGATCCCAGGAAAACTGAATTATTAGCCGAATCCAAGCACTTTTTATGGTAAATAACGCCTCTCAGATGATGTCTGACTGACGATTAAATAGATTTTGCTGCATCAGGTTACTCACATTAACCACATACATATTTCAAAAGCTCTCTTGAACAACCCGCTCATTTTATTACTGGTGTCAGCGCTATCCACAGGATGTAAATAAATCAGCATCTTTGCACAAAACCTTGAAAAAGAAAAATGTCCAAATCAGCCCAGTTGTGAAGGATTCCATCATAAACAGCACTGAAATACAAATGAAGTCCTCGGAGACTTAATTTGTATTTCACTGACTGATTTAATTCTATTTGTGATGGGTTTATTAAAGATCAGAGGCTAAGATAGGATGAACTTTATTGATTCATCACCAGGGAAATTCACATTTTACAGCAGCTAAGAAACCGATAAGACCTGGAAGAAGCAAAACAAGACATATAAAGTAACAATATAGATATAAATATAGATAATGACGAGTATGTACACCTTTCACAGGTACAGATATAACGTGATAGATAACTGGAGGACATGCACGGTGTACATACACCGATCAGGCATAACATTATGACCACCTACCTAATATTGTGTTGGTCCCCCTTATGTGGTCCAAAATGCTCTGAACCATTGGACCAGAGGACCTCTCGGGGTGTCCTATAGGGTCTGGAACCAGGACAAGAGCAGTAGATCCTTTGGGTACTCTGGCTTGTGCAGTGGGGCCTCTGTCAATCCAACTTGTTCCACTGCATCCTGTTGATGCTTGATCAGAATGGGGTGTAGGAAGTCTGGAGGTCAAATCAACATGTTGGACCATTGTCATGTTCCTCAACATGTTCATGATTGGTTGATGCTGTTTCCATGTGGTGGGGTGCATTTTCATCCAGTGACATTTGGGATTCCATCAGCATGAGGGAGTGTGTTTGTTGTGGGACAATGTTTATTTGGGTGTCTAAGTCTCATCAACACGGATGTTAAAATCCAAGGTTCTCCATCAGAACACCACATAGTACCAATATGATCAATGTTATTCACTTCACCTGTCAGTAGTCATGATGTTGTCCATTGGTGTATCGATACAAGGTAGTTTTTTCATGTTTTGTAGGCAACACTGCATCACAGATGTAGGTATTAATGCAGCTTTTCCAGCATCTTCCTCAACAATAAGACGCTAGAATGCTAACTTTGATCCAGAAACTAGCTAACAGCTAGTTAGCGTAGCTTAGCACAAAGACTTTGGAGCATCAACAGGATTGCAGAGTCCAACAACCACCCGTGTTTGAATTTGTGCTGAGGAACAATCACAGCTCTCATTTAGCCCCAGGCTTTATATCTTCAGGTGCAGGAGAGACAGCAGCATGAAGCAGCTCTGTGTTTCATCAGTGTGAACTCAACCGTGTCTTTAAACTATTTATCTAGATGTTGCATAAAGTATATCTCTATTTTGTACTTGTCATGGTGCTTCTAGTTTGAGTAAGTCTGCAAAAAAATACCATTGCAAGGGGGTAAAATGATGATTTTGAGCTTTTCTTGTCTAAATAACCAAAAGAAACCTCATAATTCATTTAAATTCATGCATTTGCTGCTATTTCCTCCCACCAATGAGCAGCAGGTATTTTCCAGCTTACAGAGGCAGGATGTCACAAAAACTCCAAAGTAACATCTTCTATTAGAGACAGAAACTGAAAAAAAGCGAAACATTTTCAACTTTTTGATGATCGCCTCAAATCTGTTCCTGACTTACTTGAAAAATCACCATAAATAAAACATTTGCTCAGTTTTGATTCTGTAAAAACCAAAAAAGTAAAGTTGTATATCTTTATTTTGTGCTTGTCGTGGTGCCACTGGTTTCAGCATAAAAACCACTGCAAGAGGTAAAATGGATGATTTTGAGATATTCTTGTCTTAGATAGCAAAAAAATCTACATTATTTAAATTAAATTCATGCATTTTCTGCTATTTCCTACCACAAACCCACAACAAACAGGCATGTTGCAGCTTGCAGAGACATTTAAATTTGAGAAAAGTATAAAGACACATTCTATTAATAGGCAAAGAATCAATAGCAGTAAAGCTTCAACTCTCAACCACGAAACCCAAAACGAAAACTAAACAAAATCTCCAAAAATAACATCTTTTATTGGAGCAGGAAACTGTAAAAATAGAAAAATTTGTCATATTTTCAACTTTCTGATGAATCTTTAAGCAGTCATGTGTGATTTGCAGGTGTGTTGGGAAAAAAAACCAAATCTAGGTTTGAAATCTGTTCTTGACTCAAGAAAAATCCCCATAAATCAAAAATGTGCCCAATTTGGGGCCTGTATTCTGCATAAATACCACTGCAAGAGGCTAACATAATCATTTTTGAGCTATTCTTGTTTTAAACACCCCCCAAAAATCTGTGTTTTTTCATTTAAATTCATGCCTTTTCTGCTATTCCCTTCTGCCGTCCCACAACAAACAGGTACTCTGCAGCTTACAGAGGCATTTAGATTTAAAGCTGTACCCACCTGAGAAAAGCTCAGAGCAACAAAGAGAACTGATGTAACCGGCTTTGCAGAAGAGGCAGAAGGCCGCCTCTCCGACTGGGTGTTTGGTGGAGCTGCAGGATCGGACCGAGCCGTCCCGCCCCCTCTGAGTGACTGACAGCTCAATGAAGCCCAGGAGCAGCTCAGGGATTAGCGCTTAGCAACAAAGATGGAGACAAAACAAAACAAGAATAACACACACGACGATGGAGTCGGCAGGAGAAGTGTGTTGGGTGGTGGCTTTATTATTACATAAATCACATTACACATGCATGAATTCACATTGTGAGGTTTTATCGTCAATTATTTTACTTTTTCATTCAGAAAAACTCACTATAATTCTATAAAGCTACACTTCAAGTCAATAAGTAAATATAATATGTTTTATTTCTTACATTTAGGCGAACTTTATAGTTTTATTTTGTGTAGAAATGACAAAAAATCGCATTTACATGATGCTTTAAATGGAAAATAATCACATTTTCTTAACTCTGTTTGTTCATTTATGGGTTTACATGTTGTTTTTTGTCCACAAGGCAACTAAATGCACTTTATTTCTAAAAATACAACAAGGTGAGCAGAGTAATTGCATGTATTCCAAGGCAGTTTTTAAGAATAAGGCACTTTTATTCAAGAAAACGTTCATTTAGGCTAGCTTTGGAGTTTTTCTTTGGGTAGACATGATAAAAATATGCATTTACATGATGCTTTAAATGGAAAATGATCATTTTCACTTTTCTCTTTGTTCATTTTTGGGTTTATATGTTGTTTTTTTGTTCACAAGGCAACTAAGTGCATCTTGTTTCTGAAAATATAACAAGGTGAGCAGAGTAAATGTATGTATTCCAAGATACAGTCCCTTAACATTTTTAATATTTATGTCTGTTTGCACTGTTTTTGTACGAGAGCTGCGACTTTTTAAATTTCGTTGTTCTTCTGATGAGACACTGACAATAAAAAAAATTCTGATTGTGATTCTGATTCTGATTTTTTGAGCATAAGAATCTTTAATTCAAGAAAACCTTTGAAAACTACCACTAGAAAAACTAGAAAAGCACTTAGAGGACTCAGACCTCCACGAAACAGCTCATTTCACCCCATATTGGGATTTACACCCAGAAATAATCCTCCCAGGATTGTTTTATCTACATTATTAGACTCATTGACCCAGAAAACAAACCCTTAGCATCTGGATTCACATTGATGTCATCATTAGTTCAATAGCTATTCAGCAGAATCTCTTTCTGGGTAATGGTGGTTTCTTCTGGATCCAGCTCCATAGCTGTTGATTCTACAACAGATCTGTTGGATCCTCCTGATCCAGCAGAGTCTCAGCTACATGTTGGTGTTGGCTGCATGTCTGGATCTTCATCTGTTACCTTACAGTGATGACCATTCCACAGTGATGCCCTCTAGGTTTTACAGTTCTGGATCCTAGTATCCGGAATTTTTCCTGGATCCAGATCAAATTTTGAGATGTTGTAGAAATTAGCAGGAACTTATCCTGTACTTTAAGCCAAGCAGCCTGGACATTTATTGTGGAGTTACATGCACATATTCATGCACATTGCCCTATCTCCCAATGCTGAAGAATCCTGCAACAAACTCTTGGATCCAGACGGTGATCCGGATCAGCACCAAGATCTAATCATCTGTTCTTTGTCCCTTCATCCATCTTTCTTGAACATTTCATCAAAATACATTCAGAACTTCTTGGTAAAGTTGCTAACAGACAAACAAGCAATAGTCATGGTCTTTCTTTGGATAGAAATAATAAAAATTTGCATTTACGTGATGCTTTAAATGAAAATGATGAATTTCTCTGTCAGTTTGTTTGCACCTTATGTCTAAATTACCTGTGCATTTCTGCACATTGTAACATTTATTCATATTTACCAAGGAGGTTATGTGATGGCCGGCGTTGGTTTGTTTGTTTGTTTGTTTGTTTGTGTTCAAAATAACTCAAAAAGTTATGGACGGATTTAGATTAAACTTTCAGGAAATGTGTGAAATGGGACAAGGAACAAATGATGACATTCTGGGACTGATCCGGATCACCGTCTGGATCCAGGAATTTTTTTAATGTAAGTGTAACCTGGGGGACAATTAAATGCGGTTTACTCTAAAAGCCACCAGAGGGCACTCTTGTTTTTGAGGTAACCCCCTCTGACCACATGACATTTTTGGTCTCCACGTGACAGACAGCGACAATGACGGACTTCTCTTTCCTTCCTGAGCAACATACGCACGGTTGGGCTGGCATTCTTATCTCCGGTTGTCTAAGAAGCTGGGAGGCTGTTAGGAGCTGCCGCGCTAGAGGCCGCGCCTGTTCATTAGGTCGGATGGGGTGAAGGCCGCATTGTTGGTAGGACATTTGAACTGTATGTAATTACATTTGTATCTGTAACGTTCCATAGAAAATATGTGAATTGGGAGATTGTGTTGGGGGTGGACTGAAGCTCCTTGGCGGAGGTATGAGCTCTCTGAGGGCTTTTGTAGTTTATTTAATATGTTTTGGGTGTCATAATAAAACAGAGGAGCCTTTATTGCTGCAGTATTTCCCAATATTTGATCAAAAACTAATCAAATATTCATTTCTGTTGCTGCTGAAGACAGGTTTGAATCCTGTCCCTAGGTGGATCTTCTCCTGATAACGCCGGTCATCCTCGGCTGTGAAGACTTTCCCACAATTTGGCCCACAAAGAGGAGAATGTGCTTAATCCGGTGCAGAGTTATGACATATGGTCGGTGGCTTAAGCGATCTGCCGCCATCTTAAGATGTAAGTGGAATGTTTTTTCCCAACGGGGAGCGGGAAGGTAAACAGAGGAGACAACGCTCAGCAGATATGGGAAAACACTGACATGCCTGACCTCCCCTGCTTTCCCTGATTAAGGCCGGTAACATCTCGCAGCTGTTTACTTAACAGACACCAGTGTGATTTTAGAAAAGGTGGGCTCTGCTTCATCTATTTTGGAGGGAAGATTCATTATGTCAGTATTATTAACACACCTTTACTTAAAGTCACTGCAATTATGTTTGACTTTTGCTATTAGTTTGCCGAAAATTGGAGAAATGCTGCAAATTCACTGCGTTAACTGACATTTTTTCTTAAATAGAGTCACTTCTCTGCCAAAATAAAGGTCCTCTGTGGAGGTTTTCATCCCCACTAGCGCTACAGAGCAACTTTCTGATCGTATAATTTGTAATGTGCGTTCTGCAGACGCCTAAAGCACATTTCTGACAACTGCACAGGATGTTAGTCGCAGTAATCCACCATGTTTGGCAGCAGAGGAGAATCAGACGGCAGGCCAATGTCAACAACGCTGGTGTTACAATGGTTTAAAAGACTTTCCAGTCAGTTCTTATGAGACACATAGCGTGCCTTTTTGAGATACATTAAGAACATTAAAGATCTGCGCATGTTTGTGATTGAATATTAAAAGAAAAACTCCACAGGCTGCTATTAAGCAAAGAATCAAAGCAGTATAATTTCACGAAACCCTCCAGCAGGTTAAAAAAAAAACATGTTGTCTTTAACAGAAATCACCAAAATAACAACATTTATTAGAGCTGAAAACAATAAAAAGAAAAAAGTCATCAGATTTTCAAGTTTATGATAATTCTTGAAGTAATCTTATGTAATGGGGGCAGTGGTGGCGCAACGGTTTAGTCTCTGGGCTACTGATCAAAGGATCGAACCCCATTACGGCCATGTTGGGCCCTTGAGCAAGGCCCTGAACCCTTCCTGCTCCAGGGGCGCCCTATCATGGCTGACGCTGCGCTCTGACCCCAACGGTAATATGCAAAAAAACAACGTATTCAAGACAATAAAACTGTCTTCTTCTAATGTGCAGGTCTGTCGGGAAAAATAACAAAATCTAGGCTTAAAATAAATCTAAAAAATTCACATAAATAAAGCTTCTACTCAATTTAAATTCTGTAAAAAGACAAAAAAATTCTGCAGCTCTTGGTGCAACTTTAAAGACAAGAGTGACTCTGCTGGGACCAACAGTCACATGGCAAAAATTCAGAGACTTCTCGGCTGAACTGCAGGCAGTGTTTCCACATAGCAGACAGGAGACCAGTATGAAAGCAAATTTAAAATGTACGTAGTGGATCATGTATTGAGTCAGCATTTTTCTAGCACTGGTAACACCTGTGGACGCTTGGTAAAATGTTGTACATGGCTTTCAACTTTGTCATACTGCACTAAAGACATTTTTCAGTTCTGTCTACTTCTAGCCATGATTGTTCTGTTTCCATAGAGGTGCAGGACTTTACATTGCAGTGAAAAATGAGTCCACAGTGAGTAAAAATATGACAGGAGCACAAAACAGCCAAAAACTGCTTGAGATTTAAAGGGTTCCAGGAAAAAATTGATCTGAAAATCATTCAATATTTCGCCTCCCTTGGCTCTTTGGCATCCTGTGGTTTGACAAAGCATCAGGCGTCAGGAGCATTCTTCACTTGCCAAGTCCGTACAATCAATAGTTCGGCGCACCTATAAATAACAACAAAACGAGGGATTTGATTTGCTCTTTTCCTGCTTCAAACAGGGTCAATCTCACTTTTTTAACCGACAGACTGGAGGATTTCAGATCCTCAACATCCACTATTATGTTCTTAAACTGAAAAAAACGAGCTCTGCAGATGCACCACGCGTGTTTCCCTCCAGCCCACTCCATTACCGAGCTCCTGCTCCGATCAATAAGGATCAATAGCCAATAACTCCTCGGCTTGTTTTGGCTCCTGGAGGCGGCTCTGAATTACAGCGGCGGGGTCGGAACGAGAGAAACTGCAACGACTATAAATCAAACATGGATTAAAGACAGTTTTCATTCCAGATAGTAAAACCAGGGATGATTCCAAGGCAGGATTTCAGAATAAACTTCTTTCATTCAAGAAATCTTTAGAAACATGCTCCTGTTGATCCACTAGAAACACTTTAAACTCACTATAAGCCTATAAATTAACACTACAAGTCAATAAAGCAATGGAATATCTTATGTTTGTTCCATTTAGGCTGCTTTATAGTGTTATTTTGGGTAGACATGACAGAAATGTTGCATTTATATGACGCTTTATGTGAAAAATTGTTGGTTCATTTATGGGTTTATATGTAGTCTGTCTTGTCCACAAGGCGACTAACTGCACTTCAAAGCAGAGTAATTGTAGTTTTTTAATGACAGTAAAACAGCCGATGTAAAGATACGAAGACCAGCGATGATTCCGAGACAGTTTTTGAGGATTTGGTGCCTTTATTTAAGAAACGTGTTGAAAAATGTTCATTATGATACACTAGAATATCTATAATTTCCCTTTTCGATCACTATAATCGCACAAATTTACACCACAAATCAAAAAAAGACATGGAATATCATTTGTTTGTTCCATTTTGGCTAGCTTTATAGTGTTATTTTGGGTAGACATGGCAGAAGTGTTGCATTTACAAGACGTTTTAATTTTATTTTTCAAGTCTCTGTTGGCTTATTTACGGGTTTATAAGTAGTTTTCTTGCACACCAGGCGACTAAATGCACCTTATTTGTAATGTGTGATGGAAAGGCACAACGACCAGGGATGATTCCAAGGCGTTTTTTGAGAATAAGGCTCTTTACTTCAAGAAAACTTGTGAAAAATGTCCACTAGAAAAACGAGAATTTCCCTTACAAGTCTGTAAAGTACCAGGATATCTTCCGTTTGTTGTCCTTTAACGTTTTTCTTGGGTCGACATGACAAAAATCATCAGTTTACATGATGTCTTGACTGACAAACGATGATTTTTTCACTCTCACGCCTCTCTGCTGGCTCATTTATGGGTTTGAATGTTGTTTTTTGCACACTAGACAGCTAACTTAGACGGATGAAAGGTTCAGGAAATGTGTGAAATGGGACAAGGAAGAAATGATGACATGTTGGGACTGATCCGGATCACCGCCTGGATCCAGGATGTTTCTTTAAATTTAAGGATACTTTGTCATTGGGAGATTGTGTTGGAGGTGGACTGAAGCTGCTTGGTGGAGGTCTGAGCTCTCTGAGTGCTTTTCTAGTGATGATTCCAAGGCAGTTTTTGAGAACATAAGGCTCTTTTATTTAAGAAAAAATCAAAAAAATGTCCACTAGAAAGATTATAATGTCCCTTACAAGTCAATAAAGAAATGGAATAGCTTCCGTTTATTGGATTTAGGCCGCCTTTTGAGGTTTCCTTTGGGTAGACGTGACAAAAATCTTGAGTTTAAATGAAAAATTTGCCGTTTTTCATTCATTTGCACCTCATTTCTGAACCTACTAAGCTGAGCAGAGCGCTGGGCTCAGCTTTGCACCTTGGCAGAGTTTAAGGAGGGATTTGTCGTCGCCTGACTGAAGACAAACAGGCGACTGAAACAGCTGCAGCGTCGCCACCTTCTTCGCATTTTCCCCCTCCATCAGCTGCAGATGTGACCAAAACAAAGATCGCAGGGAGCCACCGGGGCGGTAAATTTGGAGGAACTTTGAGAGAAACACAAACTCAGCTGCAGCTTTTAAAAAGAGACGTCTTCCCGCTGACAGGCCGCTCCTCCTCGTCGCTCCTCGTCGAGGGCTCTTCCTCCTCATCGTTACGTCTTGTTTTTATCCCTCCTTCGGCCTGGAGCTGATAACAAAAACCCTCCGGAGCCTTTAAAGCGCACACATGCCCACTGTATCACATTATACCGAGCGCACCCTCGCATGCAGAGAGGGAGGAGTCAGCGCTAAAAGACTTGTAATTTGTGTTTTGCCAACAAAGGCCGGCTAATCCTGCGGCGGGCTTTGTCGCAGCTGCTATTGTGTGTTTGTGTGGCGTGTAAGTGAGAGAGAGCGAGGCCGGGAGGGGGTTAAAGCGCCAGGAGAAGGGGGGGGGGAGAAAAATGCAAGCGAGGAGGGAAAACTCAAGGGACAGAGTCTGCATGCGAGTGTGTGTCTTTGTCCCAGCTGTGTGTGCATATCTGTGGGGGGTGGGAGTTTGTCGCCTCCCCCGTCCTGCAGTTTTCTGCATGACGGAGCTCATTTCGCTCCCTCTATTCCCATGGCCGCTTCACCTCCTCCTCCTCCTCCCCTCCTTTCTCGGACCTCTGGAGGAGGTCGCGGGGGTCGGACGGGGAGGCCGCCGCGACGCTTGTTGGAGCCGTTTAGCTTAAGGCGGAGATGATCTCTCTGATATCCGCGAGGGGGCTCCGGCCAAATAAAGTCACCAATGTGTGACAGGTGGAAAGAGAGCGAGCTAATAGCTTCGGAGCGGCGAGGGGGTGGGTGGGGGGGCGGCTTTTTCTTCTGCACTTTGAAGAAACCACTGAATCAGACTTACCTTCCAGTGACAAACGGAGAAAGACGAACCCGGCGGGAGGCTAATCAGAATTAGGCAAATTCATCAGCTGTCACGGGGAGAAGCGCAGGTATCACAGGGCTTTTTTGTTCTGCACAAAGTTTCATCTTTTGTTTTTTTCTCGTAAGAACTCGCTGACGGGGCCTGCGCGTTCGATCCGGTGGCCTCGGGGAAGCAACTGACGTGCAGCGTGCAGCTTTTTTTTTTTTCTTCTTCTTCTTCTTCTTCTTGCAAGAGAAGGTGCCGAGACGCTCTTGGCAAATTCCCGCCGTCAGGAAGCAGAGATCGCAATCTGCATGTGGAGCTCGGCGTTTGCGGCGCCGATAGCATGTGACGGAGGACGCAGGTGCAGCTGGGCGCATGTGCGAGCAAACAGATGTGCAAAATGTGATTTCGGCACTGTAATATATCCAGCAGCGGGCGAGATAACAGTGGTGTTTATCATTAGCAGACGTGCGGCGTCGAGCAGAACAATGACTCGACTCGGACCCATCAATGAGCAGCCTGTTGCTCCGCTTATCACTTTTCCACATACGGTCTATTTGTTAAAAGTGCTGCATAGATTTATTTCTTTCTTGCTTGTAGCTTTAACAACATACAGATTGTACAGTATATACTTTATACTCCTCACTTCATATTTAACCATCTGGATGCAAAAGCAGTTTCCGCACTGTGGGCTCATTTTTCACTGCAACAGAAAGTCCTGCACCTCTAAGGAAACAAAACAACCATGACTTGAGGCAGGGAGCTCAGAAATGTCTTCTGTGCCGTATGACAAAGTTATAGCACCATAAATCGTGGAACAAAAAAAGAAAAACTCAGGTAGAATTTCTTTGATTGCTTATTTTGCAAATGCACAACATTTCCCAGGAGGCCACTGGTGTTAATACTGGAAAAACAAATCGGTGGCTCTACATAATAACGATGTTTTATGACTTACGACTTCCATGCTTGTCTCCTATTTATTCCATATATACACTGCCTGCAGTTCATCCCCGTTCACATTAAAAGTCTCTGAATTTCTTCCATGTGATTGCAGGTTGCAGTTGAGTCACTCATGGCTTCACAATTGCTCTGAGAACCTCCAAATTTTTTGTTTTTATTTGCAGAATCTGGTTGTAGGAAATGTTTTATTTTGAAAAAGACACGTAGAATAAAGTGACTGATGAAATATCAGAACTTTGAGCTTAGATTTGGTTAAGTTTACCAACAGACCATTGTTTTTATAGTTTCTGGTTTTGATAAATGGTGCAATTTGGGTAATTTCTTTGAAAGACAACATGTCTTTCAAGCCCTCAGGCAAGATTTAGTGTACAGATGATCAAAGACTTGAACCCACAATGTCAAACTTAATGTCTTAACAAGCCAAGTTATCAGAGCTACATCATTCTTACACATAAAAGAACAAAAGACGTACCAAAACTCTGAAAACCAACAACTTAAAAACATGCATCGACAGAAAAATGCTCAAAAATAGGTCAACTAATTATACCTATATAATAAGTTGACCTAATTATATAGGTAAACGATTTAATTAGTTTACCTATGCGCATGTCACATGGTGGTGGCAGTATCATGATGTGAAGCATGGCAGTGGCAGAAATATGATATGAGGCATGGCAGTGGCAGCATCATGATGTGAGGCATGGTGGTGGCAGCATCATGATGTGAGGCATGGTGGTAGCAGCATCATGATATGAAGCATGGTGGTGGCAGCATCATGATGTGAGGCATGGTGGTGGCAGCATCATGATGTGCAGCATGGTGGAGGCAGCATCATGATATGAAGCATGGTGGTGGCAGCATCATGATGTGAGGCATGGTGGTGGCAGCATCATGATGTGAAGCATGGTGGTGGCAGCATCATTAATATGGTGGTGGCAGCTTCATGATGTGAAGCATGGTGGTGGCAGCATCATGACGTGAAGCATGGTGGTGGCAGCATCATAACGTGAAGCATGTTGGTGGCAGCATCATGATGTGAAGCATGGTGGTGGCAGCATCATGAGGTGAAGCATGGTGGTGGCAGCATCATAACGTGAGGCATGGTGGTGGCAGCATCATAACGTGAGGCATGGTGGTGGCAGCATCATAACGTGAAGCATGTTGGTGGCAGCATCATGATGTGAAGCATGGCAGTGGCAACTTCATGATGTGAAGCATGGTGGTGGCAGCATCAATTTGTGAAGCATGGTGGTGGCAGCATCATGATGTGAAGCATGGCGGTGGCAGTATCATTATGTGGGGATGCTTCTTGGCAGCAGGTCCTGGAAGGCTTGTGTGGGTAGAGGGTAAAATGAATGCAGCAAAGTATAAAGAAATCCTTGAGGACAAGCTGATGTAGTCTCCATGTATGCATATCTTTTAACTAGTTTTATTAATTGGAGATTAATTTAGTCAAGTATAACAGATAGTGTTGCTCATCAAATGGTTAGAAATGAAAAGGATTGTACTGAAAGATTAAAACAAAACACAAAATATAATACAAACATCCTAAATCCAACTGGATTCACTGTGTTATGAAACTGAACAGTTATTAATGCTAAATTCTAACTGCTTCTTGGGCTTCATCAGTCTTCTGTAAACAATATAAACATAAATGGAGTTCAATTAGAATATCAGTTCCACAATAAATGTGCAACAAACCACTGACAAGAGGTTTGAGTGACTCTCAGACCTTTTGTTTTTTTAAAGGCTCTTGCTAAACACCATAAATACCCAGCTGATGAGAGAGTTCACAATCTCTGAAGGACAGCTTGTCTTACAGCAAAGCTACGCCTTCACCTCCAACACAGCCAGCTCCTGTCAGGTGTTTTCTGCCTTCATGTGACAGATCGGGGCCAGCTGAAGAGAGGTGATGACTGATAAATGCTGCGACATACCTGCCGTCAGCCAACAACACTCCCTCGCAGGCCTGAGCACTGCTGCAGGCGGGAACGCAGGTAAAACCACCTACCTGCGCTCCTAATGCACGGCTCCATGCATTCACAGGTCTTGTTTACACATCAATGACAAGAATACCAGCTGGAGCATTCTGCATTTGTGACATAGCACAGTCAAAATCTTGCAGAAACCACATTGCATTTTCCGTATTCCAATAACACAACCTCTTACCTCCATAAAACTGATTATTATGCAAGTTTATATAAAGTTTTACGACCAAAAATGCCACCAGACCAGTCTGACATTTTCACTGTGTAATTTTACACTGGTTCCTGTTTACACCCAATTGAAAAGGAAAACAGCTTTCAGCATTTTCGATGCCTCCCAGCCAGCGCCAAAATATAACAACTGAGAATCTGTAAATTTTTACAGTGCTGGCAGTAAGTATTCACCCCCCTTTTTTTTATGTTTTTCATCTTTTATTGCATTTTTAATATTGAATCTTGGTCAATTTGATTTGGCTTTTTCAACAACAACTTTGACTTTCCCGTCAAAGTGAAACCTGATTTCTACAAAGTAACACCAATTAGGTGAAAATGTAAAGTAATCGCGCAAGTGTCTCAGTGATTGTAGTACAAAGACACTTGTATCTGGAAGCTCCAGTCACTGGTTAATCAGTCCTCCTGGACATGACTACACCATGAAGACTAAAGAGCACGACAAGAAAACTCTGTGAAAAGGTTACTGAAAAGCAAAAGTCAGGGGATGATACAAGAAAACTTCCATTCATTAAAAAATGGAACGGATATGGAACATGTGTAAATCTGCCTACAGCAGGTTGTTCTTCAAAGCTGAGTGACTGTAAAAGAAAGAGACTAATGAGAGAGACCACCAATACACCTACACTCCTCTGATTGAGTTACAGTAAAAAGACTAGTGAGGGAGGCCGGTGATGGCAGCATTATAATGTGAAGCATGGTGGTGGCAGCATCATGGTGTGAAGCATGGTGGTGGCAACATCATGATGTGAAGCATGGTGGTGGCAGCATTATGACGTGAAGTACGGCAGTGGCAGCATCATGATGTGAAGCATGGTGGTGGCAGCATCATAATGTGAAGCACGGTGGTGGCAGCATCATGGTGTGAAGCACGATGGTGGCAGCATCATTACATGATGCACGGTGGTGACAGCATAATGATGTGAAGCATGGTGGTGGCAGCATTATGATGTGAAGCATGGCGGTGGCAGCATCACAATGTGAAGCATGGTGGTGGCAGCATCATGATGTAAAGCACGTTGGTGGCAGCATCATGATGTGAAGCACGGTGGTGGCAGCATCGTGATGTGAAGCATGGTGGTGGCAGCATCATGATGTGAAGCATGGCGGTGGCAGCATCACAATGTGAAGCATGGTGGTGGCAGCATCATGATGTAAAGCACGTTGGTGGCAGCATCATGATGTGAAGCACGGTGGTGGCAGCATTGTGATGTGAAGCATGGTGGTGGCAGCATCATGGTGTGAAGCATGGTGGTGGCAGCATCATGATGTGAAGCATGGTGGTGGCAGCATCATGATGTGAAGCATGGTGGTGGCAGCTGTATGATGTGAAGCATAGTGGTGGCAGCATCATGATATGAAGCATGGTGGTGGCAGCATCATGATGTAAAGCACGTTGGTGGCAGCATCATGATGTGAAGCATGGTGGTGGCAGCTGTATGATGTGAAGCATGGTGGTGGCAGCATCATGGTGTGAAGCACGGTGGTGGCAGCATCATTACATGATGCACGGTGGTGACAGCATCATGATGTGAAGCATGGTGGTAGCATCATGGTGTGAAGCACGGTGGTGGCAGCATCATTACATGATGCACGGTGGTGGCAGCATCATTATGTGAAGCATGACGGTGGTAGCATCATGGTGTGAAGCACGGTGGTGGCAGCATCATTACATGATGCACGGTGGTGACAGCATCATGATGTGAGGCATGGTGGTGGCAGCATCATGAAGTGGGGCTGTGTCTCAGTATCATTCCCTGGGCGACTTGTAAAGTTAGCGGGTAAAATCAAAGTCTAGCAAAGCAAAGTATAGAGAAATCAAGGCGGGCAGCCAGATGTAGTCTGTATATATTCCTGCATGTAGTCCAGCATTTGCTTATTTCTAAAAATGAGGAGCATTTGATACCGATATGTTAAAATTCTGATTGGTTTTCTTTTGTATTTTAAGTTCCTTTTCTGACTTGCAGTTCAGTTAATGAAGCTAAAGCAAACCAACAGCTTTGAAACAGTCGATGCATTCTGTCACAGTTCACAGGCTCATTCTGTGTTTTAGCAGTAATCTAAGAAACAAAGCGCCTCATGCACACCTGTGATGAAGTAACAAGGCCTCACGTCGCTTCACAGCAGATGAGATAACATCTAGTGTGACTGGCGGATTGTAAATCAGGCCTGTCTCCAGTCAGTCATCGAGGATCTCAGCGCTGCCTCTAACTGAGCTCTACGAACAGGTCTGACTGGCAAAGCGAGTCTCTCCTCCACCTCCACCTCCACCTCGCCTCCCACGCTGCTGCAAACCTGCAATCCAGCGGACGCGGCCGGCGATTCTGCATGGAGAAAAAAAAAGAGAAACCGGGGGCAGAGATCCTCCCACACAGTCATTAAAAGAGCCGCATGCAGCCGACAGAGCGAGGAGAGATCTCTCATTGGACGAAGGCGGCAGATTCACTGATGTGTTCGTGTGATGAGAGCTGGCAGTGGAGTTAAAAGGGCGACACAGTGCAGCAACCCTCCATGAAACCAGCACCACCGCAGAGCCAGCTTCATTTTCATTTACCACCTCCCTGTTGTCACGACTCACTCCTACATTAACGTCACGTTTAACAGGTTTTAACTGTAATATTTGAGCAAGTTTATATAACTAGGCTACAGATTTTCCCTTGTTTTGTTAAATTACAGCAAATAACCAGTAAAATCAATTTAAAAAACAATAACTGTAAAAATGTAAATCAGGCCTCATCTGTACAAAACATCCACATCAAAAATCTGTATTTTTATAAATGGTAATTTGTTCTTTAACATCATTTGACTGTAAAATTAGACTTTTTTTTAACTTAAAATCGGCAAAAAAAACATTTTACAGATATTTACCAAAATTTGGAAGAAAATGTATGCATATTAAAGATTTTTTACTGTTAATTTACAAATTTCCCCTGTTTTGTTAAATTAATAACAATAAATGTTGTACATTTTAATCAAAGGCACCTTTCTCAGCACTCAATGAAACTTTACAGAGTAATTAAAAACACAACAAAATAAATGAAATAAATTAAAGCAAAAACAAAAAATAAATTCTAGCTAATATTTATTTTAATAACTGAAAAATAATTCATTTCAAAGTTAGCCATAAAAAACGGGTTAAAACTTTAAATAATGTTCACAAAAAATCTGTATTTTTATAAATAACATTTCATTCTTTCACAGCATTTGACTGTAAAATTACAATATTTTAAATCAGCAAAATGTATTATTATTTCACAAATATTTATGTGTTTTATATGAAAGAACAAAAATGTCTATTGGGGATTAAAATTTGGTATTTAACGTTTTAAACTGTGATTTTACATATTTCTCTCTTTTGATTATATTATATTATATTATATTATATTAAATTATATTATATTATATTATATTATATTATATCATATCATATTATATTATATGATGTTAAAATATATTATATTATTTATAAATAGTGATTTATTTATTTCTAACCTTTGACTGTAAAATTACACTATTTTTACTTTTTTAAATCATCAAAAATATTATCATTTTACAGATATTTGTTAAAATTTATGTCTGTTAAAAATTTGAATTTTTAAAAATTTTTTACTATTATTTTAAAAATTTTCCCTCTTTTGTTAAATTACAGATAATTTCCAGTAAAATTACATAAAAAGGTATTAATTTACATATTGACAGTAAAAAAAAAATATACTGTACATAATGTCCATATCAAAAACTCATATTCATAGAAACAATAATTAGTTGGTTTAAAAAATGTGACTGTAAAATTACACTGTTTTACTGTATTTAAATAGCTTTAAAAATCGTTATTTTACAGATTTTTTTTCATAGTTTTTATAGTTTTTTTTAAAGGTTATAGTGTTCCACCATTTTAAATGCATTTTTTTTACACAACACACACCCTTTTTTTAACTATTTTTTTTACAGTGCACCCATTTGATCACCTCTGCACTACATTTATTTCACAGCTGTACCAGTGTGTTAGTATGCACACACACACACACACACACACACACATCCAGATGCATGTTCTGCGGCTCTCTGAAACCCATCTCCTCTCCGTCATATGGATCTTTCTTTCAAGCTCTCGGTTGTAGCAGCGGCTGTTTGATGTTGGTGAGAAACTGAGGGAGTGGTAATGAAAAAAATAGCAGTCTTAAAATAGCCTTTGGATGAGGCGCGGGCAGAAAATAGCCTTTCATCTGTCTTTGCAGCACGCATTTTCATTTTTCACTCCCTTCTGCCTTGACACACACACGGAGAAGGAAAGCCTGAAAACCTCCGTGAGAGCTGATCATTAGTGCAGGTTGACGTCGTGAAAGGATCGAAGGTTGGAGACGGACTGAATCTCTGACCTCTGACACTTTGTCCTTCGTCAAAACACGTCAAGCAAATCGTGTTTTTCAGACGAGACAAGCCACATTTTGCATGTTAAGACCTTCCATCTGTGATCTTTGCATCACACGTTGAGAACCCAGTAGGACTCGATGTTTTCCTCCAGTGTCGTCGTCCTTTTCTTGGCCCCAGTCATTGCAGTCTGTGCTACAATGGTGCAGCAGGATTGTGAAAGCTTTTAAAGGCCGAAAGCTTCATAAATAGGAAAATACTCCAAACTATCAGAGAGCTAAAAGGTGGTTTGTACACAGCAGAGATTGGATGCAAATTTACACCAGTTAGCTTCTCTCCTGCTCTCTGTGCTCACGTAAAGAATAGAAAGAATAGCGTAGAAAGCGTTCCCGTCCCAGTGGTGTAGCGTGCAGCCTGCTAGCTTCACCGTAGCATCGGGGATTTGTGAATGTAGCCGTGATGATGATGAGCACACGGCGCTAACGGGCAGAGCGATTCCCAGCCGGTTGTAATTCCGTTTTCTGTACCGGGGATGTGGCGGTGGTGAGGTAGAGGCTCGTAGAGGGGGTTTGAGTGGCTGCTTCTTTAGCCTAGCCAGAGACCCGGCTCTGCAGCTCCGCTTTTGTTTCCTCTCACGCCGTCATTTGCGTCGCCTGCCGGACCCGACGACACTCCACCGAGATCCCACCGGTCGTGTTCTTCCATCTGAGATATTGAAAGTCGCTGGAAGCAGTCGTCTTCCGCTGAGATCCGGTGTCCAGTAGGTCCAGGCGACTTTAGCATTTAGCATCGAAGCTAGACGTACGTATCGCCTACACAAACAGAGAGAGCCGTGCGCGCCGCCATCTTGCTCATGTTCAAACTGCATTTTAATCCAGTTGAATTCACAATAAAGCTGTTCTAGTTTACATAAGTTTCTGCTGTCAGACAACAGAATGAATATGAAGTTGTGACTGAAATGCTTTAAACCACATGTTAACTAGCAATCACGCGCACCGCTAAAATCCTGGTTTAGTCAGTCAAATTTACTTAAATAGCACAATTAAAAAGCATTTTAGCTGTGTTCACCAAAGTACTGCATATACAAACATAAATGCAAAAAGGAATCGAGCTGTAAAAGAGAATAAAGTCCTGTAAAATATCAAAACAAGGTGAAACAGGACAGCAAGCTACAAGATCAAAGTTTAAGATAAAATGAATAGAAATGCGTAAAAATTAAGACTGTCAGGAGCGACCAAAAGCCAACAAAAACATCTTGGGATTTTTCTTTTTTCTTAGGGCGGCTGTGGCTCAGGTGGTAGAGCGGATCGTCCACTGATCGCGAGGTTGGCGGTTCGATCCCCGGCCCCTCCGCATGCCAAAGTGTCCTTGGGCAAGACTCTGAACCCCAAGTTGCTCCCAATGGTAGATTAGCGCCTTGCATGGCAGCTCTGTCACCATTGGTGTGTGACTAAGTGAACGAGAAACACACTGTAAAGCGCTTTGGAACCACTAAGGTAGAAAAAAGCGCTATATGAGTGCAGACTATTTACCATTTGTCAAAACATAATCGATGCCTCTTTTCCATCGTTGTCAGGTAGACAACGTGCTACAAGCCCAGCCTTATCAACAGTCGCTGTCTTTCAAGCCGCAGAAACAACATTGGTGTCTATGAGCAGCCGGCTGTGTGACGAGTGCACAGGGACCGTCTGCAAATCGCGAAACCGCTGCAACAGTGAGGAGAGACGCTCCAAAAATATTCATTAACTTCACCCTTAGACACTGTAGCATCACCAGAATCCCTGCAGCCATCAACTGGCTTCTGCTGGTGTTGTAGGATGATCAACAGGAGCTGAATATGTGTAGTGTTTCTCTTCGCTGTTGCAGCAGTTTCGCAATTTTACCAATGGTAGATTAGCGCCTTGCATGGAAGCTCAGTCGCCATTGGTGTGTGAATGGGTGATTGGAAACACATTGTAAAGCGCCTTGAGGACCACTGAGGTAGAAAATGGCGCCATATAAGTTCAGACCATGAGCGCGATATCATCCGACAAACTCTCCACTCAACACAGGAGTTAAAGCTAAGCTAAGATTTCAGCTGTTTATGTTTATGCTAGAGTTCAAGGCTAATAGCAAAGTCAGACACAACAAGTAGAAAAGAAGCTGCTTTAGCCGCTCAGTGCTGTGAAATATTTACCATGCCGGTGCTGCACTTTGTTAAGGGCTTTAATAGAACTTTTATAATAGAAACTTTTTATTCTGTACACTTTTGTTTCCATTTCATTCTGCGCTGCGTTATTCAATGGCACGCAGTTTATCAAAATATAATGAACTTAAATGAAGCACTGATTTTGGTCATTAGGAGGAAAATTACTCGTTTAAATTCACTTGCTAATCAGTAAAATAATCCATAGATTGATCAATAGAAAACAGTCGTCGGTGGCAGCCCGAGGTGTTTGTATATGCGGTCATTTGTATGCAGTGAAGCTGGAGAGTAAACCCACATCCCAGAAAAATAAAGACAGAAAACAAAAGCAAACCAAATAACCTCCCTTCACAAATGGAAATCTGCTCACAAAATCTCAGAATTCAGTCGGACTCGGGCTAACAAGGTCCAGCATGTAGTCAGCAAAAAGGACAGTGTCACGGATTTCATATCTAATTGGTGAAATAAAACTCACACTGTCAATTATGCGCAGACTTCTATAGAAAAACCAGATAAACCAAAGATTCTGTGGGAGTTGAAATATAATCTGATTTGTTTTTTGAATGAGTCGCTTCTTCAGCCTCTTTCTTGTGCCACAAAAGAGCAGTGACATCTCTAAGGCCTTTGAACGCAGCTTAAATGTTTGCTTTGAGGTCTGGACTGTGACTCAGCTACTGCAGAACATCCACCCTGTTGTCTCTGAACCGATTCTGTGTAGCTTCAGCTCTTTGCTTCAAGTTGTTGTCTTGCTGGGAAAAAAACTCTTCTCCCAAGTTGCAGTTCTCTTACAAACAGCATCAAGCATCCCCACATCATGATGCTGCCACCACCATGCTTCAAATCATGA
>JAMOIN010001553.1:108430-266054 GCA_024666655.1 Dascyllus trimaculatus
GTTCCCAATCAGCAATCAGCAGGTGGAGCAGCTGTTGGTGTTTCAGTGACGAGTTCACTGCAGAGCTCCTCTTCAACGTAGAAAGATGTCTGTGTGTCATCATTTAAAGTCCCATATACTTTAAATAGTACACGGGAAACAGTCAGGTTTAATCTCTGCTCAGCACATGCAATTTTAAGGCAGTAGAGGATTTTTTTGGCAGGAGGAATCAGTTTAAACTGTATTATTTTAACAATATACTGTTATTTTGTAAGGTTTTCCCTGTTTTGTTACATTAAACATGTTTTACTGTATTTAAATTAGCAGAAAATACCGTTATATTGCAGATATTTGCCATTAATTGAGAGAAAAAATGTATATATTGACTGTTCTTTTACAGATTTTTCCTGTTTTGGTAATTTACATATAATATATAGTGAAATCATAGCAAAAAGTATATATGGAAATGTATTCTTTTGCAGTATTGACCTTGAAATGACCTTTTAAAAAATAAAAAAATTGAAAACAGCAGAAAACATTTTTATTTTTGCAGGTATTTTCTGTTATTTTCAAGAAAAAATATGTATAATAAAAATTTAATAAAGGAAATAATTTGTGATTTTATAGATTTTTCCTTATGTTGTTAAATTGCACATAAAATATATTCTAGTAAAATCCCAGAAAAAAGTTTTTTAATCTTACATGCTGTCTGTAAAAAATATAAATACTATAAATAAAGTTCACGTCAAATATCTGCTTTTTTTTTTACAAACAATAATTAATTCTTTTTACAGTGTGTGACTGTAAAATTACAGTTTTACAGCATTTAAATCTGCTTAAAATGTCATTACTTTACAGATATTTGCCATTTTTTTCACCGTTTTATTTTTTTTACGCTTTATTCTTCTAAGATTTTTTTATATATGTACTTTTTGGGTTCTGTTTGATCCAAACACTGCCCAGTGCAACACTAAACCCTGTCCATCACCTCCGTTATTAGACCATAAATGTAGTCAGTCTTTATAAATCTCTATTTTTGCAGCATTATTTTGATTTTATTCCGTCTCACGAAGCTTAAACTCCCTCCACACTTGCCTCAATGCAAAGTTCTGATTCCACGGAGTGTTTTAAAGACAAATAATGCATTTAAATTAAATTAAATTAATATTAAACACTCATGAATTATGTTTCAAATCAAGCTGTCAGTATTCAAATACTTCCACAGGCTGTTTAAAGTCCTGATCACCAACAACAACAAGGACTGTGTTCAGCTTCATGAAGACTTTACTGCAGGTGTCACACATGTTCCCTAACGGTCCGTATATAAAGACATTATTCACCGACGTCTGCTCTTTATTAAAAACAGCTTTTATTGGACGGGTTTTCCAAATCTTGGCTCTCACACCTCCAACACTCTCCACAACACTGAAGCACTTGTTTCTTGACGCTGTGCAGGAGTTTTATTGTTGTGTCGTCTGTAAAAACAGCAGCTGTGGAGGTCGAGATTCGCTGCTCTGGAAGTTTGGGGTGTTTTCTTTATGTTTTCATGCAGGATATTTGAATTCGAGGGTGCATTTCCTAAGCAGTGAACAGGTGGAGCTTCAGGTGGCTCCCATCCCAGCGTCGTTACTGAAGCCTGCAGTCAGTGTGAAGCTCCAGCAGGTTTGGCAGGTGTGAATAGAAGGTGATGCAGAGACGTGACCTGAGCCGAGAGCCAGATGTGGACGGGGTTCTTCCTGCATTACCGAGTTAACATGGAGCAAATCTACCGGAGTGAAGATAAAACAAAGCAATAAGAGCTCGTTATTGTACGTGCCTCATCAGAGGTATGTTCCCTTTCATTAAATCATTTCCATGTGATTAAATGCTGATTTTTATTTTGTAAACATATTAAAAAACCTCCCTGGACTCAAATTAGAGACCACTGTCAGTTTTTAATTGGAAAAAAAAGCCCAGTGTCAAACTGGAGCGTGTTCATTTGCCATCAGTTCGGTTTGCATTAAAAATGATTTTCAGGTCTGATTTTTATCCCCACTTTGCTGCACTGTAAAAAAAAAAAGAAGCTTGAATTTCTCTGGGATGATGTTTTTATTTTTTAATGTTGAATGAAGGATATTTACACGCATAAATACAATAAAATTAGCTTAAATCTTTAATAATGATGATGATGATGATAATATATGTTAGATGAATTTTAGTTTGTTCAAAAACGTCTGTAATTACCTCCGCCAAGGAGGTTATGTGATGGCCGGCGTTGGTTTGTTTGTTTGTTTGTGTGCAAAATAACTTGAAAAGTAATGGATGGATTTGGATGAAATTTTCAGGAAATGTGTGAAATGGGACAAGGAACAAATGCTGACATTTTGGGACTGATCCGGATCACCGTCTGGATCCATGATTTCTTTTAATGTAAGTGTAACCAGGTGGATAATTAAATGTGGTTTACTCCAAAAGCCACCAGAGGGCACTCTTGTTTTTGGGGTAACCCCCTCTGACCACATGACATTTTGGGTCTCCACACGACAGACAGCGACAGTGACGGAGTTCTCTTTCCTTCCTGAGCGACATACGCACGGTTGGGCCGGCATTCTTATCTCCGGTTGTCTAAGAAGCTGGGAGGCTGTTAGGAGCTGCGCGCTAGAGGCCGCGCCTGTTCATTAGGTCGGATGGGGTGAAGGCCGCATTGTCGGTAGGACATTTGAACTGTATGTAATTACATTTGTATCTGTAACCATACCAAATATGTGAATTGGGAAATTGTGTTGGGGGTGGACTGAAGCTCCTTGGCGGAAGTATGAGCTCTCTGAGGGCTTTTCTAGTTAAATTTTAATTCTGTTTTCTTTTATATTCTATTCCAGTTTTTAAATTCATTTTCCCAGTCTTTTACCTTTTTTTTTTAGACCTACGGTAGGATTGCACCTTCAATTTCGTTGTAGTGACAATAACGACATTCTATTTTATTCTATTCTGTTCTACTCTAATTAAAGAAGTTATGTCTCATTTAACCAAAAAAAATCTATGTGAAATTTTTGAAGCAATGTTTTCCTCTGTTAATTGTCAGAAATATGTGCACAGCCTTGAATAGTAAACTTGAATATATAACATTTTCATTAATTAAATAAAAAATATAAATATTTGTGAATTTACAACAAATATATTTCCTTTTATGAAAATGAAAAACATCTATTTTCTTTTAAAAAATTGGAATTCTGTGGCTATTTAAATGTGTTTTTTTCACATTAGGTATGTAAATTAATTGCCTTTTTTTTCAAAACTTTCAGGGGGGAAAAGACAAATTATTAAGAAATGTTTTTTAAAATTACATTTTTCTTATAATGAGACAACTGTTTCTATAAATTGCAAGGCTACCTTAAAATAAATCAATTAAAAATGAGCATAATTATGGTGAAATATGTCCAGCAATTCAAATATAAATACAATAACATGATTGTTTTCAATGCTCCAGTGTTTTTATTTTATTTTATTTACAGTGCACACACTAATTAATCTGTTTTTGACTACAGTAGTTTGTTGTCAACACTTAAGATTACAGATTTAAGCATTTAATGAAACAAGATGTCAGCTGTAAATGATTTCTGCTTCTGAAATATGGAGATTTTCAGGAAGGCCGTCTGTATTTTCAACATGTCAGAACAATCTGTAGTTTGCCTGCTCAGGTGTGGAGATCAGCCGCAGATAAATGGATGAATTCTGCTAAATAAAGGCAGAGAGGAGGGAAGTGAAGTTAAAGATGGCGTCAGACTGAGTCTATCTTTGAACAACGGTAGTCGATGGTCCAGTAAATCCAGTGGGATTGAAACGTAATACTGGTGGCTTTGGTGGGGGATGGACGGACCAACACCAGCCCTCCTTCCTCAAAGGTCCTTTTTGTCTCGGTGCTGGGAGCTAACAGGCTGCTCCGACCAGCAGTTGTGAAAACACTCCGACCAGAACCCGGCAGCTCCGGCTGGGTTTGGGGCTCTGAGGGGCT
Source organism: Dascyllus trimaculatus (assembly GCA_024666655.1). NCBI lineage: Eukaryota > Metazoa > Chordata > Actinopteri > Pomacentridae > Dascyllus > Dascyllus trimaculatus. The sequence continues at coordinate 112,401 of JAMOIN010001553.1, forward strand.
GAAAGTGCGGGAGATTACGGCTTTAAGCGGGTTTGAGCCTCCCGGGGGTCTGGAGTCGAGTAATACTGAACCGTCTGGAGCGAAGAACTGCTGTCAAAACAAGCTATCGTGAGAATGTAAAGGCCCGACTATTAGAGGGAGCAGAGGAGGAGGAATGAGCTGCCCACTGGACCAACAGAGATAGTTCTGGATAAAATAACACCTTATCTAAAGATTAGAGCCAGAATGGTCACTTTAAACAGGATAGAAGATGTAGAGTGATCGTTTACAGTGACGCTACACTGTAAAAAAAAATTAGGATTATTTAACGGTTGTTAGCAATAAAAACTGTTTTTGCTGTTTTGTTAAATTACAAATTATAACGAGTAAAATAAAAGGAAAAAGGTAATAATCTGCATGCTAACCTTTAAAAAAATTCAGACCAAAACTGTAAATAATGTCCATCCATCATCTATACATCCTCTGTAGGGTCGTGGCTGGGGGGGGGCGTTGGAACCTATCCCAGCCGACTCAGGTGAAGGCAGGAGACACCCTGGACATGTCACCAGTCTATCACACAGCTACACATAGAGACAGACAACCAAGCACACTGTCATTCACACCTACAGACAATTTAGAATCATCAGTTAACCTCAGCATGTTTTTGGACTGTGGGAGGAAGGAGGTGAAAACCCACACTGCACAGGGAGAACATGCAAACTCCACACAGGAAGATCCCAGGCGTCCTAACCGGGACGCGAACCAGGGATCTTCTAGCTGTGAGGCGACGCTGCTAACCACCGAGCACCGTGCAGCAATAACATCCACATAAAAAATCTATATTCTACAAACGGCAATTTGTTCTTCATAGTGTTTACATATAAAGTTACAGTACTTTTTACTGTATTTAAATCAGCAAAAATATAATTATTTTACAGATATTTGCCGTTATCTGAAAGACAAATTCTGTAATATTAAGGCTTGAAAAAATTCTAAACCATTTTTTAACTGTTAATTTACAGCTTGTCCCTGTTTTGTTAAATAACAGATAATTACTAGTAAAGTCAAAGAAATAAAATATTAATTTACATGCTTATCTTCACAAAAACACAGGCCCAGACTGTGAATACTGACATACAAAATCTGCATTGTTAAAAACAATCATTTGTTCCTTATACTGTTTGACCGTTTAATGACACAATTTATTTTACTGTATTGAAATCAACAAAATGTTATTAAACGGATATAAAAATAAAGTATGTTAAGGATCAAAAATGGTCAATTATTAGTTATATATTTTCAGTTTCATTAATCATCATAATTAATTTACATGTTAATTGTTGTGGCCATGTCCACATCAAAAGTCTGTTTTTTTTAAGAAATCGTAACTTGTTCTTTTAAAATGAGTGACCATTTAATTAATCCAAATCAGCTGAACAATCTTTATTTTGAATATAGTTGCCATTATTTTCACATTTTATTTATTTACTTTTACTGTTTTTGAATGTTACAGACAGAGCCGGCTGGCCCATTAGGCAATATAGGCAAATGCTAAAGGCACTGTGGCCTCCAGGGGGCGCCACGACATCGGGAAAGATTCACCTTCAACATAATTATATTAAAACAAGTTATTGATATTTAATCTTAAAATGGAAAAGCTCACAATGATTCAAATGTAAAGCAATGCCCAGTTAATATCACTACAAAACAATGCTGTACGATTTCTTCTGTAAGCGTAAGTAAATCGTCGAAGGGAGTCGGGGCGCCACATTGGGTAGGGTCCGCTCTGCTTACAGGATTCAACAGTCTTTTAACAGATTTTTCCTGAATTTTTTTACGGTATATTTTTATTTGCGTTTTTTTTGCATAGCATCGAGATGTATAGAAAAATACATCGTCTGCAAACAGTTAAACAATAAGTGCAAAACAGTGTGTTCAGTCATTTAGAGCATCAAGTCAAACAGGTACATTTGTTTGCACGGTAAAAATTATACACCCACAATGGGCATTTTTAAATTTATTATTAAAAAAATTAAGTTAAAGTGGATTTAGAGCATTTCATGTCAACATAGAGACAGATCTCCACAACTTTAACTATAAACACACAAAAGACTTGTTTGCATGAGTTTTATTAATGCAGTGCAGATTTCAATGAACGTCTGGAAACATCAGATTCACCTCAGTCTTATGGACAGAACTAAACAGACTTTAACATCCTGCAACTTGCACAGTAAAAGATCGCCTGATGTCTTGCATGTGTCGCTCCAATAAGGTCGATTTTATGTTTTTAATTTCCTGGATATCTAAAAAAACGTGACAGTATTTATCATGCTTCTGAAAATCTGCATGGGAACTGACGCTCTCCTTTAGATGAAAACCATTTCAGTGCATCCTCTGGTTCTCTACTTCGATGCATAATAAGAAACATTTCCTATTAAACGACAAGGTTAGACTATGGTGCAGCTTTAATACAGGTGTGCTGTTGAGGGAGACTTTTCGCTGCATGCCGAAGCTGTGAAGTGTTCTATGAAATAATATTGAAGACAGAATTAAATAAAGCAGACTAATAGAAGGAGACGGGAGGCTTTTATGTGAGACTCCTCTGTGTGTCTGCAGCCTCTCAGCTCTTTCTATTACCCCGTGTTATTTGCGGTCTTCTATTTTGGATGCGACCTATTTAAGAGCGCTGTGTGTTTGTGGAGTCCCGCCGCCCCCGCAGAAACACTCGGGTTACTATGCTGCAGTAATTACGCCTCCTGCTTTTAGCTGTCATAACACTAAATGTTTGGGGAGAGAACGGGCGACACGGCGAACAAAACCGCCGGGCAGACATAGTAACCCGTGTTTAACTGCTGGAATAGAGCGGCGCTGACAGCAGGAGGGAGATGAAAGTCTGAGCTGTCCACTCGGGCCAGACAATAACAGCAGAGGAAGAGATAAATATACAGTGTGAGAGTGGAGGGAGAGCCGAGGAGGAGGCCTGGACGCTCTGACCGACTGGCTTTGAACTCAAAGAATGCTTTTGAACGTTGTTTATCGCCTTTTAGATTCTCAGAGGCAGACAAAGACGGCAAAAGGAGTTAAAGGAGGGTCCTGGTCGGCCGGCTGGATCCTCCCCCGTCGGGTCGGGTCCGCTGAGGATGAGGCTCACGATGGATGAGGCTGGTTTGAAGCAAAGCGCTGCATCACAGGATGAGTTTGCACGATTAGAAGGATAAAAATCAGCCTCTACTTTAGTGAAACACGAAGAATTTTAAAGGCAAATATCATTTTCTTTGAACATATTAGAAAAATTAATACATATAGGTGGTTTCTTTCCGTGCTAAAGCTGCAGAAGCTGTTTATTTTCACTGTGTGTCCACGAAATAACATTAATATACATGTAATATATACAATGTGAACTTTAAAATTACACTCAAACTGTATTTAATTTAACAGAAATATTATTGTTTTATAGAAATGTGCTGCTATCTGACAGAATAATGATGTATATTAAGGAATAAAACGTCATAAATGACTTATTTTACACATCTTCTCTGTTTTAAATGATCAATTATTAGAATTAATGTAACATTTAGCACTGCAAAAAAGTAAACAACAACAGAAAACAGGCCAAAACCGTACACCATCCCCACAACTGCATTTAAATCAGCCAAAAATGTCATTATCTGTATTCTCGATGACATTTTTGGGGAAAACGGACTAAAAAACAGCTGCTAACCTCACAGCGATAACAGATTTAAACTCCATCAACACCTTGTACCTGCTAATTATCTGCTCACTTTGTGTTTATTTATTTATTTTGCATTAAAAGTCCGACTAATTTTCCTGTAAACCACAATGACAATAAAGATATTTTACTCTATTCTGTCAGATTTGTTTGCAGCGTATCACAAATGTTTCCAACCAACGCGTCTTTGCCATTTGTTGTCGCTGCTTTTCAGTCAACCAATCATACATGTAAAAGCTTGACTAGCTAAAGTTTAGCTAGTCAGTGTTTTCCCTGACCTTTGGGGGTGACTATGGTCTGCAGACACTAAAGAAAATGAGTCTATGTTTCCTTATTTGACAGAAATCTATGCATGTAATGTCATTTCTGATCATTACTACACAAAAACATCCATGATGCTTGGGTAAAACTAGTTAAAATAAAATCAAATTGCCCTTTACATTCCCAGGCTGCTGCTTCTTAATCTCAGTGAACCTTTTCTTAGTTAAGTAAAGGTGAAATCAGGATTAAATAAACTGTGTTGCTGGTGATTTTCCTTCACTAAGCCTTTTTGGGAGGCGGTAAAATTCCTCTCAGCAGGAAAAACAGTGGAGCCTGTGATCTTTCTCTCACCTTAGCAAAATATTTGCTCAGTCCAGGCTGAACTTTAACCACGGAGGTGCAGATCAGAGGGCGGACATTTGGGGCAGCTTGTATCGAAACAATCAAACGGCGTCGGCCTGCCAGTGGAGGCACGGATCAGAAAACCCTCGAAGGTTTTGTTGTGGAAGAAAACACTGAACCGAGCTCAATGGAGATCCTGACTGAAGCTGAGGACAAGTCAAAATGTGACTTAGGTTTTATTAAAAAAGAAGCTCAGTGCAACTAGATTTTGTGGAGTTAAGGGTGTTAATACAAAAATAAAATGACCTAATGTTTAGTCGGACGATAAATGACCAAGTTGAGTTTCAATATAGATTTCTAGGATTTGGATCAGTTCTTCGCTATTGGAACAGTAATAGTGTTTTTATTGATGTCAGGTTTGCTCTAATCTCTCCTGCACTGGAGGAAAACAAGAACTTATAGATGAGGAAAAACCAAAGGTAATGACAGCTTAAGATGTCTTGGAGTGTTGTCATGTCTGGGTGGTTACCAGGCAACCGGCAGAGACTCCAGGAAGTCACTGTGAAGGAATAATTTTCTTTTATCTTTCGCTACTCAGCTGCATTTTTCATGAGTAGCTCAGAAGTAAACCATAGAATGAATTAAGGCCCCGTCCACACGAAGACAAGCCCAGGCCTAAACGCACCAATAGTCCATCCAGCCCATGTATTGTCCACACCAAGCCGGCAATTTGGGGGTCTGAAACAATCCTTTCTGAACCTAGGTCCCAGAGTGCAAAGATCTGAAAACGCCGTTTACGTGGCACCGTTGTTACGCCCTGTCCACTTCTTTTTCTAACACTCTTACGTCATAGCTCCACCTCTCGATAAATGCGCCTAACTCAGAAAACGACGACAACAATGTCTCCGTATAGAGCTGCGTATGTCCTGCTGATACATCGTCCGTCCAGACTAGAGTCCTACCAGCTCGTCCACTCGTTTTTGCCGCCGCCATGTTCAACATTTACACCGTATACAGATTTCTTCATGCCTAAAGTCTCGCCGCCAGTTTCCGCTTGTTTCTATCACGGCGTCATAGCGCCACCAACAGGCCTGGCAAGTGTTTTACATCGTTTTCAGGTGTATCAAGTGAATCCATGTGGACGGACACGTTTACTGAAAGAGCTCCGTCTTTATGTTTTTGAAACTATGAGCGTTTTGGCTTCATGTGGACGGGGCCTTAAACTTGGATGTGGCAAAAGGTGGCGTCACCAGTTGGTTTGCACTGGAACCAAATGGAAGCTTAGAAATGTTGATCTTTTTCTGGTTGGTGCCATTGAAAATCAAGCTTTTTCCCTCCTTAATGTGTTCAAATGATGTTTTTTTATATGTTGGAAGACAGTTAGCGCCACAATAGCTCCAAAAATACAGATTCAGACTTTTGCATGAAGTAGCCAAGACCTCAACTTTAACCAAGGAGTTATTCGGCCTCAGTTCGCCAAACGCCTCACACCTGAACCATTTCAATATGACAGATTTTTATTTGAAGTATTGAATATCGATTGATTCAGCCATTGTTTGATGTGGTTTTTCAAAGGTTAGGTGAGGGTCCGGTCTCGCACCGAGGTTGGTGTCAGCAGATGAAATGGGGATATTCTGTCCAGAAAAGGTGGTGGTGGTTATGGAGGAAGACTGGACCTGGTCGGGGGGAGCCAGTAAGTATGGCTTCGGATTTAGAGCACTTGAGTTGGAGGAAGTTATGACTCATCCACGCCTTCATCTCCTCCAGGCAGGTAGTGAGTCTGGACAGTGGTGTTGATGTTGATGATGACAAACCAGTTGAATAAGTCCTGAGGTACAGTTGGTTGTCATCGGCGTAGCAGTTGAATGAAACTCCATTCTGGCTGATGACATGACCAAGTGGGAGCATATATATAATGAAACGTATTGGACCAAGTACAGACCCTTGAGGGACACCGCAGATGAGGGGAAGGGTTGTAGATTTTGCAGGTCCCATGCTAACGAAGTGGGACCTCCCAGAAAGGTAGGATGTAAACCAGTCCAGGGCAGAGTTTGAGAGTCCAGTATTTTCCTGGAACAGTTGGGTGTCATCGGCGTAGCAGTAGAATGAAACTCCATTCTGGCTGATGACATGACCAAGAGGGAGCATATATGTCATGAAAAGTATTGGACCAAGTACAGACCCTTGAGGGACACCGCAGATGAGGGGAAGGGTTGTAGATTTTGCAGGTCCCATGCCAACAAAGTGGGACCTCCCAGAGAGGTAGGATGTAAGGGGGAGTTTGAGAGTCCAGTATTTTCCTGGAACAGTTGGGTGTCATCGGCGTAGCAGTAGAATGAAACTCCATTCTGGCTGATGACATGACCAAGGGGGAGCATATATGTCATGAAAAGTATTGGACCAAGTACAGACCCTTGAGGGACACCGCAGATGAAGGGAAGGGTTGTAGATTTTGCAGGTCCCATGCTAACGAAGTGGGACCTCCCAGAAAGGTAGGATGTAAACCAGTCCAGGGCAGAGTTTGAGAGTCCAGTATTTTCCTGGAACAGTTGGGTGTCATCGGCGTAGCAGTAGAATGAAACTCCATTCTGGCTGATGACATGACCAAGTGGGAGCATATATATAATGAAAAGTATTGGATCAAGTACAGAACCTTGAGGGACACCGCAGATGAGGGGAAGGGTTGTAGATTTTGCAGGTCCCATGCTAACGAAGCGGGACCTCCCAGAAAGGTAGAATGTAAGGGGGAGTTTGAGAGTCCAGTACTTTCCTGGAGGCGCTTGAGGAGAATGAGGTGGTCAGTCGTGTCAAAAGCAGCTGTCAAGTCGAGGAGGATGAGGAGGGAAGGAGAGCCGGCATCAGCTGCCATAAGAAGATCGGACGAGAGCAGTTTCAGTGCTGTGAGCGGATCGGAAACCTGGTGGGAATTTTTCATGTAGGCGGTGAAAATGCAGATGTTCTTGAAGCTGAGCTGCTACGACCCTTTTCCAGCACCTTTGAAAATCTCAGGACTCTAGCTCCGTTATTTTTCAAGATGTTGCTCTTCAAACGACAGAAAACGATGCAAAAATCAACCTGAGCCACATTCTTTATCTCAAGATGCTACACCTGGGACCAAGTTTTCCACATTTTAGTGAGTAACACGTTTAGTGAGTTTAACACGTACCACGCCCAACGAACCAATGCTATCAGCTTGCAGTAGCGGGTTATGCTTGAGATCAGCAGGTATTAAAACACCGTCTACCGTCAAGTCTTGGAGAACGGTATCGAGCCTCCTGAAAGATGCTGCAGAGCTCGGTGTGCAGATGTTATTGTTCGAGGGTCCCTGAGGAGGGCAGCAGTTTCTATAGCTGCGGATTCGAAACCACTTCATGGCTCTATAAGCTTTTATATCGAAGTAATCCCAACACAAAGACCGATGAGGCACCGAAGCCTTGAACTTCTTGACTCCATAAGATCTGCAGTCAGTCTATTCATCGGTTTGAGTGATGTTTTTATGATTGCTTGCTCCCCAAACCGTTTAACCCACCAAGAGGCTGAAAGACTGAAACTGTCTGACACAGTATAAGAATATGAGAAAGTGAGATTATTGACTTTGTCCTTCATATCACCATGAAGATGGTTTTATTTGTACTATTTGATTATGCATTCGTTACATAAACTGCCTTTTCAGTGAGCAGCATAAAGGGACAACAACGACACATCATTCGTTATACAAGCTTGTGTTGCATAATGATGATTTAAGTCTATAGGGGGGTTTTTATGCTACATTTCCTTCTTGCTTTCAGATTATAGTTCCTTCTTGTTGTGAGAAATAAGCAGCTCTACACTTGTCCATGCTTGTGATTGGTCATCTGGTGCAAGCTCCGCCCCTTTTATGTGGACACACCCATAGCTAGGTTAATTGTGACTTAATCGCAACTTTCCCTGATGTCATGCAAATGTAGTCAACAATAACATGTTGAGATAAAGACAGCTGCAGTTTTTTGAAGTCAGACGCCAAAGTTGGTTCCCGAAGGCCTCAGGGCATGATGGGAAACACCTGATCTAACAGCTGATTGGTTTAAAAGTTGACTCATTTTAGTTCATCTACAGAGATTTGTTTGATTGTGAAGGTTTGTTCTACATACGTGGTTGATGGTTCTTCAGTCACAGAGACTAAAACCATTCAGATTTCACATGATAATCTGGATTAAAAAGGTAGTGTTAGTGTATTAATATATGTGATTTAATGGTTAAATGGTTTAGCAACACTAAAACATCTGGTGAGGAATGCCCCTATGGACCTCTTGCTGTGCTGCTACGGCCACAATACTGCAGTAGCATTGGAGCTACTGCAGTAGTGTTTTTACATAGGTTTTAATTAGTTTTACAAAGGTTTAATTAGTTTTATATAATTTTAATTAGATTTATATAGGTTATTATTAGTTTTATATAGGTTTTGATTAGTTTTTCGTAAGTTTAATTAGTTTTATATAGTTTTAATTAGTTTTATATAGGTTATTATTAGTTTTTTATAGGTTTTGATTAGTTTTACATAGGTTTTTATTAGGTTTGTACACGGTTTTATTAGTTTTATATAAGTTATTATTAGTTTTATATAGGCTTTTATTAGTTTTATATAGGTTTTGACTAGTTTTATGTAAGGTTTTATTAGTTTTACATAGGTTTTTTTTAAGTTTTATATAGGTTTTTTCTAGTTTTACATGGGTTTTTATTAGGTTTGTACACAGTTTTATTAGTTTTATACAAGTTATTAGTTTTATATAGGTTTTGATTAGTTTTAAATAGGTTTTGACTAGTTTTATATAGGTTTTGACTAGTTTTATGTAAGGTTTAATTAGTTTTACATAGGTTTTATAAGTTTTATATAGGTTTTGACTAGTTTTATGTAAGGTTTAATTATTTTGACATAGGTTTTATAAGTTTTATATAGGTTTTTACTAGTTTTACAGGGGGTTTTATTAGTTTTATATAAGTTTTTATAAGTTTTATATAGGTTTTTACTAGTTTTTTTGAGGTTTTACAAGTTTTTATATAGGATTTAATTTTATTTGGGTCAACAGGCTTCTATTTATCTTATTATTTATTTGATTATTATTGCTGTTTTTACCAGGGCTGAGACCTGAGTACTGTATGTCGTTCCTCATGTTTCTTGCTGTGAATGAGAAAGTATCGTATCGTACGTGAGGATTGTTAAATAATATCTGTGCAGATGTTTCAGCTCTGACAGTCTAGAATCTCTGATAGACGGAGTCCAAAAAAGGCTGTTGTCCTTTATTTCTTTCTACTGTATGTCAGTGTTTGTCAGTGTTTTTGAGTGGGGACAGGTTTGGTGACCTGATCTGATGCTAATTCACATAAGAATTCATATCCAGTGGAGGTTGAACCATGAGCAGTGAAGCATTTTAACTGGCCACACTGTCATCATTAAAACTAATGGAGGCTGTATTCAAAGTCATGTATGTGTCGGAGAACATTTTAATGCATTGGTGTGTTTCGGTAACGTCTTCTACAGATTGAAGGCTTCTGGAAAATGTCTGCTTCAACTGCTGACTTTTAATTTCTCTTCCTGCTGCTGTTGTTAGATTTATTGAAGCCAGATAACAACAAGATGCTCTGAGTATGCTGAACTTGCTTCATAGCACAGTCACACCTCCAACCGTATAACTGTTTGAGGTCTAATATCTACTAATTTATGGAATTATTTCATAATAACAAGCATCAAACTGATCAAAAGGAGTGAATTTAACTAAATGCAGCATAAGGACTTGTTGGAAAAATGTCTTGAGTCAAGTTTCATGTGAGAAATTTATGCTTTTTGAATGTGACTCTTATGGAGTTTGTGATTTTTCGTAGCCACCACCTAGTGGCACTCAGTGGTATTGCACTTTATGCTAATTTTGCATTGGCTTCATGGTTGTTGCCGCTTGAGCGCTAACCTGCTCTCAAAGTCTCCCCAGGAACAGCGTTTGAAAATCTGTTTTGCCAGTTTAAATCGACTTTATTCCCCTTTTTTCTCCCTTCCAGTGCATCTCCAGCAGAGTTGATACTCAGTGTTTTTTCATATAGACCAGATCGTCTCTCTTTAATGCGCAGAAACAGACTTTCAAACATTCCCGCAGACTCTGCTGCGCTCATACCTCTCTAGTGTTTATCTACTTCTTTGTTTCTGAAGCCCAGCATCCACCCCGCTAAAGGTCCGTCCTCCTCTGTTACCACGGCAACCACCAATCCTGGCCAGCCTGGCCCACGATGCATCATAAACATCCCCTACATGTTTTTGTATGGATTTCCAATTAAGGTTACCCCGCATCGCTAATCACACCATTACCCCCAGGGACGGCTGAGAGTCTGAGGGATTGATTTTGAGTATTTATAATCATGATTGCCTTAATGAGACAGTTTATACAATCAGCTAATGAAGAATGTTTGTCGCCCTAGAATTAGCGCTGTAATAATTCTATTGTTTTGTTTTATTGATTAGACTCTAAAAATGCATTTCTGAACAGTCTGATCACGTTTTCTAGCAGCAAAGACGTCTTTAAGGCTCCTCGTGTTTGCAGGGGAGCATAAATCAGGTGTTTTGATCCATAAGTTGGGAAGTTATTTCTGACGCGACGCCGCGCACAAACTTTCCTTTGCGCTTGTTGTGACTGGAGTGCAGGCTGAGTGGGTGTTTTGAAGGCAGCAGCTCGTCCCCCGGGGGCAGAATCACAGGTACTCAACCCACAAAGAATCTAAAGACTGTCACATATCCGGTCCGAGTGCCGAGCTGTTATCCACCTCCGCTTAACAATACATTTCTCGGATTCTTTACTCTGCTGCCTTTGAGGTCAGAAACTCGTGTAGGAAGCTCGTCTGTGGATGTATATACAGCGTGTGTTTATTTGGATCCACGTGATCTTCTGCCTCGAGAAAGTTTATTTATTTGCAGCCACATTTTGACACTTGGGAGGTTTCCCAAGAGGATTTTTATCTAAGTTTGGCTTCCCAGTTGATAAAATGCTGCTCTTTTGCAAAATAAATGCAAAAGTAGCGCAAGAACATGCAAATAAGGGACTAAACTCATCACACTTGCACCTGATTACAAATCATATGCAGCATGTGATCTAGAGAAACATGTGAAATGTCATTTTAGAGCCAATATTCTGCATTTTTATGACACTGGACAGACTGAAACTTGAATATTTGTGTCTAACTTTGGTTTCCAGGTCGATAAAATGTTGGTCTTTTGCTGAATTAATGCAAAATTAGTCGAAAAAAACATGCAAATCAAGGAGATGCTTAATCACAGTTGCATTTTTGAGACCCTGGACTTAGTCTAACTTTTCTGAAACAAGGCCAAAATTTGAAAATCTGCACTATAGATGTAGAAATTTATGTGTTTTGCTGATTAACACTTCAAATCTAATATTTTATACGTGAAAAATGTGGATGTAAGTAGTCTTATTTCTTTATTTTCTAAGGCTGGGCTCATCATTATTCTTTCAGCTGCTCTTGTTTTAGTCAACTCATTTAATATTTATATTTTGTTTAATATTTAAAGGCTCCAATTGATGTCCTTTAATATTTGATTTCTATTTCTGATTTCTTATTTGTGTGCCAACATCTTTTATTTTCTAACTTTACTACACTTTAAATGAGGTCTTTTTACCTCAGAGTGTACTCAGAGCTTTAAAAACGCTTTAATGGATGAATTTTATTTTTATATATTTTTATAAAACCTGGACTCATTTTTATCAGTTGGGCAATTCAGATTTTTAACTTCCTCTTTTTTTACTTTCACCTGGTCTTTCTTTTAATTGACTCATTTGCTCCATTACCACTCTTTTTTAATATTTTTGTGCCGCCATCTTGGATTTTCTCACTTAGTTACACTGTAAATGAGACCTTTATACGTCGTTGTACTTCAAGTTTAAATGAAGGTTGGCTAAATGGTGTCCTTGAGAGTCATGACAGGCACCTTAAATGAAATACGTTGTTATTAAATTAATAAAATAAATAACTTTACTGTATTTATTTTGAATTTTTGAGAAAAAACTACGGGAAAAAATTCCAAATGCATGGGTGGATGAACAGTGATCCCTCGTCTATGGTGGGGGTTAGGTTCCAGAACTCCCCACGATAGACGAAATCCACAAAGTAGCGACCTTATATTTATTTTATTATTTATATATATATATATTTTTTTTTTTTTCAGGCTTTATAAACCCTCCCCACACTGTTATTAACCTTTACCACACTCTTATAAACACTTCCTCTGCTCTTAAACCTTCCATCTAGAGGAGCTTCTACAGCCGTGTCCGATAATGGAACTAGCGACACAGCGATCCACTTGAAACGCCCACTTGGGAAAACTTCTCCGTATTTTAAACACACCGACACCGAGGACGTCTGGCTGCCTACCTACCAGGGAACTGATGATGATGTTACGGTAATCCTACAGACTGTCACCGGTTCTCTAACGGTCATTTCCAGTAAACTCTCACCGTGTGGGACCAAAGGTTCTGGCTGGCTTCCATCACCGCCGATCAATCAGAGACCGACTAGCTCAAGAGGAAGTAGCTGTAGCTGCGTTTTCCATACGTGGGTCGACTCATCTGCTGTACGCTACGTATTTTATATACAATTTAAAAATCCACAATACAGTGAGACCGTGAAAGTGAACTGCAATATGGCGAGGGGCTGCTGTATTAGAAATTACAAAGATAAACACATGTATCATCTGCAAATCGTGACATCATGCTGCACCAGTGTTATAGAACTCAACTTGCTGGATTAGATTAGTTTGGCTTGTTTGCAGAGTAAACCCAGGCACATCCGAAATGACTGAGAAATGAATGAGACTTTGCAAACATGCAAATGTAACTCAATAATCACTTATATTTTCTCCAGTCTCTGGGTGTCCAGGTGTGAAGAACCCTAAATGTTGGGTTTACTCCACATTGGAGCAAAACCAAAGCCTGAAATTGATAATAAATGTCACTTTTTCACAAAAATACACAATGTAGAAAACATCCAAAAGCAGATGTAGATGCTTTAGAATACAAAGATACATATAAATGGAAGTTGTCATTAATCCTTTACACCAGTGTTAAAGAACCTGACTGGCTGGAGTTAACCCAAAATTTAAAAACGCTTCTCCAAAATGACCATTAAATTTTCAAGCATCTAGATTTAAATCAATAATCAGCCTAAAAATAAACTGACCACCACATCTGCAGCATTTCATCTTCATCTGCAACATGCATAATGTATGGCATCGATTCCCATCCCGCTTTGAAGGTTGCACATAAAAGGTTGCATGTTACATAAATGCAGCACTAAAACCGGTTTATTGTGGGATTTGTCTTCTTATTGCTGCCCGCTGCTCTGATCATTGCGGCGCTGCAGTCTGTAATGGGTGAATCTCCTCATGTGGTCCCTGAAGGCCTCATTTGCGAGCTGAGCGTCCGCTAACTCGGACTGTCGGTGTTCATCAGTGGGACCAAGTTAATGTACATGTTAATGCAGTGGTAGCGTCTCAGTCAAACTTGGTTGTTCTTGGATCCCATGAAAACTGAATTATTAGCCGAATCCAAGCACTTTTTATGGTAAATAAATAAATATATAAATATCTCAGATGATGTCTGACTGATGATTAAATAGATTTTGCTGCATCAGGTTACTCACATTAACCACATACATATTTCAAAAGCTCTCTTGAACAACCGGCTCATTTTATTACTGGTGTCAGCGCTATCCACAGGATGTAAATAAATCAGCATCTTTGCACAAAACCTTGAAAAAGAAAAATGTCCAAATCAGCCCAGTTGTGAAGGATTCCATCATAAACAGCACTGAAATACAAATGAAGTCCTCGGAGACTTAATTTGTATTTCACTGACTGATTTAATTCTATTTGTGATGGGTTTATTAAAGATCAGAGGCTAAGATAGGATGAACTTTATTGATTCATCACCAGGGAAATTCACATTTTACAGCAGCTAAGAAACCGATAAGACCTGGAAGAAGCAAAACAAGACATATAAAGTAACAATATAGATATAAATATAGATAATGACGAGTATGTACACCTTTCACAGGTACAGATATAACGTGATAGATAACTGGAGGACATGCACGGTGTACATACACCGATCAGGCATAACATTATGACCACCTACCTAATATTGTGTTGGTCCCCCTTATGTGGTCCAAAATGCTCTGAACCATTGGACCAGAGGACCTCTCGGGGTGTCCTATAGGGTCTGGAACCAGGACAAGAGCAGTAGATCCTTTGGGTACTCTGGCTTGTGCAGTGGGGCCTCTGTCAATCCAACTTGTTCCACTGCATCCTGTTGATGCTTGATCAGAATGGGGTGTAGGAAGTCTGGAGGTCAAATCAACATGTTGGACCATTGTCATGTTCCTCAACATGTTCATGATTGGTTGATGCTGTTTCCATGTGGTGGGGTGCATTTTCATCCAGTGACATTTGGGATTCCATCAGCATGAGGGAGTGTGTTTGTTGTGGGACAATGTTTATTTGGGTGTCTAAGTCTCATCAACACGGATGTTAAAATCCAAGGTTCTCCATCAGAACACCACATAGTACCAATATGATCAATGTTATTCACTTCACCTGTCAGTAGTCATGATGTTGTCCATTGGTGTATCGATACAAGGTAGTTTTTTCATGTTTTGTAGGCAACACTGCATCACAGATGTAGGTATTAATGCAGCTTTTCCAGCATCTTCCTCAACAATAAGACGCTAGAATGCTAACTTTGATCCAGAAACTAGCTAACAGCTAGTTAGCGTAGCTTAGCACAAAGACTTTGGAGCATCAACAGGATTGCAGAGTCCAACAACCACCCGTGTTTGAATTTGTGCTGAGGAACAATCACAGCTCTCATTTAGCCCCAGGCTTTATATCTTCAGGTGCAGGAGAGACAGCAGCATGAAGCAGCTCTGTGTTTCATCAGTGTGAACTCAACCGTGTCTTTAAACTATTTATCTAGATGTTGCATAAAGTATATCTCTATTTTGTACTTGTCATGGTGCTTCTAGTTTGAGTAAGTCTGCAAAAAAATACCATTGCAAGGGGGTAAAATGATGATTTTGAGCTTTTCTTGTCTAAATAACCAAAAGAAACCTCATAATTCATTTAAATTCATGCATTTGCTGCTATTTCCTCCCACCAATGAGCAGCAGGTATTTTCCAGCTTACAGAGGCAGGATGTCACAAAAACTCCAAAGTAACATCTTCTATTAGAGACAGAAACTGAAAAAAAAGCTAAACATTTTCAACTTTTTGATGATCGCCTCAAATCTGTTCCTGACTTACTTGAAAAATCACCATAAATAAAACATTTGCTCAGTTTTGATTCTGTAAAAACCAAAAAAGTAAAGTTGTATATCTTTATTTTGTGCTTGTCGTGGTGCCACTGGTTTCAGCATAAAAACCACTGCAAGAGGTAAAATGGATGATTTTGAGATATTCTTGCCTTAGATAGCAAAAAAATCTACATTATTTAAATTAAATTCATGCATTTTCTGCTATTTCCGACCACAAACCCACAACAAACAAGCATTTTGCAGCTTGCAGAGACATTTGAATTTCAGAAAAGTATAAAGACACATTCTATTAATAGGCAAAGAATCAATAGCAGTAAAGCTTCAACTCTCAACCACGAAACCCAAAACGAAAACTAAACAAAATCTCCAAAAATAACATCTTTTATTGGAGCAGGAAACTGTAAAAATAGAAAAATTTGTCATATTTTCAACTTTCTGATGAATGTTTAAGCAGTCTTGTGTGATGTGCAGGTCTGTTGGGAAAAATAACCAAATCTAGGCTTGAAATCTGTTCTTGACTCAAGAAAAATCACCATGAATCAGAAATGTGCTCAATTTGGAGCCTTTATTCTGCATAAATACCTCTGCAAGAGGCTAAAATAATCATTTTTGAGCTATTCTTGTTTTAAATACCCCCCAAAAATCTGTTTTTTCATTTAAATTCATGCCTTTTCTGCTATTCCCTTCTGCCGTCCCACAACAAACAGGTACTCTGCAGCTTACAGAGGCATTTAGATTTAAAGCTGTACCCACCTGAGAAAAGCTCAGAGCAACAAAGAGAACTGATGTAACCGGCTTTGCAGAAGAGGCAGAAGGCCGCCTCTCCGACTGGGTGTTTGGTGGAGCTGCAGGATCGGACCGAGCCGTCCCGCCCCCTCTGAGTGACTGACAGCTCAATGAAGCCCAGGAGCAGCTCAGGGATTAGCGCTTAGCAACAAAGATGGAGACAAAACAAAACAAGAATAACACACACGACGATGGAGTCGGCAGGAGAAGTGTGTTGGGTGGTGGCTTTATTATTACATAAATCACATTACACATGCATGGATTCACATTGTGGGGTTTTATAGTCAATTATTTTACTTTTTCATTCAGAAAAACTCATTATAATTCTATAAACCTACACTTCAAGTCAATAAGTAAATATAATATGTTTTATTTCTTACATTTAGGCGAACTTTATAGTTTTATTTTGTATAGAAATGACAAAAAATCGCATTTACATGATGCTTTAAATGGAAAATAATCACATTTTCTTAACTCTGTTAGTTCATTTATGGTTTTACATGTTGTTTTTTGTCCACAAGGCAACTAAATGCACTTTATTCCTAAAGATACAACAAGGTGAGCAGAGTAATTGCATGTATTCCAAGGCAGTTTTTAAGAATAAGGCACTTTTATTCAAGAAAACGTACATTTAGGCTAACTTTGGACTTTTTCTTTGGGTAGACGTGATAAAAATACGCATTTACATGATGCTTTAAATGGAAAATGATCATTTATATGTTTATATGTTGTTTTTTTTTGTTTACAAGGCAACTAAGTGCATCTTATTTCTGAAAATATAACAAGGTTAGCAGAGTAAATGTATGTATTCCAAGATTTTTTGAGCATAAGACTTTTTAATTCAAGAAAATCTTTGAAAACTACCACTAGAAAAACTAGAAAAGCACTCATAGAGCTCAGACCTCCACCAAGCAGCTCCTTTCACCACATATTGGGATTTACACACAGAAATAATCGTCCCAGGATTGTTTTATCTACATTATCAGACTCCTTGACCCAGAAAACAAACCCTTAGCATCTGGATTCACATTGATATCATCATTAGTTCAATAGTTATTCACCAGAATCTCTTTCTGGGTCATGGTGGTTTCTTCTGGATCCAGCTCCATAGCTGTTGATTCTACAACAGATCTGTTGGATCCTCCTGATTCAGCAGAGTCTCAGCTACATGTTGGTGTTGGCTGCATGTCTGGATCTTCATCTGTTACCTTACAGTGATGACCATTCCACAGGACCTCTAGGTTTTCCTGTTCTGGATCCTAGTATCTGGAATTTTGCCCAGATCCAGATCAAATTTTGACATGTTGTAGAAATTAGCGGGAACTGATCCTGTATTTTTTACCAAGCAGCCTGGACATTTGTTGTGGAGTTACATGCACATTACCCTATCTCCCAATGCTAAAGAATCCTGCAGAACATTCCTGGATCCAGATGGTGATCCGGATCACCACCAACATCTAATCATCTGTTCCTTGTCCCCTCATCCACCTTTCCTGAACATTTCATCAAAATACGTTCAGAACTTCTTGGTAAAGTTGCTAACAGACAAACAAACAATAGTTATGGTCTTTCTTCGGACAGAAATGATAAAAAATTTGCATTTACGTGATGCTTTAAATGAAAATGATAGATTTCTCTGTCAGTTTGTTTGCACCTTATTTCTAAATTACCTATGCATTTCTGCACATTGTGACATTTATTCATATTTACCTTCGCCAAGGAGGTTATGTGATGGCCGGCGTTGGTTTGTTTGTTTGTGTTCAGAATAACTCGAAAAGTAATGGACAGATTTAGATTAAATTTTCAGGAAATGCGTGAAATGGGACAAGGAACAAATGATGACATTTTGGGACTGATCTGGATCACCGTTTGGATCCAGGAATTTTTTTTAATATAAGTGTAACCAGGTGGACAATTAAATATGGTTTACTCTAAAAGCCACCAGAGGGCACTCTTGTTTTTGGGGTAACCCCCTCTGACCACATGACATTTTGGGGCTCCACGCGACAGACAGCTACAGTGGCGGAGTTCTCTTTCCTTCCTGAGCGACATACGCACGGTTGGGCCGGCATTCTTATCTCCGGTTGTCTAAGAAGCTGGGAGGCTGTTAGGAGCTGCCGCGCTAGAGGCCGCGCCTGTTCATTAGGTCGGATGGGGTGAAGGCCGCATTGTCGGTAGGACATTTGAACTGTATGTAATTACATTTGTATCTGTAACATTCCATAGAAAATATGTGAATTGGGAGATTGTGTTGGGGGTGGACTGAAGCTCCTTGGTGGAGGTATGAGCTCTCTGAGGGCTTTTGTAGTTTATTTAATATGTTTTGGGTGTCACAATCAAACAGAAGAGCCTTTATTGCTGCAGTATTTCCCAATATTTTGTTAAAAACTAATCAAATATTCATTTCTGTTGCTGCTGAAGACAGGTTTGAATCCTGTCTCGAGGTGGATCTTCTCCTGATAACGCCGGTCGTCCTCGGCTGTGAAGACTTTCCCACAATTTGGCCCATAAAGAGGAGAATGTGCTTAATCCGGTGCAGAGTTATGACATATGGTCGGTGGCTTAAGCGATCTGCCGCCATCTTAAGATGTAAGTGGAATGTTTTTTCCCAACGGGGAGCGGGAAGGTAAACAGAGGAGACAACGCTCAGCAGATATGGGAAAACACTGACATGCCTGACCTCCCCTGCTTTCCCTGATTAAGGCTGGTAACATCTCGCAGCTGTTTACTTAACAGACACCAGTGTGATTTTAGAAAAGGTGGGCTCTGCTTCATCTATTTTGGAGGGAAGATTCATTATGTCAGTATTATCAACACACCTTTACTTAAAGTCACTGCAATTATGGTTAATTTTTGCTATTAGTTTGCCGACAATTGGAGAAATGCTGCAAATTCACTGCGTTAACTGACATTTTTTCTTAAATAGAGTCACTTCTCTGCCAAAATAAAGGTCCTCTGTGGAGGTTTTCATCCCCACTAGCGCTACAGAGCAACTTTCTGATCGTATAATTTGTAATGTGCGTTCTGCAGACGCCTAAAGCACATTTCTGACAACTGCACAGGATGTTAGTCGCAGTAATCCACCATGTTTGGCAGCAGAGGAGAATCAGACGGCAGGCCAATGTCAACAACGCTGGTGTTACAATGGTTTAAAAGACTTTCCAGTCAGTTCTTATGAGACACATAGCGTGCCTTTTGGAGATAGGTTAAGAATATTAAAGATCTGCGCATGTTTGTGATTGAATATTAAAAGAAAAACTCCATAGGCTGCTATTAAGCAAAGAATCAAAGCAGTATAATTTCACGAAACCCTCCAGCAGGTTAAAAAAAAAACATGTTGTCTTTAACAGAAATCACCAAAATAACAACATTTATTAGAGCTGAAAACAATAAAAAGAAAAAAGTCATCAGATTTTCAAGTTTATGATAATTCTTGAAGTAATCTTATGTAATGGGGGCAGTGGTGGCGCAACGGTTAAGTCTCTGGGCTACTGATCAAAGGATCGAACCCCATTACGGCCATGTTGGGGCCTTAAACAAGGCCCTGAACCCTTCCTGCTCCAGGGGCGCCCTGTCATGGCTGACGCTGCGCTCTGACCCCAACGGTAATATGCAAAAAAACGACGTATTCAAGACAATAAAACTGTCTTCTTCTAATGTGCAGGTCTGTCGGGAAAAACAACAAAATCTAGGCTTAAAATAAATCTAAAAAAATTCATATAAATAAAGCTTCAACTCAATTTAAATTCTGTAAAAAGACAAAAAAATCTGCAGCTCTTGGTGCAACTTTAAAGACATGAGTGACTCAGCTGGGACCAACAGTCACATGGCAAAAATTCAGAGACTTCTCGGCTGAACTGCAGGCAGTGTTTCCACATAGCAGACAGGAGACCAGTATGAAAGCAAATTTAAAATGTACGTAGTGGATCATGTATTGAGTCAGCATTTTTCTAGCACTGGTAACACCTGTGGACGCTTGGTAAAATGTTGTACATGACTTTCAACTGTGTCATACTGCTCTAAAGACATTTTTCAGTTCTGTCTACTTCTAGTCATGGCTGCTCTGTTTCCATAGAGGTGCAGGATTTTACATTGCAGTGAAAAATGAGTCCACAGTGAGTAAAAATGTGACAGGAGCACAAAACAGCCAAAAACTGCTTGAGATTTAAAGGGTTCCAGGAAAAAATTGATCTGAAAATCATTCAATATTTCGCCTCCCTTGGCTCTTTGGCATCCTGTGGTTTGACAGAGCATCAGGCGTCAGGAGCATTCTTCACTTGCCAAGTCCGTATAATCAATACAAGCAGTTCAGCGCACCTATAAATAACAACAAAACGAGGGATTTGATTTGCTCTTTTCCTGCTTCAAACGGGGTCAATCTCACTTTTTTAACCGACAGACTGGAGGATTTCAGATCCTCAACATCCACTATTGTATTCTTAAACTGAAAAAAACGAGCTCTGCAGATGCACCACGCGTGTTTCCCTCCAGCCCACTCCATTACCGAGCTCCTGCTCCGATCAATAAGGATCAATAGCCAATAACTCCTCGGCTTGTTTTGGCTCCTGGAGGCGGCTCTGAATTACAGCGGCGGGGTCGGAACGAGAGAAACTGCAACGACTATAAATCAAACATGGATTAAAGACAGTTTTCATTCCAGATAGTAAAACCAGGGATGATTCCAAGGCAGGATTTCAGAATAAACTTCTTTCATTCAAGAAATCTTTAGAAATATGCTCCTGTTGATCCACTAGAAACACTTTAAACTCACTATAAGCCTATAAATTAACACTACAAGTCAATAAAGCAATGGAAAATCTTATGTTTGTTCCATTTAGGCTTTATAATGTTATTTTGGGTAGACATGACAGAAATGTTGCATTTATATGACGCTTTATGTGAAAAATAGTTGGTTCATTTATGGGTTTATATGTAGTCTGTCTTGTCCACAAGGCGACTAACTGCACTTCAAAACAGAGTAATTGTAGTTTTTTAATGACAGTAAAACAGCCGATGTAAAGATACGAAGACCAGCGATGATTCCGAGACAGTTTTTGAGGATTTGGTGCCTTTATTTAAGAAACGTGTTGAAAAATGTTCATTATGATACACTAGAATATCTATAATTTCCATTTTCGATCACTATAATCGCACAAATTTACACCACAAATCAAAAAAAGACATGGAATATCATTTGTTTGTTCCATTTTGGCTAGCTTTATAGTGTTATTTTGGGTAGACATGGCAGAAGTGTTGCATTTACAAGACGTTTTAATTTTATTTTTCAAGTCTCTGTTGGCTTATTTACGGGTTTATAAGTAGTTTTCTTGCACACCAGGCGACTAAATGCACCTTATTGTAATGTGTGATGGAAAGGCACGACGACCAGGGATGATTCCAAGGCGTTTTTTGAGAACAAGGCTCTTTACTTCAAGAAAACTTATGAAAAATGTCCACTAGAAAAATGAGAATTTCCCTTACAAGTCAGTAAAGTACCAGGATATCTTCCGTTTGTTGTCCTTTAACGTTTTTCTTGGGTCGACATGACAAAAATCATCAGTTTACATGATGTCTTGACTGACAAACGATGATTTTTTCACTCTCACGCCTCTCTGCTGGCTCATTTATGGGTTTGAATGTTGTTTTTTGCACACTAGACAGCTAACTTAGATGGATGAAAGGTTCAGGAAATGTGTGAAATGGGTCAAGGAAGAAATGATGACATGTTGGGACTGATCCGGATCACCGTCTGGATCCAGGATGTTTTTTTAAATTTAAGGATACTTTGTCATTGGGAGATTGTGTTGGGGGTGGACTGAAGCTGCTTGGTGGAGGTCTGAGCTCTCTGAGTGCTTTTCTAGTGATGATTCCAAGGCAGTTTTTGAGAACATAAGGCTCTTTTATTTAAGGAAAAATCAAAAAAATGTCCACTAGAAAGATTATAATGTCCCTCGCAAGTCAATAAAGAAATCGAATAGCTTCCGTTTATTGGATTTAGGCCGCCTTTTGAGGTTTCCTTTGGGTAGACGTGACAAAAATCTTGAGTTTAAATGAAAAATTTACCGTTTTTCATTCCTCATTTCTCCTCATTTCTGAACCTACTAAGCTGAGCAGAGCGCTGGGCTCAGCTTTGCACCTTGGCAGAGTTTAAGGAGGGATTTGTCGTCGCCTGACTGAAGACAAACAGGCGACTGAAACAGCTGCAGCATCGCCACCTTCTTCGCATTTTCCCTCCATCAGCTGCAGATGTGACCAAAACAAAGATCGCAGGGAGCCACCGGGGCGGTAAATTTGGAGGAACTTTGAGAGAAACACAAAACTCAGCTGCAGCTTTTAAAAAGAGACGTCTTCCCGCTGACGGCCCGCTCCTCCTCGTCGTTCCTCGTCGAGGGCTCTTCTTCCTCGTCGTTACGTCTTGTTTTTATCCCTCCTTCGGCCTGGAGCTGATAACAAAAACCCTCCGGAGCCTTTAAAGCGCACACATGCCCACTGTATCACATTATACCGAGCACACCCTCGCATGCAGAGAGGGAGGAGTCAGCGCTAAAAGACTTGTAATTTGTGTTTTGCCAACAAAGGCCGGCTAATCCTGCGGCGGGCTTTGTCGCAGCTGCTATTGTGTGTTTGTGTGGCGTGTAAGTGAGAGAGAGCGAGGCCGGGAGGGGGTTAAAGCGCCAGGAGAAGAGGGGGGGAGAAAAATGCAAGCGAGGAGGGAAAACTCAAGGGAAAGAGTCTGCATGCGAGTGTGTGTCTTTGTCCCAGCTGTGTGTGCATATCTGTGGGGGGTGGGAGTTTGTCGCCTCCCCCGTCCTGCAGTTTTCTGCATGACGGAGCTCATTTCGCTCCCTCTATTCCCATGGCCGCTTCACCTCCTCCTCCTCCCCTCCTTTCTCGGACCTCTGGAGGAGGTCGCGGGGGTCGGACGGGGAGGCCGCCGCGACGCTTGTTGGAGCCGTTTAGCTTAAGGCGGAGATGATCTCTCTGATATCCGCGAGGGGGCTCCGGCCAAATAAAGTCACCAATGTGTGACAGGTGGAAAGAGAGCGAGCTAATAGCTTCGGAGCGGCGAGGGGTGGGTGGGGGGGCGGCTTTTTCTTCTGCACTTTGAAGAAACCACTGAATCAGACTTACCTTCCAGTGACAAACGGAGAAAGACGAACCCGGCGGGAGGCTAATCAGAATTAGGCAAATTCATCAGCTGTCACGGGGAGAAGCGCAGGTATCACAGGGCTTTTTTGTTCTGCACAAAGTTTCATCTTTTGTTTTTTTCTCGTAAGAACTCGCTGACGGGGCCTGCGCGTTCGATCCGGTGGCCTCGGGGAAGCAACTGACGTGCAGCGTGCAGCTTTTTTTTTTTTCTTCTTCTTCTTCTTCTTGCAAGAGAAGGTGCCGAGACGCTCTTGGCAAATTCCCGCCGTCAGGAAGCAGAGATCGCAATCTGCATGTGGAGCTCGGCGTTTGCGGCGCCGATAGCATGTGACGGAGGACGCAGGTGCAGCTGGGCGCATGTGCGAGCAAACAGATGTGCAAAATGTGATTTCGGCACTGTAATATATCCAGCAGCGGGCGAGATAACAGTGGTGTTTATCATTAGCAGACGTGCGGCGTCGAGCAGAACAATGGCTCGACTCGGACCCATCAATGAGCAGCCTGTTGCTCCGCTTATCACTTTTCCGCATACGGTCTATTTGTTAAAAGTGCTGCACAGATTTATTTCTTTCTTGCTTGTAGCTTTAACAACATACAGATTGTACAGTATATACTTTATACTCCTCACTTCATATTTAACCATCTGGATGCAAAAGCAGTTTCCGCACTGTGGGCTCATTTTTCACTGCAACAGAAAGTCCTGCACCTCTAAGGAAACAAAACAACCATGACTTGAGGCAGGGAGCTCAGAAATGTCTTCTGTGCCGTATGACAAAGTTATAGCACCATAAATCGTGGAACAAAAAAAGAAAAACTCAGGTAGAATTTCTTTGATTGCTTATTTTGCAAATGCACAACATTTCCCAGGAGGCCACTGGTGTTAATACTGGAAAAACAAATCGGTGGCTCTACATAATAACGATGTTTTATGACTTACGACTTCCATGCTTGTCTCCTATTTATTCCATATATACACTGCCTGCAGTTCATCCCCGTTCACATTAAAAGTCTCTGAATTTCTTCCATGTGATTGCAGGTTGCAGTTGAGTCACTCATGGCTTCACAATTGCTCTGAGAACCTCCAAATTTTTTGTTTTTATTTGCAGAATCTGGTTGTAGGAAATGTTTTATTTTGAAAAAGACACGTAGAATAAAGTGACTGATGAAATATCAGAACTTTGAGCTTAGATTTGGTTAAGTTTACCAACAGACCATTGTTTTTATAGTTTCTGGTTTTGATAAATGGTGCAATTTGGGTAATTTCTTTGAAAGACAACATGTCTTTCAAGCCCTCAGGCAAGATTTAGTGTACAGATGATCAAAGACTTGAACCCACAATGTCAAACTTAATGTCTTAACAAGCCAAGTTATCAGAGCTACATCATTCTTACACATAAAAGAACAAAAGACGTACCAAAACTCTGAAAACCAACAACTTAAAAACATGCATCGACAGAAAAATGCTCAAAAATAGGTCAACTAATTATACCTATATAATAAGTTGACCTAATTATATAGGTAAACGATTTAATTAGTTTACCTATGCGCATGTCACATGGTGGTGGCAGTATCATGATGTGAAGCATGGCAGTGGCAGAAATATGATATGAGGCATGGCAGTGGCAGCATCATGATGTGAGGCATGGTGGTGGCAGCATCATGATGTGAGGCATGGTGGTAGCAGCATCATGATATGAAGCATGGTGGTGGCAGCATCATGATGTGAGGCATGGTGGTGGCAGCATCATGATGTGCAGCATGGTGGAGGCAGCATCATGATATGAAGCATGGTGGTGGCAGCATCATGATGTGAGGCATGGTGGTGGCAGCATCATGATGTGAAGCATGGTGGTGGCAGCATCATTAATATGGTGGTGGCAGCTTCATGATGTGAAGCATGGTGGTGGCAGCATCATGACGTGAAGCATGGTGGTGGCAGCATCATAACGTGAAGCATGTTGGTGGCAGCATCATGATGTGAAGCATGGTGGTGGCAGCATCATGAGGTGAAGCATGGTGGTGGCAGCATCATAACGTGAGGCATGGTGGTGGCAGCATCATAACGTGAGGCATGGTGGTGGCAGCATCATAACGTGAAGCATGTTGGTGGCAGCATCATGATGTGAAGCATGGCAGTGGCAACTTCATGATGTGAAGCATGGTGGTGGCAGCATCAATTTGTGAAGCATGGCAGTGGCAGCATCATGATGTGAAACATGGTGGTGGCAGCATCATGATGTTGGGATGCTTCTCAGCAGCAGGTCCTGGAAGGCTTGTATAGGTAGAGGGTAAAATGAATGCAGCAAAGTATAAAGAAATCCTTGAGGACAAGCTGATGCAGTCTCCATGTATGCATATCTTTTAACTAGTTTTATTAATTGGAGATTAATTTAGTCAAGTATAACAGATAGTGTTGCTCATCAAATGGTTAGAAATGAAAAGGATTGTACTGAAAGATTAAAACAAAACACAAAATATAATACAAACATCCTAAATCCAACTGGATTCACTGTGTTATGAAACTGAACAGTTATTAATGCTAAATTATAACTGCTTCTTGGGCTTCGTCAGTCTTCTGTAAACAATATAAACATAAATGGAGTTCAATTAGAATATCAGTTATGTGCAACAAACCACTGACAAGAGGTTTGAGTGACTCTCAGACCTTTTGTTTTTTTAAAGGCTCTTGCTAAACACCATAAATACCCAGCTGATGAGAGAGTTCACAATCTCTGAAGGACAGCTTGTCTTACAGCAAAGCTACGCCTTCACCTCCAACACAGCCAGCTCCTGTCAGGTGTTTTCTGCCTTCATGTGACAGATCGGGGCCAGCTGAAGAGAGGTGATGACTGATAAATGCTGCGACATACCTGCCGTCAGCCAACAACACTCCCTCGCAGGCCTGAGCGCTGCTGCAGGCGGGAACGCAGGTAAAACCACCTACCTGCGCTCCTAATGCACGGCTCCATGCATTCACAGGTCTTGTTTACACATCAATGACAAGAATACCAGCTGGAGCATTCTGCATTTGTGACATAGCACAGTCAAAATCTTGCAGAAACCTCATTGCATTTTCCGTATTCCAATAACACAACCTTTTACCTCCATAAAACTGATTATTATGCAAGTTTATATAAAGTTTTACGACCAAAAATGCCACCAGACCAGTCTGACATTTTCACTGTGTAATTATACACTGGTTCCTGTTTACACCCAATGGAAGAGGAAAACAGCTGTCAGCATTTTTGATGCCTCCCAGCCAGCGCCAAAATATAACAACTGAGAATCTGTAAATTTTTACAGTGCTGGCAATAAGTATTCACCCCCCTTTTGAAAGTTTTTCATCTTTTATTGCATTTTTAATATTGAATCTTGGTCAATTTGATCTGTCTTTTTGACTTTTGCATCAAAGTGAAACCTGATTTCTACAAAGTAACACCAATTAATTGAAAATGTAAAGGAAAGTAATCGCATAAGTGTCTCAGTGATTGTAGTACAAAGACACTTGTATCTGGAAGCTCCAGTCACTGGTTAATCAGTCCTCCTGGATATGACTACACCATGAAGGCTAAAGAGCACTACAAGAAAACTTCCATTCATTAAGAAATGGAACGGATATGGAACATGTGTAAATCTGCCTACAGCAGGTCGTCCTTCGAAACTGAGTGACTGTAAAAGACAGAGATTAATGAGAGAGGCCACCAATACACCAAGACTCCTCTGATTGAGTTACAGTAAAGAGACTAGTGAGGGAGGTCGGTGGTGGCAGCATTGTGGAGTGAAGCATGGTGGTGGCAGCATCATGGTGTGAAGCATGGTGGTGGCAACATCATGATGTGAAACACGGTGGTGGCAGCATCATGATGTGAAGCGCAGTGGTGGCAGCATCATGAAGTGAAACATAGTGGTGGCAGCATCATGATGTGAAGCACGGTGGTGGCAGCATCATGATGTGAAGCATGGTGGTGGCAGCATCATGATGTGAAGCACGGTGGTGGCAGCATAATGACGTGAAGCATGGTGGTGGCAGCATCATGATGTAAAGCATGGTGGTGGCAGCATCATGATGTAAAGCATGGTGGTGGCAGCATCATGATGTGAAGCATGGTGGTGGCAGCATCATGGTGTGAGGCATGGTGGAGACAGCATCATGAAGTGGGCGACTTGCAAAGTTAGCGGGTAAAATTAAAGTCTAGCAAAACAAAGTATAGAGAAAGTATGGAGGACAACAATGTAGTCTGTATATATTCCTGCATGTTGTCCAGCATTTGCTTATTTTTAAAAATGAGGAGCATTTGATACCAATATGTTAAAATTCTGATTGGTTTTCTTTTGTATTTTAAGCTCCTTTTCTGACTTGCAGTTCAGTTAATGAAGCTAAAGCAAACCAACAGCTTTGAAACAGTCGATGTACTCTGTCACAGTTCACAGGCTCATTCTGTGTTTTAACAGTAATCTAAGAAACAAAGCGCCTCATGCACACCTGTGATGAAGTAACAAGGCCTCATGTCGCTTCACAGCAGATGAGATAACATCTAGTGTGACTGGCGGATTGTAAATCAGGCCTGTCTCCAGTCAGTCATCGAGGATCTCAGCGCTGCCTCTAACTGAGCTCTACGAACAGGTCTGACTGGCAAAGCGAGTCTCTCCTCCACCTCCACCTCCACCTCGCCTCCCACGCTGCTGCAAACCTTCAATCCAGCGGACGCGGCCGGCGATTCTGCATGGAGAAAAAAAAAGAGAAACCGGGGGCAGAGATCCTCCCACACAGTCATTAAAAGAGCCGCATGCAGCCGACAGAGCGAGGAGAGATCTCTCATTGGACGAAGGCGGCAGATTCACTGATGTGTTCGTGTGATGAGAGCTGGCAGTGGAGTTAAAAGGGCGACACAGTGCAGCAACCCTCCATGAAACCAGCACCACCGCAGAGCCAGCTTCATTTTCATTTACCACCTCCCTGTTGTCACGACTCACTCCTACATTAACGTCACGTTTAACAGGTTTTAACTGTAATATTTGAGCAAGTTTATATAACAAGGCTACAGATTTTTCCTTGTTTTGTTAAATTACAGCAAATAACCAGTAAAATCAATTTAAAAATAATAATTTACTTAATAACTGTAAAAATGTAAATCAGGCCTCATCTGTACAAAACATCCACATCAAAAATCTGTATTTTTATAAATGGTAATTTATTCTTTAACATCATTTGACTGTAAAATTAGACTTTTTTTTTACTTAAAATCAGCAAAAAACATTTTACAGATATCTGAAAGATGAATTATGTATAATAGGAACTAAAAAATATTGAATAATTTTTCTAATAATTTTTCTGTTTTATTAAATTCCAGTTGATATTTATTTGAATCACTGTAAAAAAAAAATGATTTAGATGTATTAATTAATTATTACTGTACTGATTTACATGTTACCAATCAGGCCAAAACTGTAAAAACTATCCAAATTAAAAATCTGTATTTTTATAAATGGTCGTTTGTTGTTTTACTACATTTGACAGTAAATTACACTATTTTTATTTTATTTAAATTAGCAAAAAACGTTACTATTTTACAGACATTTACAAAAATTTTGGAAGAACATGTATGTATATTAAAGGTTTTTTACTGTTAATTTAGAAATTTTCCCTGTTTTGTTAAATTAATAAGAATAAATATTGTACATTTTAATTAAAGGCACCTTTCTCAGCACTCAAGGACATTTTACAGAGTAATTAAAAACACAAAAAATAAATTAAATAAATTAAAGCAAAAACAACAAAATAAATTCTGGTTAATATTTATTTTAATAACTAAAAATAATTAATTTCAAAGTTAGCCATAAAAAACCGGTTAAAGCTTTAAATAATGTTCACAAAAAATCTGTA
Organism: Dascyllus trimaculatus; assembly: GCA_024666655.1. Taxonomy (NCBI): domain Eukaryota; kingdom Metazoa; phylum Chordata; class Actinopteri; family Pomacentridae; genus Dascyllus; species Dascyllus trimaculatus. Next base: position 141,875 of record JAMOIN010001553.1, read on the forward strand.
TTTTTATAAATAGCATATCATTCTTTCACAGCATTTGACTGTAAAATTACAGTATTTTAAATCAGCAAAATGTATTATTATTTCACAAATATTTATGTGTTTTATATAAAAGAAAAAAACGTGTATTGGGGATTAAAATTTGGTATTTAACATTTTAAACTGTGATTTTACATATTTCTCTCTTTTGATTATATTATATCATATTATATTATATTATTTTATGTTATATTATATTATATTATGTTATATTATATTATTTATAGTTATTTATTTATTTCTAACATTTGACTGTAAAATTACACTATTTTTTACTTTTTTAAATCATGAAAAAATATTATTTTACAGATATTTGTTAAAATTTATGTCTGTTAAAAATTGGAATTTTTCTTTTTTTTTTTTTACTATTATTTTTAAAAAAATTCCCTCTTTTGTTAAATTACAGATAATATCCAGTAAAATTACATGGAAAGGTATTAATTTACATATTGACAGTAAAAAAAAATACTGTACGTAATGTCCATATCAAAAACTCATATTCATACAAACAATAATTAGTTGTTTTAAAAAATGTGACTGCAAAATTAAACTGTTTTACTGTATTTAAATAGCTTTTAAAAATCGTTATTTTAGAGATTTTTTTCACAGTTTTTATAGTTTTTTAAAGGTTATAGTGTTCCACCATTTTAAATGCATTTTTTTTACAGAACACACACCCTTTTTTTTTTTTACTATTTTTTTTTTTACAGTGCACCAATTTGATCACCTCTGCACTACATTTATTTCACAGCTGTACCAGTGTGTTAGTATGCACACACACACACACACACACACACATCCAGATGCATGTTCTGCGGCTCTCTGAAACCCATCTCCTCTCCGTCATATGGATCTTTCTTTCAAGCTCTCAGTTGTAGCAGCGGCTGTTTGATGTTGGTGAGAAACTGAGGGAGTGGTAATGAAAAAAATAGCAGTCTTAAAATAGCCTTTGGATGAGGCGCGGGCAGAAAATAGCCTTTCATCTGTCTTTGCAGCGCGCATTTTCATTTTTCACTCCCTTCTGCCTGAGAAGGAAAGCCTGAAAACCTCCGCGAGAGCTGATCATTAGTGCAGGTTGACGTCGTGAAAGGATCGAAGGTTGGAGACGGACTGAATGTCTGACCTCTGACACTTTGTCCTTCGTCAAAACACGTCAAGCAAATCGTGCTTTTCCAGACGAGACGAGCCACATTTTGCATGTTAAGACCTTCCATCTGTGATCTTTGCATCACACGTTGAGAACCCAGTAGGACTCGATGTTTTCCTCCAGTGTCGTCGTCCTTTTCTTGGCCCCAGTCATTGCAGTCTGTGCTACAATGGTGGCAGCAGGAGAGTCTGACTCGGATCATTGTAAAGGCTTTTAAAGACCAAAAGCTTCATAAATAGGAAAATATTCCAAACAATCAGAGAGCTAAAAGGTGGTTTGTACACAGCAGAGATTGGATGCAAATTTACATCTGCGAGCTTCTCTCCTGCTCTCTGTGCTCACGTAAAGATTGGAAAGAATAGCATAGAAAGCGTTCCCGTCCCAGTGGTGTAGCATGCGGCCTGCTAGCTGCACCGTAGCATCGGGGATTTGTGAGTGCAGCCAGGTCTCTGTGATGATGATGAGCACACGGCGCTAACGGGCAGAGCGATTCCCAGCCGGTTGTAATTCCGTTTTCTGTACCGGGGATCTGGCGTTGGTGAGGTAGAGGCTCGGCAGAGGGGGTTGCTTGTTTAGCCTAGCCTGCAGCCCCGCTTTTGTTTCCTCTCACGCCGTCGTTTGCGTCGCCTGCCGGACCTGACGACAATCCACGGAGATCCCACCGGTCGTGTTATTACATCTGAGATACTGAAAGTGCGGTGAAAGTCGCTGGAAGCAGTCGTCTTCCGCTGAGATCCGGTGTCCAGTAGGTCCAGGCGACTTTAGCATTTAGCATCGAAGCTAGACGTACGTATCGCCTACACAAACAGAGAGAGCCATGAGCCACCGCGTCTGTGCGCGCCGCCATCTTGCTCATGTTCAAACTGCATTTTAATCCAGTTGAATTCACAATAAAGCTGTTCTAGTTTACATACGTTTCTGCTGTCAGACAACAGAATGAATATGAAGTTGTGACTGAAATGCTTTAAACCACATGTTAACTAGCAATCACGTGCACTGCTAAAATCCTGGTTTAGTCAGTCAAATTTACTTAAATAGCACAATTAAAAAGCATTTTAGCTGTGTTCACCAAAGTACTGCACATACAAAAATAAATGCAAAAAGGAATCGAGCTGTAAAAGAGAATAAAGTCCTGTAAAATATCAAAACAAGGTGAAACAGGACAGCAAGCTACAAGATCAAAGTTTAAGATAAAATGAATAGAAATGCGTAAAAATTAAGACTGTCAGGAGCGACCAAAAGCCAACAAAAACATCTTGGGATTTTTCTTTTTTCTTAGGGCGGCTGTGGCTCAGGTGGTAGAGCAGGTTGTCCACTGATCGCAAGGTTGGCGGTTCGATCCCCGGCCCCTCCGCATGCCGAAGTGTCCTTGGGCAAGACTCTGAACCCCAAGTTGCTCCCAATGGTAGATTAGCGCCTCGCATGGCAGCTCTGTCACCATTGGAGTGTGAATAGGTGAATGAGAAACACATTCTAAAGCGCTTTGGAACCACTAAGGTAGAAAAAAGCGCTATATAAGTGCAGACCATTTACCATTTTACCATTTGTCATAACATAATCAATGCCTCTTTTCCATCGTTGTCAGGTAGATAATGTGCTACAAGCCCAGCCTTATCAACAGTAGCTGTCTTTCAAGCTGCAGAAATAACATTGGTGTCTATGAGCAGCCGGAGACGAGTGCACAGGGACCGTCTGCAAATCGCGAAACCGCTGCAACAGTGAGGAGAGACGCTCCAAAAATATTCATTAACTTCACCCTTAGACACTGTAGCATCACCAGAATCCCTGCAGCCATCAACTGGCTTCTGCTGGTGTTGTAGGATGATCAACAGGAGCTGAATATGTGTAGTGTTTCTCTTCGCTGTTGCAGCAGTTTCGCAATTTTACCAGTGGTAGATTAGCGCCTTGCATGGCAGCTCCTGGTGTGTGAATGGGTGAATTTGAAACTCATTGTAAAGCGCCTTGAGGACCACTGAGGTAGAAAATGGCGCCATATAAGTTCAGACCATGAGCGCGAGATCATCCGACAAACTCTCCACTCAACACAAGAGTTAAAGCTAAGCTAAGATTTCAGCTGTTTATGTTTATGCTAGAGTTCAAGGCTAATAGCAAAGTCAGACACAACAAGTAGAAAAGAAGCTGCTTTAGCCGCTCAGTGCTGTGAAATATTTACCATGCCAGTGCTGCACTTTGTTAAGGGCTTTAATAGAAATTTTATAATAGAAACTTTTTATTCTGTACACTTTTGTTTCCATTTCATTCTGCGCTGCGTTATTCAATGGCACGCAGTTTATCAAAATATAATGAACTCAAATGAAGCACTGATTTTGGTCATTAGGAGGAAAATTACTCGTTTAAATTCACTTGCTAATCAGTAAAATAGTCTGTAGACTGATCAATAGAAAACAGTCGTCGGTGGCAGCCCGAGGTGTTTGTATATGCGGTAATTTGTATGCAGTGAAGCTGGAGAGTAAACCCACATCCCAGAAAAATAAAGACAGAAAACAAAAGCAAAAGAAACTCCCCTTCACAAATGGAAATCTGCTCACAAAATCTCAGAATTCAGTCGGACTCGTGCTAACAAGGTCCAGCATGTAGCAAAAAGGACAGTGTCACGGATTTCATATCTAATTGGTGAAATAAAACTCACACTGTCAATTATGCGCAGACTTCTATAGAAAAACCAGATAAACCGAAGATTCTGTGGGAGTTGAAATATAATCTGATTTGTTTTTGGATGAGTCGCTTCTTCAGCCTCTTTCTTGTGCCACAAAAGAGCAGTGACATCTCTAAGGCCTTTGAACGCAGCTTAAATGTTTGCTTTGAGGTCTGGACTGTGACTCAGCTCCTTCAGAACGTCCACCCTGTTGTCTCTGAACTGATTCTGTGTAGCTTCAGCTCTTTGCTTCAACTTGTTGTCTTGCTGGGAAAAAAAACTCTTCTCCCAAGTTGCAGTTCTCTAACAAACAGCATCAAGCATCCCCACATCATGATGCTGCCACCACCATGCTTCACATCATGATGCTGCCACTACTGTGCTTCACATCATGATACTGCCACTACCATGCTTCACATCATGATGCTGCCACTACCGTGCTTCACATCATAATGCTGCCACTACCATGCTTCACATCATAATGCTGCCACCACCGTGCTTCACACCATGATGCTGCCACCATCCTGCTTCACATCATAATTCTGCCACCACCATGCTTCACATCATGATGCTGCCACTACCATGCTTCACACCATGATGCTGCCACCACCATGCTTCACACCATGATGCTGCCACCACCATGCTTCACATCATGATGCTGCCACCACCCTGCTTCACATCATAATGCTGCCACTACCATGCTTCACACCATGATGCTGCCACCACCGTGCTTCACATCATGATGCTGCCACTACCATACTTCACATCATAATGCTGCCACTACCATGCTTCACATCATGATGCAGCCACCACCCTGCTTCACATCATGATGCTGCCACCACCATGCTTCACAGTGGGGATGGTGTGTAATGTTTAGTGCCAAACATAGCAACTCGTCTAATTGCCATAAAGCTATATTTTGGTCTCATTACACAAAAGAACCTTCTTCTAGTTGACTTCAGAGTTTCCCACATGCCTTCTGGTGAACTTCAGTCCAGGCTTTCTCTTTGCCAGTCTCCCATAAACCCACAAATTGTCTAATCTGTAAAATAGTCCATAGATTAATCATTAGAAAACAGCTATTTGTGACTGCCTGAGGTGTCAGCATTTGTTTTTTTTGTGCAACCATTTGTATCCAAGAAACCCAGAAAGTAAATCTACATTCCAGAAAAATAAAGGCACAAAACCAAACCAAATAACCTCCCTTCACAAATGGAAATCTGCTCACAAAATCTCAGAATTCAGTCGGACTCGGGCTAACAAGGTCCAGCATGTAGTCAACAAAGAGGACAGTGTCAAGGATTTCATATCTAATTGGTGAAATAAAACTCACACTGTCAATTATATTCCAGCTTCTGTAGAAAACCCAGATATACCAAAGATTCTGTGGGACTTAAACTGTAATCTGATTTGTTTTTGGATGACTCACTTCTTCAGCCTTTTTTTTCTTGTGTCACAAAAAAAGTAGTGACATCTCTAAAACCTTTAGTCTGCTTTGGTAAACCAGACGCTGATGAATTACAAGGCCATAACCTTCTACAATGATATCTTTATGGATACACAGAGTTTCACAATGTGTTGAAGAGCAGTTCGAAAGGACATTAACCCTCTATGGTACGATGTTGCCTCTAGGCAACATACCCATTTTTGGCCTTTTACATTTGCACAATACCTCCCCAGTTATGATATAATACTTTGAAAAAGAGCCAGGACCATAAGAAACTGTTAGCAGTGTTTGAATTTGTCAAATGACTTTTTGGAGGCCATGCTAACAACCTTTTTTGCAGACTGTCCCACAGCGCATCAGCTCAACCATTTTTCTCAACAAAAATGGTCTGAAAATGTCTTTTTCTGGACTTTTTCAGTCTGGAAAAAAATTGATTCACAATAATAGGTGTGTAAAGCTTATTTTCCAATAGTTTAGTGTACTTTATTTGCTAATTAAATAATGGAAACTTGTTAAAATGCAAATGTTGCCTTGAGGCAACACCGTACCATTATGGATTCACCATGACACCATGATGAACAAAGATCCACTGTGTTGGAACAGTCCAGCAGAATCAACTGGCAAGGTGTAGCTTCTCATGGAATAAAGCCATGAAGAGGAAAGGCAGAGGAGCCTTTGAAGAGAAAGCCACAAGCCATTATGTAGTCCAATTCAGGGCAGTGAAATGGCATGACAATCGTGCTGTCCATCCCCTCTCAACCTTTGCCTCAGCCAACCCAACGATCTCTGTGCAAAGATGGGATAAGACAAAAAAAAAGAAGCAGTGCAGGTTACCTGCCCAGGTGTCCTGCAGACATACAATAAGAGTATGGGAGGAGTGGATCTTCTGGACTTGCTGATTGCTCTCTACAGAACAAAGTTCAGGTCAAGGAAGTGGTATCACAAGATTGTGTACCACATGATGGATTTCACTCTAGTCACTGCTTCTGTGTCCAGAAGACAGATGTATACAGCTTGTTTAAATTTAAAGCTGAAGTTGAAAGTTACATTTTCAACAAGAGGAAACTCTTGAAGAAGATGAGGAGACCATCGTAGAATGTTGAGAGAGACCTGGCTGAGAAGAAGCGCAGAGGTCCTTCCTCATTAGTGCCATCAACACCTGTGCGTCAGGACAACACTGACCATTGGCCTGTGTGGGTGGAGAAAAAGGGCCAAAGCAAATACCCTGGATGTAAGGGGAGAGTGAAAGTGCAGATCAAAGTGTGTCTCTTATCTATGCTTCACTGGTGACAAGAACTGCTTTATGAATTTCCATAATCAGTGAGTCTGCTTATAGACTCATTCATCCCAATAGATTGTTCCACAATGGTACAATGTTGCCTGCAGGCAACATTCAGACACGTAATCTGATGAAAAGAGTTATATTGAACATTTTGACACTTCAAGTGGCATGCATTTTAACCTGTTAAGGCTATTGAGTATTTTCCATGTGTTTTTTGAAAAAGAATTGTTCAAATTTGAAACAATAATTCTCTTTTTTCATTACTTACCTTTATGGTACAGTGTTGCCTCAAGGCAACAAACCCCAAAAAGTACCCCCAAAAAATTATTTCTTAAAATTTTTTTTAGATTATGTTTATTTGGTCTATTCTATGACAGAAAAAACCTACAAACATTTTTTTCCCAGCTGACATCATAATGTGTACCATAGAGGGTTAAAGTCTCCAGCTGTTTCTGCACTGGAAGTCTGCTCTATTTCATCTGCAATTTCCACACTGTTAGTGTTGAAATGGTCTCTGTGCTTCCTCCGCCGCTGATTCCTCCTCCTGTTATTGCCTAACGTGAGCTTGAAATTGCAGCTTGAGAAACACACTCCCCTTTCTGTGACTCAGATGGAGTAACGCCAGGCCCGACTACTGCCATTTAAATATTAAATCGTTGAAATACTTTCCCTCCTCGAGCCCGGTTGTAGCTTTATCCAAGATAAAGCTACGTGTTGAGTGAGTTATAACTAAAAATACGCCAGCCGAAGCAAGAATCCTGCCCAGAAGTTACAGTACCGGTCGATGCTGGGGGTGTTTTAAGTGAGGTTTCCCCGTCAGATCCATCATTGCTGCAGCTCATCTTACCAGTAGCCTCAGGTGAACACACTACCCGGATGCCTCAGTGTCATTACCGATGTAGCACCGGTGTAGCCTGATCAGAGCGCCGCCGAGATAAAACTCAGACGCTCCGATAACATGAGACCGTGGCTCTGAGAGGAGAGACAGCTGAGTTTATGTAACCTCAACAGAGGAGCTTGCAGACTGTTCTGGCTGGCTGCCCGCCCACCACTGCTGTGTTCAGTGTATGTTTGCGTAGTGAAATGTATCGTCTGCCGTCTGCTATGCGTCCTCCGGGGGCCTGTCGTACGTCCAGCGGTGATGGAGGAAAAGCTCAAATCAATCACTTTAAGTGCAAGGAATAAAATGTAGACGAGCGTCCGAAGAAGCGCCGAAACTCATCTGAGCAAAACAAACCAGTGGATCCGGTGTCAGAACTCTCAGACGGGTTAAAGAGGGAAAGGAATAAGAAGAGAATGATTGACAGAAGCAGGAGAGGCAGAAAAGAAGGACCTTCTGGGGCAAAAGGCAAAGAATAAGGAAAGAAGTTTGGAAATTTTGAAGATAAAAAACAGTGCTTATTAAAAATACTCATCCCCTTTGGAAGTTTTTGCTTTTGAACTTTGAATTATGATACATTTAATTGAGCTTTTAAAAAAAGGATTTACCAAAAAAGACTCTTTCATGTCAAAGTGAAAAACCATTTCTACAAAGTACTTTCAATTTATGAAACACACTAAACATAAGATAAGTGATTATTTAAGTATGCATCCCTTTACCTACTTACCATCATCAAGAAGGTGGTTCACCCACTCCGGCTAGCTGACCCCTGGAAATTCCCCAAATGTGGGGACCTCTGCTGCATAATTTATGGTAGTGGGGGACTGCGTTCATGCTCTAAAATTATGAGGCAGTGGTGGCACAATGGTTAAGTCTCTGGGCTACTGGTCAGAAGGTCAGAGGATCGAACTCCAATGTAGCCATTGTTGGGCCCTTAACCCTTCCTGCTCCAGGGTTGCCCTATCATAGCTGACCCTTAGCTGATGCACCTTTGGCTGCAGCTACAGCATTAAGCTTGCATGGATAGGTCTCAATCAGCCTGAACAGCTGGATGCTGAAATGTAACCATGTTCTTCTTTGTAACGCTGCTTGAGCCGCATATTGTTAGTTGGGCTGAGGTCTGGGCTCTGAACATTCACCTTGTTGTCTTTAAACCATTTCTGTGTAGATTTGGCTGTTTGCTTTGGATCATTGTCTTGCTGGAAAATTAATCTTCTCCCGGGTATAAGTTCTCTTGCAGACTGCATCAGGTTGTCATCTAGGATTTCTCTGTGCTTCACATCATGATGCTGCCACCACCGTGCTTCACATCATGATGCTGCCACCACCATGTCGCACATCATGATGCTGCCACCACCGTGCTTCACATCATGATGCTGCCACCACCATGCTTCACATCATGATGCTGCCACCACCATGCTTCCCATCATGATTCTGCCACCACCGTGCTTCACATCATGATGCCACCACCATGCTTCACACCATGATCCTGCCAAACCACCATGCTTCTCATCATGATGCTGCCACCCCCATGCTTTTCATCATGATGCTGCCACCACCATGCTTCACATCATGATGCTGCCACCACCGTGCTTCACATCATGATGCCACCACCATGCTTCACACCATGATCCTGCCAAACCACCATGCTTCTCATCATGATGCTGCCACCCCCATGCTTTTCATCATGATGCTGCCACCACCATGCTTCACATCATGATGCTGCCACCACCGTGCTTCACATCATGATGCCACCACCATGCCTCACACCATGATCCTGCCAAACCACCATGCTTCACATGATGATGCTGCCACCACCATGCTTCACAGTAAGGATAATGTGTTTGTGATTATGTGTAGTGTTTGGTACAGAGTCTGATGGCCAAAAAGCTCCATTTATGTCTCATCAGACCAAAGAACCTTCCTCCAGTTGACTTCAGAGTCTCCACATGTCTTCTGGTGAACTCTAGTCCTGGTTTAATGAGTTTTTTCCAACAGAGTCTTTCTCTTTCTCTCCTGTGAAGCTTTGACTGGTGAAGAAGGGAGGACGACCTGCTCCAGGTAGAAGAAGACAAAGAAAATAGAGAAAACAAGGCAAAGTAGGAAGGATGGACGGAAAGAAATCAGGAAGAAAACTTGAAAAAATGCAGCTAAAGAGGAAATGTGACAAGGACGGACTGAGACAAATACAGAACGACAGACCAAAGAAAAAACCCATCAAAACAAGGAGTGAAAGAAGGTGATAACGAGGTAGGAAGGAGAGGAATAGAAGGAAAGAAAGAGAAGGAAACAAGGATAGAATGAAACAGAATGGAACACATCAGTTACATGAGACAAGAAGAACGTAAAGACTATAAGATTTAGAAGTGTCTCGGTGAGTTTCTCCACTTCCTTGGACACCGTGTGAAAGTAGAGGAAGAACAAAGACGACATCTCTGTGTAATCTAAGCACCGACCGACCGAACATCTCCACCTTGATTCAATAAAGCTCAATAAAACTTTTTTCCGTCTCGCTGGCAGCGAACCCTCAGAGCTACAGCACAGCAGGAAGGTGTTTTCTTCTATACGTGTGTGTTCTCTAGCCACGAGCTTCTTGCCAAACACTCACCGCTGCCTATTTAACCAAGATATCGCTTGACGCTTGGGTCTGATAATGAGATAACTCTGTTTGATCAGACTGAAGCGGTTAAGCCTGGACTGGAATTTTTTAAAAAAGCAGCATGGGAAGAATCTTATCTGATTCTGCCTCCGTCTCCCTCCCTCTCGTACATTTTGCTGCTCCGTCTTGTTTGATTTTGACTTTAAACGTGAATGAAAACGCGTCGTAGCTCCTCTTGTTCGTCTCTTGTAAACATGCAGATTGTCTCCGAGTCCTCCGCCGTAGAAACGAAGCTGCTTTCTGACTCTTAGAGGAGGTTTTTTTCTTATTCGAGGGGGGGGGGCGAGTGCGAACGCAAACACAGCTGAGGGCTTGTTTTGTCCGCTCTGTTGACTCTCTGTTTTACACCTCAGCTCATAATCAGAGCAGAAGGGAGGCAAAGCCCGAGTTGGAAGTGGATTCGGCCGGAGCGTGCCAAGGCCTCGGACGCCGAACAACCAGCCACTGTGCGCCGGACAACGGGGAGATTTAGCATCTCGCCGGTTCTGTGGGCCAAACTGAGCTTTGAAAGGCAGCAAATAATCTTCAATGGACTTCTTTAATTTACTCAGAGGCCCGTATAGGTGGGTTTTACCGCATCGGGATAAATCAGACCCTCAGATTGGAGCATTCACATCGAGGACACTGAGCTGGTTTGTCAGACAGGGGAAAAGCAACGTCCTTCATCACCTTCATGTTAAACTGCTTTGCATTTTTTCCTTGCTGCGTCCTTAAATGTTACAGCAACTTGTCGAGTTGTTTGTATTGTCTGTCCTCAAAACTCCTGCAGCTTCCATCTTCATGAACTCACCGTCCAAACATGACAGGATAATGATTCCTAAACCCCGAACTACAGAGATTTGATGCGGCTCTAATTCCTCTGCCTCTAATTGTATGTATTTGTATGTATTCAGCAGGTTTCTTCAGCTGGGAGACATAAATTACATGATTTATGGTTCTATTTTGTTTATAGATTAAATATAGTTAAGTGTAAATGTTCAGTCTTGGCATACATAAGCTGAATATTCAGTGTTTTTACTGCAGACACCAGCCCCGTCTCACTAAAACTACTTTCAGCTCATCCTGTTGCTTCACTGTCGTTCCTTTTCAGCCAGATGAGTCTCATCAACTTGAAATCCTGAATTCAAGGTAAAGAGAAATTAAAGTTATAAGGCCATTTTATTAATTTACTACAAGTCGAATTTTGTTTTAAATCAGTTTAATTTAAGTCAGGTTTATCTCAATAATTTATCAATAATTTAGACTTTTTGTTGTGCAACTATGCATTTAATGAGTTAATTAGTGGGACCAGTCATTGGAATATCCTTGTAGACTGAAGCTGTCATATGCTACACATGTATTATGTAATGAAAAATAAGTTTTTAAATAGTTTTTAATGATATGGTGACTATACCGCCTTGTAGATGCCCGATCCCGTCAGATCTCAGAAGCTAAGCGGGGCTGGGCCTGGTCAGTACCGGGATGGGAGACCGTGAGGGAACACCAGGAAGCCTGGGTGGATGCAGTGTGAGAGTGAGTGGTTGGTGGTGGTCGGAGGGGCCAATGGAGCAGACTGGCCTCCATCAGTCTACCCCAGGGCAGCTGTGGCTACATACGTAGCTTAGCACCATGGAGGATGGAGTGAATGAATAATGCAGGGGTGTCCATTCCTGGTCCTCCAGGGCCGCTATCCTGCATGTTTTAGATGTTTCCCTCTTCCAACACACCTGATTCAAATGATCAGGATGGTTATCAGGCTTCTGCAGAGCTTGATGATGAGCTGATCATTTGAATCAGGTGTGTTGGAAGAGGGAAACATCTAAAACATGCAGGATAGCGGCCCTGGAGGACCAGGATTGGACACTCCTGGAATAATGCAATGTAAAGCGTCTTTGAAAAGCGCTATAGAAAACCAATGCATCATTATTATTATTATTATTATTATTTTGAACAGTTTACTAATATTTTACAGATTTTCCCTGTTATGCAAATGTACAGATAATAACTGGTAAAATCACAGGAAAAAAATATAAACAGGCAGGTAGCTGCAATGAAACTGGAGTAACGTCATGTAAATTATACTATGTTTTTACTGCATTTAAATCATCAAAAAAGTCATTATTCTACAGATATTTGCAATTATTTGAAAGACAGGGTGTGTAAATTAAGCATTAAAAGTTGCAAAATATATTTTTTTCTGTTTTACAAATTTTCCTGCTTTGTTAAATTATAGATAATATCTGTTAAAATCACAGAAAATATATGTGATTTTCATCTCCATTAATAACTGTAGAAATCGACATCAAATCAACAAAAAAAACTGTTTGCAGATATATGCCCTCATTTTAAGGGAGAATTATACATAGTAAACATTGTAAATATTAATTTACATGTTGACTAGCCAACTAGCCCAAACTGTTAATAACACAATCCACATAAAAAGTCTGTTTTTCATTCTTTTACATTGTTAAACTGTAAAAACACTGTAAAACTATCCCAAACTAAAAGGGAAAAAATTATGTTCAAATAAAGATCTGTATTTTTTACAAATAATAATAATAATAATTTGTGCTTTTACATTGTGTGATCTCAAAATCACACTGTCTTACTGTATTTAAATCCACTAAAATATCCTTATTTTACATATTTGCCACTATTTTTTTTTACTGTTTTCAAAGTTTTTGAATGTTACAGTACTCTATTTATTTATTAATATTATTATTATTGTATATTATATATTATACATATACAGAAATATATATTCTATACATATATAGAAATAGAAATAATATTATTTGTATTTTATTTATATATTTTTTACATTTTTTTTTTTGGCACCCTGGCTGCCAGATTTTTTTTTTTTTTTTTTTACATTTTATATTACAAAAAATATTCGGTTTGGAAAAATGAGCAGGCTTAAGTTCAAACTTTAAGTAGGAATAAATGGAATCAAAAAGCAGGTTTCCTAACTGGTCGTTTAGATGCAGATTCCAGTCCCCCTCAGAGTCATTCATGTGCAGCACCGTCCTGTCTTCAGGTCATATCAGACCCACGTGAACAGAACTAAAACTGCTCCTCTAATAATAGACACAGTGAGTCTCCTCCGTCTCCTCACAGGACCTCGGTGCTGCTCAGAACTCAGCGATCCAGTCGAGCCTTCGTGATTTACCCTCCTCAGTCTTTGCATGCGTTTCTCTCTGCAAACACCCACGAGCTGAATTTCCTGCTGCGAACTGTTTTGCAGCCTCACAGCGAGGAAGACGCCGAGGATGACTCGCCGCTCGGTGGCCTCCGATGGGAGCGACTGCCAAACAGGCTCGCGCGGCCTCCCCTCCAAAGAGCTCCCATTACCGAGGCCATTACGCCCAGCGGAGACGGGGAGACAGCACTGGAGCCCTGCAGAGCCCCGGGGGAGTGTTCGCATCGCCTCCCGCTGCACCTCAGACCCGCTGCTCCGAGGTGTGGAGGCTCATCGCAATCTGTGGTTACAGGGAGTCGCTGCGGGGGACTCTTTCATCGCAAGTCCACAAGCGTTCTGCACAAGTCAAAGCTTAGGCTGTGAGAAAACATGTTGCAAAGGAGGGAGGTTCGGTTAGAACTGGCAAAAATCTGAAGCAGAGTTGGGGGTTTTTTGCTCAGTTTCCACATGCAAGGAATCTGACCTGGTGTTTTGGAACATCTTTGAGGAGGATTTTCAGTCAAATGCGAGTCGGTGTTACTAGATAAGTGTGGCCGTCGGTGCAGTTCAGGCGTCGACGGAAGAAACCACACACTTCATGTCTTGCTAGGGGAAGCTGCAGGTTGTATATTAACTTGACCTGAACTGTTTTCATGGACTGTAACCAAGCAGTTCAGTGCATGACGCTAACCAGCCTTCTTACATGTGAAAGACACTAATAAAGCGTGATATATTCCTAAAAATAACCAGTAAGTGACAGAAAATGAACCTTAAGTCTGATGTTTTCGTGACAGATTTCCAAACTAAACTATGCTCCCCTCAGTGTTGAGAGTGCAGATCGGTTGTCTGGGAAAGCATTTAGCTGAATCACATCATGACCCCTCTGCTTCATCTCGTGTCTCACCGGAGGGCCCCCAACCCTCATCGTGGGCCACCTTACAGTTTGTTTTACCTGGTTGGGCAGAGCGGAGAGCGTCCTCGCCGATCAGCTCCCTCCTTTGTGTGTGTGGCCTCGGTCTCGGTGTTAATGATTAGTACTGCAGCTTTTGTTCGCGTCCTGTAGGCAAAGACGCCGAGAGTCGATTGTGCAGAGAGAAAACAGTCGATGCCGCGGCTCCTTCAGGCTACCAGTGGAAATATGCACCACGACAACACCGACTGAGGGTTTGATTTTTACACGCACTGTAGTAAAAAGCCACAGCTCATCGAATAATGTGGGAGTTTTAGGCACAAACGCCCATACAAGCTGAGAACACTGTAAAAAATATCAAACCACGAAAAATCTAGTAAAAATACTGTAATTTTTCATGTTTAAAACACAGTTTCTAACCTTAATTTTACAAAATGCATATTCAAATCTGTATTTTTGCAAAGTAGATTTTTACTATTTTAAAACCAGTTTAAAAAAATACCGTTATTTTGCAGATATTCACTGTTATTTTCACTGTTTTTACATCTTCGTTGCGACACTTTTTTGTTTTGTTTTGGGAGTTTTTTGTTTGTTTTTTGGCAGATAGAATTTTTAAAAAATTTTCTGCACTAAGACCTGAGTTTGTGTCAGAAGGCTGCTATTTATGGGCATTTATAAGAAGTAATTTTCCATAATTAAAGCACTATTTCTATCCTAATGTGTTTTTTATTGACTTTTTAATGTTTATTGGATAATATTTACATTATAATCCCCATTAAATATGGTTGAATAATGTTATTACATAATAATTAATACTGCAGATGATTAGCGAGGTTTCATTTTAATATTTTATACAAAGAAATCCAGAAGAAAAAGTGAGTAATTCAATTTTAAATGGCAAAAATCTGCTGTTACCTGCGGATTGTATGGAGTATAATGCTAGTTTTTACATAATAAAAGAGCTTTTGACTGAACTTTTATATTAAACAAGTTTGTCTACCTATAAAATTAATGAATTTCCCTTTGAGAAAATGCTAAAACACCACTATTGTACAAATACTCGCAATAATAATTACAAAGATAAGCTGGTAATTGTGGATGACATCAAATATAATGTGAGTTTTTATCTGTAACTTGACTACAGAAGCTTCTAGATGTCATTAATTTTAAATATTATTTTTTTTACAGTAGACATGAAAATTCAGCCTAGTTTTGTATTTGTTTTTTATTTATAGTCCAGTTTTGTATTTGTTTTTTTATTTATAGTCCATTTTTGTATTTGTTTTTTTATTTATAGTCCATTTTTGTATTTGTTTTTTATTTATAGTCCAGTTTTGTATTTGTTTTTTATTTATAGTCCAGTTTTGTATTTGTTTTTATTTATAGTCCAGTTTTGTATTTGTTTTTTATTTATAGTCCAGTTTTGTATTTGTTTTTATTTATAGTCCATTTTTGTGTTTGTTTTTTATTTATAGTCCATTTTTGTGTTTGTTTTTTATTTATAGTCCATTTTTGTGTTTGTTTTTATTTATAGTCCAATTTTGTATTGTTTTATTTCTAAAATGCAGATTAAACCTGCAGAGTAAAGTGCTGACTCAAGCTGGACGGGTTTATTGAGGGTTTGTCTGACTCCTTAAATAATGAAGCCGACCTCTTGTTGTTGTTGCTTAATGTTTAACCGGCCTCTAAATGAAGCGGCTTCACCTTCCCTCTCCTGCTGATCTGCTCCTCGGGGGTCTGGACCAGCAGGAATGTAGGAGGCGGAGGCTCAGGGCAGGTTAGAGTGAGTTCATTAGAGGCTGCAGGGAGGAGGAGTGTGTGTGTGTGTGTGTGTGTGTGTGTGTGTGTGTGTGTGTGTGTGTGTGTGTGTGGAGGTCATGTGGTCAGGTTGCCCATCAGTACTGAGATGTCTGACTGAGTTTCTCACCATCTGTATGACCTCTCCTCCCGACCGCTGCCTTTTGTTCCCACCGACCTTTTCTCACCGAAGGGTCATCGAGCTTCATCGTCTGATCCATGAGTCTTCTGCTGCTGCTTCTTCTTCTTCTACATCTTCTTCTTCTTCTTCTTCTTCTTCTTCTACTTCTACTACTACTACCACTACTTCAGATTACCCATGTTTAATTAAATTCCATATAATAACTAGTAAAATCACAGAAAAGTATAGATATTTTTACAAATACAAATTAAGTAAATAATATTTTTTTCAAATATTTATCGATATATATAATTAATATTTTATATTATATTTTTTTTATTATATAATTTTATGTTTCAAACTTTTATGTTTGACTGTGAAATTACACTATTTTAACTGTATTTTAATCAGCAAAAATGAGTTATTTTACAGATATTTACCATTATTTAAAAGAGAAATTATACATATTACAGTAAATAATTTTTACCTGTTATTTTAACAGATTTTTCTTGTTTTGTAGATTAGATTTTTTTTGTATTATGTAGCAAAATCACTGAATTTAAAAAAAATATATATAAAAAATTTAAACTGTTATTTTACTGATTCTGCTTGTTTTGTTAAATTATATATATGTAGTAAAATCACTGATTCAAAATATAATAATAATAATCATCATCATCATAATTATAATCATAATAATATATAATGATTGGTGATTGGGAGGAACGGCCTCCCTGATCTGAACCCGAGCGGTGTTCTGTTATTGGACTTCTGTGCTAGTAACAGTTTGTCCATAACGAACACCATGTTCGAGCACAAGGGTGTCCACAAGTGCACGTGGCACCAGGACACCCTAGGTCGGAGGTCGATGATCGACTTTGTAGTTGTGTCATCTGATCTCCGGCCGCGTGTCTTGGACACTCGGGTGAAGAGAGGGGCTGAGCTGTCAACTGATCACCACCTGGTGGTGAGTTGGATGCGCTGGCAGGGGAGGAAGCCGGACAGACTCGGCAGGCCCAAACGTGTTGTGAGGGTCTGTTGGGAACGTCTGGTGGAGCCCTCTGTTAGTGCGGTCTTCAACTCCCACCTCCGGGAGAGCTTCTCTCAGATCCCGGGGGAAGTTGGAGACATTGAGTCCGAGTGGACCATGTTCTCCACTTCCATTGTCGAAGCTGCTGCTCGGAGCTGTGGTCGCAGGGTCTCTGGTGCCTGTCGTGGCGGCAACCCCCGAACCCGGTGGTGGACACCGGAAGTAAGGGATGCCGTCAAGCTGAAGAAGGAGTCCTATCGGGCGTTGCTAGCCCATAGGACTCCAGAGGCAGCTGACGGGTATCGGCAGGCCAGGCGTGCCGCAGCCCGGGCCGTTGTGGAGGCTAAAACTCGGGTCTGGGAGGAGTTCGGGGAGGCCATGGAGAAGGACTACCGGTCGGCCCCGAGGAAATTCTGGCAAACCGTCCGGCGCCTCAGGAGGGGGAAGCAGTGCTTCACCAACACTGTTTACAGTGGAGGTGGGGAGCTGTTGACTTCGACTGGGGATGTCGTCGGGCGGTGGAAGGAATACTTCGAGGATCTCCTCAATCCCGCCGTCATGTCTTCCACTGAGGAGGCAGAGGCTGAGTGCTCAGAGGCGGACTCGCCCATCACCCGGGCTGAAGTCACCGAGGTGGTTGACAAGCTTCTCGGTGGCAGGGCTCCGGGGGTGGATGAGATTCGCCCTGAGTACCTCAAGTCTCTGGATGTGCAGGGACTGTCATGGCTGACACGTCTCTGTAACATCGCGTGGCGGTCGGGGACAGTGCCTCTGGACTGGCAGACCGGGGTGGTGGTCCCTCTTTTCAAGAAGGGGGACCGGAGGGTGTGCTCCAACTACAGGGGGATCACACTCCTCAGCCTCCCCGGGAAAGTCTATTCCAGGGTACTGGAGAGGAGGATCCGGCCGATAGTCGAACCTCGGATCCAGGAGGAACAATGCGGTTTTCGTCCCGGTCGTGGAACACTGGACCAGCTCTACACTCTCCATCGGGTGCTCGAGGGTTCATGGGAGTTTGCCCAACCAGTCCACATGTGTTTTGTGGATTTGGAGAAGGCATTCGACCGTGTCCCTCGTGGCGTCCTGTGGGGGGTGCTCCGGGAGTATGGGGTCTGGGGCCCTTTGCTAAGGGCAGTCCGGTCCCTGTACGACCGGAGCAGCAGTCTGGTTCGTATCTCCAGCAGTAAGTCGGACCTGTTCCCGGTGCGCGTTGGACTCCGGCAGGGCTGCCCTTTGTCACCGGTTCTGTTCATAATTTTTATGGACAGAATTTCTAGGCGCAGCCAGGGGCCGGAGGGGGTCCGGTTTGGGGACCGCGGGATCTCGTCTCTGCTTTTTGCAGATGATGTGGTCCTGTTGGCTTCATCGAACCTGGACCTCCAGCGTGCACTGGGGCGGTTTGCAGCCGAGTGCGAAGCGACGGGGATGAGGATCAGCACCTCCAAATCCGAGGCCATGGTTCTCAAGCGGAAAAAGGTGGCTTGCCCTCTCCGGGTCGGTGGAGAGATCCTGCCCCAGGTGGAGGAGTTTAAGTATCTCGGGGTCTTGTTCACGAGTGAGGGGAGGATGGAGCGTGAGATTGACAGGCGGATCGGTGCAGCGTCTGCAGTCATGCGGTCGCTGTACCGGTCCGTCGTGGTGAAGAAGGAGCTAAGCCAAAAGGCGAGGCTCTGTATTTACCGGTCAATCTACGTTCCTACTCTCACCTATGGTCATGAGCTTTGGGTCATGACCGAAAGAACGAGGTCCCGGATACAAGCGGCTGAAATGAGTTTCCTCCGCAGGGTGGCTGGGCGCACCCTTCGAGATCGGGTGAGGAGCTCGGTCACCAGGGAGGAGCTCGGAGTAGAGCCGCTACTTCTCCACATCGAGAGGGGTCAGTTGAGGTGGCTTGGACATCTGTTCCGGATGCCTTTGGGACGCCTCCCTGGGGAGGTGTTCCGGGCATGTCCCACGGGGAGGAGGCCTCGGGGTAGACCTAGGACACGCTGGAGGGACTATGTCTCTCGGCTGGCCTGGGAACGCCTCGGGGTCCCACCGGAAGAACTGGAGGAGGTGTCTGGGGCGAGGGAAGTCTGGGCCTCTCTGCTTAGACTGCTGCCTCCGCGACCCGGCCCCGGATAAGCGGAAGACAATGGATGGATGGATGGATGGATAATATATAATGTCCACATCAAAAATCTATATTTTTAATAATTGAATTTATTCCTTTATTTAGCCCTGTAATTACAAATTTTCACTTTGTTTATTTTTTAAAGATATTATTTTCCTTTTTTTTTTATTTTTATTTTTTTACTGTTTTTATAGTTTTTGACCATTATATTATTCCATTTTTTAAAAAAGATATTCTTCAGGCACCTTTGCTGCCAGATTTTTACACATTTTTAAACTTTCTTTTTTCTTTATTTTTACAATATTGATGTTTTCTTATATTTTAAATATGCAGAAAAAAATTACTGAATTTTGTACACTGAGTAACCAATAAAAAAGCAGATAAACACCTATTTTTAAAAGTATTTTATATATATTTGTATTTATTTACATGCTTTTTAAGAGATCTGTCTTCACTCTGATATCAAAGAGACATTTTCTAGTCACGTTAAAACAAGTCTCAGTTCATTCACTTAGAGTTGAAACTAAAACCAGACAGTAAAACATGAACACCTCTGATAAAACCTGATTATCCTCCAGTTCTGAGTGTTTTTGCTGATTTAATGCCACCTTTGTGCAGCAGAGGTGAAGAAAAAGCAGCCACAGACTCAGTTTTAAAGGTTTATTCAGTGTAATTGGTCTGAACCCAGAGAAAAGGCGGCGTTTTATTTATCTAATCTGTCTGATAATGGAAGCAAGTGACCGTCTCAAACCTCTGCTGATGACAGCGGCACACTCCTGCAGTCACTGAGCTGCTTTATGGCGTCATAAAGTGGCCTTCTGAAAACACCGTTTAGGAGATGACAGTAATTGGCGTGTTGTTTGGAGCACAGTCGGCTGTTTTCACCTCCGTCCTGACAGCAGCAATTAGCCCGAGGGCCGCTGTGTGCAGCAGATTAAATGCTGGTTAATGGTCATTTACTCCTCACTCAGCACACTCCGGCCCTGGCTGGTCAAACGGCGGCGCTGGCTAATGGCTGGGAGGCAACTGAGGCTGGAAATGACAGGATTTACAGTTTGACAAGAGGCTGTGCAGCGATTAGGAGCCAGGATGTGGGACAGGAACGAGACAGAGCAAACAGAAACAAGAAAAACAGGAAATAAGTTAACTTAGACGACACAGTGACAGTATAGGGTGATGAAAAGTTAACATCTGTACCAGTAAAGTCACCTGAACTCTACAAAAATAATGTTTTAACTCAACTAAAACTATTACCACAACAGTTTGCATCAAACTTTTAGAGTCACAACTTAAAAAAACATGTTAAACCAACAAAGTATGTTGAGCTGTTAGAATTAGCTGTTCTACTACAATCACATGTATTCTGATTTACCACTTAGTTTATCATTGGTAGAATAAACACACAATTTTTAAATTAAATATTCATAGAAAATTAAGTTAATCCAACTACACTGTAAAAATATTTTAACCACATTTTTTAGAATAACAATAATTAATAATAATAAGAAATTAAATATGTTTTATTTTACAGGTTTGATCAATTTTGATAAAATAATAATAATAATTTTAATATTTTTTATTTTAATTTTACAGATTTTTATCAGTTTTGTTAAAATAATAACAATAATAATAACAACAATAATATATTTTTTATTTTACAGATTGTATTCGTTTTTTAAATAATAATAATAATAATTTTAATATTTTTATTTTATTTTACTTATTTTATCAGTTTTGTTTATTATTATTATTATTATTAATACATTTTATTTAAATAGCACTCAAAGACACTTTTGAGGTAAATAATAAAGACAAAAGCAAACAAATAGAATAAAGAGCAGCTATAAAAAGTATGAAACAGTTAAATACAGATAATATCTATGAAAAACTACAGAAAAAAGAATCTTTTACAGTGTTTAACTGTAAAAAATGCTGTTTTTAAAAAATTCTATTTCACTCAGCTAAAATAGTTATTTCTTTTTAGATATTTTCTGTTATTTGTAAAAAAAAAAATGTATATCAAAGATGGAAAATAGTAAATTATTTTTTAACTGTTATTTTACAGAATGTTACTGTTTTATTTTATTTTTTTCTAAAGAAATAATTTGCAAAATCACAGAAAAAAATATAAATTTATATGTTATCTGTAGAAAAAACAAAATAACTGTAAAAAGTGTTCACATCAAAAATCTGTATTTTTATAAACAGTAATTTGTTCTGTTAAAATGTGTTACTGCAAAACTACTCAGTTTTATTGTATTTAAACAAGAAAAAATCATAATTTTACAGATTTTTGCAGTTATTTTTACTGTTTTTACAGTTTGCAGTAATTTTTTGCATTTTTCCCACAAGATTTTCACCGTTTTCTAACTTTTCCATTTTTTACAGTGTAGTGTTTCCACATAATTCAAGTGTCATCTACTTAATTAACTTAAATATGAACAAACATTTACATTTTTCAAGTCAGCAAATTAAAAAGTCAGAAAAAGTTGCCCTGATGTTAAATAGTGAGTGAACAGGACTTGGCCTCTTGACCTCTTGACCTCTTGACCTTTTGACCTCAAGGTGAAGAAAAATGAACCTATCAGGCCAATTTAATCAAGTTACCTCAACTTAAACCCAGTTTTAAATCAACCAATGCAGAAATCTGAGTTCAGATTACACCATTTCTTTAAGCTGGTGCAACATCTAGTGAAACCCAACCCTTCAAAATAATGTTTGCAACCTAAAATGTTGATCTAAATCAGTGCGTTTCATTTTTATCTTGCAACCATGCATTTAATCAAGTGGTGCACCTGAGAGATTCACGCTTAAATGCATTAACTTTTTACTGTATTCACAACTGTTTGAAGCAGAGGAGCCTCAGGATTTCTCTTATGCAGCATCTCAAACAGAAACTACTACAGTTCAACCCACTGCTGTCCAACCTGTGGCTCAAAACCCCATTTTATTGGTAATATCAGTCTTTTATTTTGATTATCTGGTAATAATGTGGTGAGAAAACCAGAGATTCCAGTGAAACTAGGCCCAGCAGCAGGTCTGACTCCTTCGTGATGCTCCTGGCCTCCTCCTGCTGGTTCTCTGAGGAGTTTGAGCCCAAACTGCTGCTACAGCGATAAATAAATAAGTCTACATGTGAAGTCTGAGGTCAGGACTTTGGTGTCACCAGTCTCCACACAGTGACACAGAACCTCTAAACTCCCTCTGACTGCTCAGAAACCATCACTTCTAGGCTCCTACAGTCTCCTTGATTGAGCTTTTTGAACGACTCTAAGGTGGGAGGCGCTTGGAACCATCCGTCTCTTGCTGCCTCCAGCGGGGTCCGGAGGGGCGGCGCGCCCAAACCTGGTCGCCCTCCGCCCCCCTTCTGCTGCTGCTGCTTGTCCCGGCGGCGCGCAGCCCGACGCAGCCAGAGGCGGCCGGGAGGCACTGGAGGGACCGGAGAGGAGGTCTGCCGTCAAGTGCGCAACTCTGACGCGCACAGGAGGTTCCAGCCTTCAAAATAAAAGCATAATGTGAAGCTTTACCTTGTAGAAGAGGATTTATTTGATGACTTAATCGTGATTCACCCACTTTAGGCTGCTTATTTATTTCTAATTTAGTTGCCTGTACAACTGATATCTCAATTCCTATTTAAATAGAATTGATAAGCACATTTAAAGCCTTTAAAAATAAAAGCCCAGCCTGTAGCTACCTTGTAGAACAGGCTTCATTTGACGACTTAATTCTGATTTACCTGAGTTTGGCTGCTCATTTATTTCTAGTGGCTGCTTTTATTCAGCTGCCTGTACAATTTATATCATAATTCAAATTTATTTGTAATTTTTAAGCGCATTTAAAAAAATAACTATATAAATTTATAAAATTAAATAATAAACAAACAAATAAATACAGCAGATTTAAATAGCAATATAATGTAATATATTTTATTTAACATTTATCTAATTTTTAAAAATATTTTGTACAGCTTTTGAATGGTATTTATAAGCTCATTTTGCTGCTCTTTTGCACAGATGAAGGCTGCATTTTCCATTTTGTTGCATAAAGATGTACTGATACCGATTATAGAACATAAAATTTTATTAACCCTTCAAGAAATTCTTTAAATATTCAATACAAAACATATAAAAACCATGAAACTAGTTGCACAAAGGTGGGAGCGTGAAGGCAATTATGTACAATTAAATTATATATTATTAAAAATTCAATTAAATTTAAATATGTTCCATTTAGGTCTATTAATCCAACAAACATTTTCTTTTCCATATTCGTAAAATCTAAAAGATGGATAAAGTTGGTGGAAATCTGCACACATTTCTTTTTTCTTACTGCACACATGCTGCCACTGCGCTCCGAGAAGCATTGCGTCACCGCTCCGTTTTATTTTGGCAGCCACAACCCGGAAGTCTCCCTCCCCTCGCAGCCGCGCCGCCTTGACGGCAGCACCTTGCGAACTCGTACTTCACAGACAGCCGGAGGAGCGGAGCCACCAGTCCGAGTTGGTGGATCCGAGGCGACGAAACCCCGCGCACACGCAGCTGGCATCGGCGCCGGAGAGAGAGAGAGAGAGAAGGGAAAGCGAGGAGCCGCGTTCCCTCCGCGTTCCTCCACACGGCTCCGGTGCGGGACGGAGGATGAGCGCGCTTCGGTGGTTTGGACACTTTGGACACCGCGGACAGCAGCGCGCGGCGGAGATCCGGATTTAAGTGGGGAGAAGTTGGCGTCTTCCAGGTTGCCCGAGTGGAAACCCGTGAAGACGTGAGGAGGATTTCTGACTTGGTTTTTTTTTCTTCCCGCTGTCGCCGAGCTGCTCCCGGAGCGTCTGGACGTGAGGATTTTAAAGTAGTTTTTGAGGGTTTTTTTGGTGAAGTTTACCGGAGAATTAAAGGCTGGTTTTCCTCTGATGAATGTTTGGTGACATCAGACACCTGGAAGAGGAGCTTTTCTGTCAAAACGGGATACTTTGGGCATTTGGGTGAGTTTTTATTCGCTGTTTTATCACTATTATTACCCAGAAACCTTCCTGGAGCGTCTGACATGAGGGATCCGGCTTTCACTTCCTCGTAGATGCGGCTCGGACAGGTTGAGCTCTCCGCGAATCGTGGAAGCGCAGCCTTGGTTGTGGCATCGCGCAGGTGGCGCAGAGGCAGCGGCTGTGCGCAAAATCGGTGCGTCTCGGCTGCTGTCAGAAAGACGTGCGTATTTTTTTTTAATTTTTTTTTTTTTGGTACCACTTTGGTTTGGAGCAGGAGCGCAGGCTGGTTTCTATTATAGCTCATAAATGCGGTTTGCGCTGTGTGTGGCGCAGGTTTGTGTCTCTTGGAGAAATTACGCACGCTGTGAAAAGAACCGTCTACATGATTGGGTTGGAAAATACGCACGTATGGCTTTTACTGGAAGCAGCAGTCCTGTTTTTTCTAGTTTTCGGCGACTTGTGAAAAGTCTTTCTCGGTCATTTTGTCCACTTTTTCAAATATTTACACTTTGGTTTCCACAAAAAATCCTGGAAACGTGAAAGAAAAGCGTTTTAAAATGGTTTTTACGCACGCGTATCGCTCCATCAGGGCGCGTTTTGGATGCCAGTTAGATGCGTTTAGAATGAGTTCGGCTTGTATTTCTAATAAATCAAACGTCTCCATGTGCAGTTTTCATCTCCAAAAAAGTGAAACACCGACTTGCCATCCGCTGCTCGTCTGGCCGAACACGCCTTTCCTCCCCGCTGCAACGGTGACGTCTTCCCAGGTTGAAATATGAATTACACATCAGCCTCTTTCTCTCGGAGCCTTCACGCCTCTGATCATCTCTGAAGTTTCTCCAGAAAAAAAAAAAAAGAAGCAGCAGCGCAGCTTTTTTTTTCTCCCCCCCCCCCCTCTCTCTCCCTCTCTTCCTCCCCTTTGAATGAACGAGCTGTGCGGTTCTCTTCCCCTCAGCAGCAGATCAGTCATCCACCGCTTCAAACACATGCGCCTCAATGGGATTCAGATGGTGATTCTGGCCGCTCGGCTCGGCTCGGCTCGGCTCCGACTCCCACCACGTCGGAGTCACAAACCGGGGGGTGGGGGGGGGGGGAATTACCGGATTAGAGCGTCCCGCGAAAAGAGGAGAGGCTGGAATGAGCTTTGTCGCATTAGAATAATAAAATCCCGCATCTGTGCAACAAGCGGCGCCGGGTGATGATAGTTCGACTAATGCTGCAGATTAATTGCATCTGTTGACCCGAGAAAATCACGCAACGGCCGTTTGCTGCGTTTTTCAATCGCAGGCGAGCCTCAGACACGTTTCGGTTCCAAATGAGCCTCTGATTGCCTCTTTTCATCCCAGAAATTGGCCCGAGACCACCGCTCTGCGTGGAGTTCCCCCTTTCTCTCCTTTCACAAGGAGGAAAACAGTCCATTAATTGGCTTCAAGTTGTCTCATTTGAGAGAAAAGCTGGTTTCTTTCATGCACAAACACTGATTTGTCCAGTGAGAAAAAACCTCCTGCATGCAATTCAGGATATTCCTCTGATTCCTAGTTGGGAATTTCACCTTAAATAGTCAATATTATACATAAAAAAGGGAAGTTTGTGGCTCTGCAGGTCTTTAAACCCCATAAAAGAATGTGTCTGAGTCTGTAATGTGATTTCTAAGACTTTTAATGCCCCTGATATCACCTTAAAGGGAGTTTGGGGCTTAAATCAGCCATTTGCTTGTAGTTTCGTGGCTTCGTGTTGCTTTTCCCGCACGTCCTCCTGCATCTCCTGCTCCCTGTTTAGTGGTAATGTGCCTCCTTTCCACCTGACAAGCTTGTAAAGTTCAGAGCTGGGCTGATCGATAGAGAGGAGAGCGAAGAGAAGGCAGTGCTTGTGTGGTGAAAGCAGGGAGATAAACGACTTAAT
This sequence comes from Dascyllus trimaculatus, assembly GCA_024666655.1. Classification (NCBI taxonomy): domain Eukaryota; kingdom Metazoa; phylum Chordata; class Actinopteri; family Pomacentridae; genus Dascyllus; species Dascyllus trimaculatus. The sequence goes on from JAMOIN010001553.1 coordinate 167,987, forward strand.
GTGGGAGGTTTTCTGTTTGCATTTGTGCGAAAAATAAAGAAAAACCCCTGTCTAATCTCCCAAAATGACAATCCCTCCCCCGGCTGTTGGTTCTGCGGCTTAATTATTAGAAGATCCCTGACACTGTTGGAGGTGTGACTAGCATGTGACCGGCCTGCGTTGATCCTCTCTTGGGGAGGGGGGATGACAGGGATTTGAACCCCGGCTGAAGCACCTTTCTCTCCCCCGAGCTATTACGACGCGAAGATAGTTCTGCATGATTAATGTTCATGTATTATTCACCGCCCCCCCTTTCATGCTTTGAGACAATATTAGCATGAAAAACACTTGCGAGGCTTTGAACTTCCTCGTGTTCCGCTGCTTTCCGAGTGAAATCAAAAGGGGGATTCGGCCGCTTTGCTGCGGGAAAAAAAAGTCGTAAATGTGAGGAGAAACGAGGCTAAGAGTCGCATGAGTGACCCGCCGCTGCTCCGCCGGTCGTGTTGCAACACCTGGCTGCTCCTCAGACCGTCTTAAACTCCTGACTGACACCAGATTAAAGCCGCTATTGTTTCCCCGGCTTCTTCCTCGAGAAGCTGTCGTGCTACTTGTCTAAACAGATCTGTGCAGCTATGAGGCTGCTTTGTCAGCTCTGGAAGGTGCAGCGCGAGGAGAAAGCAGAAGTTTAGGGTTTTACTAGAGAGGCCTGCAACCAGAGCGAGGAAGAAGAGCTTCCAGAGTGCAGGCAGGACTCATTATCTTATCCAAAGGTTCCCCCTTTCCTCGCCGTTTTTCTGCATTGAAGGCCGATAAAGTGCAAACAGAGGCTCGCAGTTTGTGCCGAGCAAGGAGCAGGGTCGCAGGTCCTCCGAAGGGAAAGAAAAACAGCGCTGTTGAGGCTTAAGACAACACAACCTTTCTGTGGGCCGAGTGTGCGCACAATGTGGCTCTGTGTGTGCAAGCAGGGCCCGGTCTGAAGGGCTCTGAGCTCAAGGAACCTGAATTTGGAAACCCTCTAAAGCAGGGGTGGACAACTCCGGTCCTCCAGGGCCATGTTTCCCTCTTCCAACACGCCTGATTCGAATGATCAGGATCGTTATCAGGCTTCTGCAGAGCTTGATGATGAGCTGGAAGAGGGAAACATGCAGGATAGTGGCCCTAGAGGACTGGAGTTTGACCCCCCTGCTCTAAAGTGGGCTTTTGCCTTTTCTGGGCGTCCAACTCGGAGCTTTCTCTTCGGTCCGCCGCCGTGCTTCCTTCCACCTGGGCGACTGGCACTGCACATTTGGGCATTCCTCATCCTGCAGGGAGATTAGTCGATCCGTGCCAATCGCCTGCTAAACCATGCAGGAGAGTTTCTCAGGCAGAAGGAAGGGGTGACGGGCTCGGCTCATCCCAAAGTTAATGAACAAGCCTGTATCCCAGTTTGGAGACGAGGTGCAGGCGTGTTGTTTTGTCTTGTCCAATATGAGAATTCCTCCTCCTTAGAAAGCCTCTGAGAAAAACTGTGAAGAGGAATTTCCACCCTAATCCTTGAAATCTGTGAGGAATGTCAGGTCAGAATACAGGAGCATGTGTGCAGGGCCCCGAGGCGCTTTACGTTTTCTGCCTGTGCAGGGTTCTGCTCTGGCTGCATGTGTCTCCTCTCACGCCGTTTGTCCCCCTGCAGGTCGGTGGCCGGGCCTCGTCGGACAGTTTCCCGCGGCGTCTGCGGCCGCCCTTCTGCTGGACAGCATGCGATCGGAGGATGCGGTGTGAGTCGGGCCTCGCTGCTCTGCGTCTCCCCTCTCCGTCCGGAGGAATGACGGCTCCGTGGTGCTCGCTCTGGATTTCGTTCCTCCTGCCGCTCTGCGTGGCTCCGGCCAGGCTGCCCACCGCTCAGCCCACAGGTAGGATCCAACTCCACGCCGCTGGAGCTGCGTCATGTGAACGTGAGAAAGTGCAGTGTTTTGAGGCGGACAGTTTGGTGCTGATAGCTCTTGTGCCGTCATTGTTCCTGTAGCCCTCAGAGCTTGAAGCAGGCTCACACTTTCACTCGCTGTGGGTTCATTTTTCACTGCAATGTAAAGTCCTGCACCTGGAAACAACACAACCATGAAGAAGAAGAGAAAGTGCAGAATGACACAGTTATCATCCTATAAATCATGCAAAAAAGTTGAATTTCTCTCACTACTTGTTTGATAAAATCTAAAAAATAGGTGCTACCACTGCTGGAAGAACACGGTGACTCTACAAACTGTAGACATTTTAATATTTACGTTCATACTCGTGTCCTGTCTGCTCTGTGCAAACACCGCCTGCAGTTAAGTCAAACGCTCTCTGAATTTTTACCACCTGACTGTTGCTTGCAGCTGAGTCACGGATGCCTTCACAGTTGCACCGAGAAGCGCAGAATTTTTTGTTTTTTACAGAACCTGGTTTGAACTGATGGATTATTCCTGGCGGGTTTTTAAAGAAACGAGCAGAACAATGCGATTTTGATGAAATATCGCACTTCTCAATTCGTGTCTTCTATCTGCTCTGTGTAACACCGCCTGCAGTTCAGCTGAAAACTCTCAGAATTTTTATCACCTCACTGTTGCTTGTGTCATTCATAGCTTTACAGTTGTACCAGGGAGTGCAGAATTTTTAGTTTTTTACAGAATTTAGTTGAAGCAAATGGATTATTTTTGGCGAATTTTTAAATGAGACATGCAGATTATTGCAATTTTGATGAAATGCCACACATTTTGTATTAGTTTCAAACTTGTCTTCTGTCTGCTCTGTGCAAAAACACTGCCTGCAGTTAAGTCAAACCCTCTCTGAATTTTTATCATCTAACTGTTGCTTGCAGCTGTGTCATTCATAGCTTTGCAGTTGTACCAAGGAGTGCAGAATTTTTAGTTTTTTACAGAATTTAGTCGGAACAAATGAATTATTTTTGGTGAATTTTTAAATGAGACACATTTTTCATTCGTTTTCATACTTGTCTTCTCTCTGCTCTGTGCAAAAACACTGCCTGCAGTCAAGCAGAAAACTCTCTGAATTTTTGCCAGCTGACTGTTGCTTGCAGCTGAGTCACTAATGACTTCAAAGTTGCACCAAGGAGTGAAGAATTTTTAGTTTTTCACAGAATCCAGTTCGAGCAAATGGACCATTTTTGGCGAATTTTTAAACAAGACGTGCAGAGTAAAGTGATTTTGAGGAAATATCTTAGTTTTTCAGTGTTTCACTCTTGGTTTCTCATTCATCCTGTAACTCTACACACTGTAGATACTTTACGACTTACATTTTAGTGTAAACACTGCCTGCAGTTCAGCCGAGTAGTCGCTGCCTTTCTGTCCTATGTCTGCTGGTCACAGCGGAGACACTTGTTGCTTTACAGCTGCACAGAGAAGCGCAGAATTTAATGGGTTTTTGGAGATTGTAGCTTATTTTGGACAAATTCTTAAGTAAGACGTAGAATAAAAGTGATTTTGATGAAATGTCGTGATTTAACGTTTAGATTTGTGGAATTTTCCCAACTGAACTTCATGTCAAGTTCACGGAATGTCGGAAAGTTGAAAACTCAAAGGTTCTTTCTGCTTTAAAGTGCCTTGCTCTGATAATCAGTGTAACTTTGGTGATTTTTTCGAACATAACTTGTCTTTTGGGGTCCGGACCGTTCAGACAGTGCGGCTTTTGAGCAGTTAAGCACACAAAGAAACACGAGGAATCCCACATTAATTGCGCTCCGTCGGACGGAGCAGGCGTCGCACATGAGGCGGCCGTAAAAACCACAAGAGAGGCGACGGTTATTGTGCGGCACAATAACAGAAGAATCCTCCTCAAGTCGTCTTTATATTGAGTCATAAACGAGGATGAAAGGATCCTCGTTCGGCAGCCAGACGGACAAGCGCTCGGCTCATCACGTCGCCGCTCGCCGCTTCTCCCTCGGCGCTAATAGGACGTCTGCTTTGAACTCCCCTCATCCTCTGCGTGTTCATCACTTCAAATGAGGGCGTTTTAAAGGGAACATTTATTGTTTATGCGAATGCGGGTCTTTCTTTTTTTTTTTTATTATTTCTTATTTTACAAGGAGGATTTAATTGGACTCTTCTCGGTTCGCTGAGCTTAGCGCGATTTTCCCTCTTTGTTCTCGAGGCAGAGAAATACCCAAAGATCAATCCAAAGTAAACGTCGCCTGTGTTTGCTTTAATCTCTCCGTATTGCGCAAAAAAAAAAACCCAACACAGCAGAGTAATCTTTTTCTGAGGCGTTAGCCAAGAGTTGTTTTTCCTCCCTCCCTCCCTCCCTCTCCTCCCCGCTTCTCTTTCTGTGTGAGAGTTATTTAAAATGAGTCTTTGACACACTTTACACGCTACAGTGCGTTAAGAAAGATGAGGGCGCTTTCTGGAGACGGCCCAGCTGTCTGTCGCGAGCTCGGATGCTCTGCAGGAACACGGAGCTGCAGCTTTTTGAACTTGTGCATGTGTGTGTGTGAAGTGTGAAGTGTGTCGCGGCCTTTTCCCAAACAACCGAGGTCAGAGATTCAAGCAGGGCTGCACCATATTGGAAAAAAACATCGTGATATTTAGTTTTTCTGCGATATATGTTGAAGAAATGCAAGGATTTTCCGCTGAGGACTTGAGAAACTCACTTCAGAGCGATTGGGGGGGATTTTGCAAAGGAGCGCATCTGGATTGAGAATTAAAAAATCATTCTGAAAAGCAGTTTGGAGCCTTTCTCATATGATGCAACACTGGAAAAGGCATGCAAAATGAGTCTTTTACTTTGAAATGCATGCAGATCTGGCTTTACCCTCCTCATACAGAGCTTTGTGGTGCAGATTTAAATGATCGTAGTGAAAGAGACTGGTCACCATCCTATCCATCGCTGAAATATCCCCATACAGCTGCTGTTTTTGCAACCAAATAGTCCTTTTCTGCGCTTGTTTCACTCCTGTTTCCTGATTTTTTTGTCACTTCACTGTTGCTTCCAGTTGAGTCACTGATGGCTTCACAGTTGCAGGAAGGAGTGCAGAACTTTTTGTTTTTTGCGAAATCTGGTTGGAGCGAATTGACTATTTTTGGCAGTTTTTAAAACGAGACATGCGACCTGACTTGGTTTTGGTTCATTATAAAGGCTTTCCAGTGTTTCTCAGTCATACTGTACCTCTACATCCTACACTTATGTTACTGCACATTTTTAATTTGCTTCCAGACTCGAGCAGCTGAAAAGTCTCTGAATTTTTGTCATATGACTGTTGGTTAATAGCCGAGTCATGTATAGCTTTTCAGTTGCATAGGGAGGCATAGAATTTTTTGTTTTTAGAGATTCTGTCTTATTTTTTAACAAATTTGTAAATCTGACACGTAGAATAAAGTGATTTTGATAAAATATTATAGTTTGAAAACATAAATTTAGTTCATTTTTCAATGTTCTCTGTGAAAGCAGTCAAAAAGTCACTGAATTTTTATCACATCCCTGTTGGTCATAACTCAGTCAATTAAGAATTTTCAGTTGCTAATTGGAACGCAGAATTTTTTGTTTTAAACAGAATTTGTTTAAATCGAACGGTTAATTTTTGGCCATTTTGTCAAAAAGAGACGTGCAGAATGAAGTGATTTTGATGAAATTTCATGTTTTCAGTGTTTAACTCGTGTTTCTCGTTCATACCATACCTCTACCTGCTATCAGTATGTTATTGCACACTTTTTTAATCTGTTTCCAGGCTTGACTTGTGTAAACACTGCCTGCAGTTCAGCTGAAAAGTCTCTAAATTGTCATGTGACTGTTTGTTATAGCCGAGTCACTTACAGCATTTTAGTTGCACAAATTTGGTTAATTTGTTTCGTCTTTTCTGTGGAAAGCAGCCAAAAAGTCACAGAATTTTTGTCACTTAACCGTTGGTGGTAGCTCAGTCAATCAAGACTTTTTAGTTGTGATTGGGAACGCAGAATTTTTTGCTTTTTACAGAATTTCTTTAGCGCGAATGGTTCATTTTTGGCGAATTTTTAAGTAAGGTGTGTAGGATAAAGTGATTTCGGATGAACTGTCCCGACAGAGCAGCGCGTCTCAGATGAGGAGTTCAGGCACGGTTGAAAATCTGACGATCCCTCTCTGATAAATGGTGTCATTTTGACCGTTTTTCAAAAAGATAACATGCCTTTCAAACCTGATGGTGGGTTTTCGATGGCGGCAAAGTTGAGGACGTGTGCTTTTGCTGTTTTCCCACTTCAGACTTAAACATCCGGGTTCTTAACTTCAGCAAAAACTTCAATCTGACCTGTAAACGCGTCCGTTTTAGGCCTATTTAGCTCATTTTTCTTGTGTTAAAAATAAAACCTGATTAACGCGGCTCTGAAGGGGGAATACCCAGCTGTCATGTTCGCTCGGTGACTTTAAACAGACGTGCGTTTTGACATCGGTTTGATATGAACTTGCCCCCAAAAGGCTGTGGATCCTGCCTGGGGCTGCTCTGACAGCCAGAACTCTCCCTGGGTGTGAATTCCAGCGTTCGCCGCCAAAAAAAAAAAACCCCTCCTTGCCCTCTCTCATGTAAAAACCAGAGACGTTTTGTGATTCCGTCCGCCTGATTGCCTTCCCTGCTGGGAGCCATCGCGGCCCATCATGCTCGGTATCATCCAAAGAGCCGAGTGTGTTTTTTCCGAGCCCTCCGGGAGGCTGTGATCTCCGGCTACCTGCAGCCGAGTGCAGCTCTGAGGACGAGGATACAGTTTCAGGTTGCTAATGTTTGTCATGTGGGGGGGAGAATGATCTGATGTGAAGGGTGCAGTCGTGGTTCGAGGGTGATTCCTAGAAAGCTGTTTTTAACTCAGTGGGACGCCGAGCATGTTGTTTTTCCGCCTCTGCAGTTGCGCCGCATCTCCGGCTTTTCTTATAAGAGACGTTCCTTTGTGACCACACAGAGAAACAGTCTGGATCCAGAAGCTTAGTTTGCTCAGTAGATAAAAAGGAGACAGTTTTATGCGCTTAAGTAGCTGTTTATGCACAATAATCTCATTAGCCGGGGTTTAATGGAGAGTTTAATGGAGACGTCCCGTTCTAGAAGCTGTTTCTGAGATTTGTTTGATCCCAGTAACAATAGAAGTCGAATAAAAAAACACCCACTTCATGAGGCTTTTGATGCAAATGCAGATAGAAGCTGAGTTTGAGCTTTCAGCTGTAGTGGAAGTGATGATAGATACAGTCTACATCAGTGGTTCTCAACTGGTGGGTCGGGACCCAAAAGTGGGTCGCGAAGCCATTTTTAGAGGGTCGCAGAAGCAAAAAGTAGTGGTGTAAAGTCTTTTATTTTAAAGGACGTGTTTCTTATGACAGTTTGCTTTCAATAGCAGGATATTTAGTGGTGGTGACACCAGTAGTTGCCCACTGTTAACCTCTAGATTTGGTTCTACCAGCTTATAGGAGAAATTTGTGCTAAAACGTGCCAAAAATGAACCAAAATGTGCTCAGAATCTGTCAAAATGGGCAAAAATATGCCCCAAACTTGGCAAAAGCATCCAAATATACCAAAATAAGCAAAAAATAAGCCAAAATTTTCCCAAGTTGTATCAAAATGTGTTGAGACTCCACCCAAATAAACCTTAATTTGTTAACAGGAACAGCAAACTTGAAAAAGTTGGGTCGTGACCCTTATTAATAGAGACATAGTGGGTCCTGAGGCTGGACCAGTTGAGAACCACTGCTTTAAAGGACGTGTTTCTTATGATACAGTTTGCTTTCAATAGCAGGATATTTAGTGGTGGTGACACCAGTAGTTGCCCATGATTAACCTCTAGATTTACCTCTGCCGGCTTATTGGAGAAATTTATGCTAAAACAAGCCAAAAATAAACCAAAATGTGCTCAGAATCTGTCAAAATGGGCCAAAATATGCCCCAAACTTGCGTCCAAATATACCAAAATGAGTAAATAGTGAGCCAGTTTTTTCCCAAGCTGTATCAAAACGTGTTAAGACTGCATCCAAATAAACCTTAATTTGTTAACAGGAACAGCGAACTTGAAAAAGTTGGGTCGCGACTGTTGTTAATAGAGACATAGTGGGTCCTGAGGCTGGACCAGATGAGAACCACTGGTCTACATCATGCTGTGACATCTCCATAAGAGTCCAACTGATGCTGGATGTTTGGAGCTGATGCCAAAAACAGATTTTTAAATAGTTAAAAACACAGTATTCTTTAGATATAAGCACATGTATATGATAGAATGATGTTAAAAAGGGGAAAATTATGGGTTCATTGTGTGACTTGCATCCCTACTTGCGGAAAGTAGGGATGCAAATTTTTAATGAGTTTCTTTCCCGATAATCGAAAGCCTTATCGATCAGTAAACGATTCGAATACGTTCCCGTCTAACAAGCTGCTCTAATCGCGTAGTTGTTTTCTTTTTAGCTAAATGGGCACAGTGAAGCTGCCTTAGCGCACTTCAGCTAGCCTTGAAAAGATCTGGCTGGTGGGCATTAAGCGTCACGGGAGTCTTTGTCATGGTGCCCCTTCACTAGCTAAACTCCCACAATGCTCCCTGCTTGCCAACGTGGACTTCCTGTAGTCCGAGCGACCGCCTGCTTAGGTTGCAACATCCCGAAACGGTAAGAAACTCCACCTGGTGGCGCAACCAGGCACTACAGCTAATCTGCGATACGGTTTCTGGCGTGCACGACCTTCACATTCGTCGGTTCAATTATTAAGGGCAATCAATCAATTTAGCTGCACCCTAGCTGAGAGATTTTTTGGAGTTGCAGCCACTCTGTTGGAGACACTATGCGATGACACCATGACACATTTTAAAGTCACTGCATGTTACATATTAATTATATTATATACATATGACATATTAATACTGGTCCATGTACTGCTCGTGTTCTAGTGTCTTCAGTGATGCACGGCGTTCTGTATGTGCAGAGATTCACTCTGGACAGTCAGCGAGCTTCAGGCAGCCTGATGGAAGCTTTCATCGCCCCTCATTTGCATAAATAATGGAGCACATGGCCTTGTGGGCAGCGTGAGTGTAGAGGTCGAAGGTTCAAGCAGACGATCTTTACACCCGCCTCCTGGTGCAGATCAGAGCGGAGGATAGTCGGGAAGTCGGCCGGAAGACGCTGCAGGAAACACCCGATTTTCATTTCATGCACCAGAATTTTAAAAATCTGCAAATTCCAGGGACTCGGTGAGAAATTAAAACGTTAAATGCGGAGCTAATGAGCAGTTTTGCACTCAAGGACGGTTGCGTTTTCCTTTTTTTGAGCTGAGAAAATGAACGTGTCTGCGGTTCGCTGCTCTCCTGTTGAAGGCTGCACGCTGAGCCGATCATCCGTCGCCTCTGGACGCTGGTTTTTAAAAAGTTAATCACAGCATGCGGCGCTGGACATTTAAATATTGATTGCCGAAGGAAAAACAGAAAGGAGACGTCATAATCTTCGCCTTCAGGGTCCACTTTGCCGTCGTTCATCCTCCAGTGGTGAAGCTCTCGCGGTTTCTAGCCGTCTTCTGGCCCGGTTGGCGTCTCCGGCCGCCGTCTTATCTCCCCCGCGGCCCTCAGGCCTCCAGCAGAGTTGCCCCCGTCCACAGATGGACGAGCAGTGGGGGCGAAGTGACCGTCGTTTTGCTGGCAGATGGCACGATTTCCCCCTCAGCCGCCTCAGCGCCGGGCAGCAGAAATGTCACTGGGGTTTGTGTTTTTCCTGTTTGTGTGTCAGGGTCAGTCATTAGCAGGTGCTGAGGACGGAAATGCCCTTGAAAGTTTACAGCCGGCCCGGAGATATTAACCAGAAGTAATCGGTTGCACGACTGTTTATTGTGTTTATTTGTTGTGCTCGAGTTGTTGTGATGTGACCAACAGCCCCCGAGGGCCCCTGTGGGTATGTTTAGGCAAGAAAAAATATGAAAAACCCTTCGAAGAGAGAAGCTGCCGTTGCTCAGACACGCTGTTTAACCCTCTAACCCCCGCCGCTGGGTTTGAAAGGCCTGTTATCTTTTTAAAAAAATCAGCAAAATTGCACCATTTATCAGAGACAGACACTGTAAAGACAGAGGTAATTATCAGATCTTCATCTTTGCAGCAGTCCTTGAACTCACCATCTGTCATTGCATTAGAAGGCTTGTTCAAATGCAAAATTGCTTCATTCTACATGTTGCATTTAAAAATTTGTTAAAAATATGCAGTTTTGTTTAATCAGATTCTGTAAAAAACAAATAATTCTGGGCTCTTTGGTGCAACCAGGGAGATACTAGTGACCCAACTGAGATTAGCAGTCACCTGACAAAAAATAAATGTAGGGAACCAAATCTAAACTTCAAATTGAGATATTTCGTCAAAATCGCTTTATTCAACATGTTTTTTTGTAATAAAAAAAAACCTCTTTGCACTAACCAGATTCTGTAAAAAACAAAAAATTCTGTCCTTTTCAACACAACTGGGAGGATAATAATGACCCAGCTGAGGCCAACAGTCACCTGACAAAAATTAAATGTCAGGGACCAAATCTAAACTTCAAATTGAGATATTTCGTCAAAACCGCTTTATTCAACATGTTTTTTTGTAATTTGTTTTTTTCAAAAAACCTCTTTGCACTAACCAGATTCTGTAAAAACTAAAAAATTCTCTCCTTTTTGACGCAACTGGGAAGATATTAATGACCTAGCTGAGGCCAACAGTCACCTGTCAAAAATTCACAGACTTTTTAAGCCAAACTAGGCTGAACTGCAGGCAGTGTTTACACATAGCAGATAGGAATCAAGCATATAAACAAAATAAAATGTTTGTGTAGTGAAATATCTGCAGTATGTGGCGTCATCATGTTTTTTTCCAGTGTTTGTAACACCTGTGGGAACTTGGAAAAGAACTGAACATGTTGATTCTGGGTTTTTTCAGTTTTTAAACGTAAATAATCACAGAAATGCAACTTCCTTTTTTTGTTTATTTATGATTTATTGCAGTATAACTGAGTCATCGTGCACAAAAGACATTTCTGGATTCTTTCTACTTCTAGTCACAGTTGTTCTGTTTCCTTAGAGGTGCAGGACTTTATACTGCAGTGAAAAATGAGCCCACAGTGAGTTAAAACGTCTTGAACTGCATCGGGAGTTAATGTGCTTTATTTTCCTGCTGTTTTCATGCTTGATTTTTTTAATTCTGTCGCGGTTTCTTCTGTTTAACGTAAAAATCATAATTGCTCAGATGGAGTGTTTATTTCCCACAAGGCCTTGCAAAGAGATCACCTCACAGTTTGAAGAAAAAGCTCAGAACTACCCTCTAAAAGAGAAAAAAAAAGCAGTCCTGGAGCGGCTCCAGAAACCCGCAGCGCTGAATAAATCCTCACTCGCCGCTCTGTGTTTATGCATGTGTGAGGTAGAAAGGAGTCGCTGTGGTCCCCGAGAGTTAACATTGAGGCCGCCGTGGTGTCGTCCCGGCGCTGTTTATTTCTCCCGAAGGCTGCTGGTGGCATTTCCCAACGTAAAAAAAAGAAAAGGAAATGTTTGATGACAAAGAGCAGAGTCCTGTGTTGTGTTGGTGTTCTTCCACCGACCACCCGCTGCCCCGCGAACGCCCCGCTGAGCCACGCTGTCCTGTGAAAACTGCACGCACGTTCGGTTTTGCCGTGGCCTCGTGTGTGTGTGTGTTTGTGTGTGTGTGTGTGTGTGTTCAGGCCTGCGTGGAGTCTGCAGCTAACGGACTGTTATGTCTGGATCATGAAAGGACGATGAAATTAAAGAGCTCGCAAGACGCTCTGGGTGTGTGTGGCCACTCTGCCCTTCGGATCGAGAAGGGAAGCGATGTGTGTGTCGTTTTTAGTGTGTGTGTGTGTGTGTGTGTGTGTGTGTGTGAGGTCATTGACCCCCCGCCTTCCTCCTGGCAAAGACTGTAGATGTCAGCAGGGGTTGTTTGGGTCATTAGGAGTCTCGTTAAAACGGCGGCATTTGCAGATTTGCGCTTCACACTGTCGTCCTCTGCCTCTTTCTGTCTCTTCTTCTTTGCTAGATTTCATTTTGCCTCCCCTCCCCTTATAGCTGTCTTTTTTAAAACACCTCTACTCTGCTTTGAAGGTGTTCTCCTGGAGGTAGACGGTGCGTTTACAGGCTCAAGATTCCTGTGAAAACACACATTTCGTGGCTGAAGTTTCACCTCTTTACCATCTTTTTTAATATATTCCAGCAGGATGTTTGTGTCTTACGCCGTCCCGTCGCAGCATAGAGGCTCTTAAGCTGCTTTGGTGACCCTCTAGTCCGTCCTAAAACCCTCCTGAGGCCCTTTTCAGACGTGAAACAAGCAACATGACTGGAGTTATTCGTCCCTGAACTCATCATCTGTCACTTGCATTGGAAGACTTTGTGATATCTCATTACAATCACTTTATTCTACAAGTTGCTTTTAAAAATTTGCAAAAAAGTATACTGTATGTCCAATCAGATTCTGTAAAAATCTAAAAATTCTGCTCTCTTTGGTGCAAATAGGAAGATATTAGTGACTCAGCTGAGACTAACAGTCACCTGACAAAAATTAAAATCCAGGGACCAAAGCTAAGCTTAAAATTGTAATATTTTAATCAAAACCCTTTTATTCAACATGCTTTTATAATTTGTTAAAAAAAACTTCTTTGCACGAACCAGATTCTGTCAAAACCAAAAAATTCTCTCCTTTTTAACGCAACTGTGAAGCCATGACTGACTCAGCTGAGACCAACAGTCACGTTACAACAATTCATAATTCATAATAAGCCATAGCTGAACTTGTTGCTTAAAAACCCAAATCTTTCCTTTAAAAAACTGCATTTCTTTCTTTCTAAAAATGAACAGTCCAACTTTTCCACCGTCCTCAGGTCATGAAAAGAGGCAGGAGTTCCCTCCAGCCCTCAGACACTGCATCCTTTAGTAGACCAGGCTTTAAGAAGCGTGTTTTATACGAGTAACGTCGGCCACAAGTACAAATCGCTGATGTTGCTTTGCCCCGATGAAGCTGCTCTCAGCCTCTCCAGTGAGCGTCTCTGGAGGTACTTCCTGGAGTGTCATGGCGGCGTTATTTACTGTGCAGCCCTCCACATCGCTGCCCTTTAATCATCCAATTATGTAAATGAGTCTCCTCCATGTGTGGGCTTAGCGGGGCCTTCTGGAAACTGGACCGTTCGTCACAACTTGAGCGTAAAGTTGCTGCGAGCCTCTCCTTCTTCTGCAGCAGCGGCAGCAGCGATGCGTTTGGCTTTGCGAGCGCTCATTTCCCTGGCAACTCTATCAGGAAATCTTTTGGCAGGCGTGGGAGGCGTGCGGGGCCAAACAAGCTTTTGGAGAACGACGATTTGTTGAACAATGGCTGTTCTATCCTCAGTCCATCAGGCACTTAATCCAGCAGACACTCCAGACACTTCTCTGGATGGGAGTTGGACGTCGAACGAGGCTGAGGGTCCCGTTTAACGTCGTCACCCGGGTTCATGATTTAACCTGGAAATCCATCGGCGGCTCCTGAACCTGTTGTGCGTCGTGTCGTCTGAGCGCATTAAAGAGGCATTACCGTCTAGACGCAGTGTTTTTCCAAGGATAACACACACACACACACACAGTCGGAAAAGAAAAAGCCGGTTGCTAAGAGAAATGCTATTAAAGGTTTTCATATCAGATCTCAGGCTGCAGTTTGAACCGGTTGGATTGAATCACGCTAAACTGCGAAACAAAAAGCGTCTTTATGCTTCAGGACCAGCGGCTGGGAAGCTCCTCTCTGTTCGCTCTGCTGCTTTTCATTGTCACTCTTATCTCTTCATCTGTAAAATCAGCTGGAGCTGTCAGGCTCGAGTTAACCCTCTGAACTCTGAGCAGTTTCTGGGCGCTTTTGGCACGTTTTTACTCTCTGTGGGCTCATTTTTCGCTGCAACATAAAGTCCTGCACCTCTGTTGAAACAGCACAACCATGACTAGAAGTAGAGGGAACTTAAAAATGTATTTTCTGCAATGTGACTCAGTTAAAATGCCATAAATCATGAAAAAAACAAAAAACGAAAGTTGAATTTCTCTCATTATTTATTGTTCAAAAATTATTAAAACCTAAAATCAACATGTGCAACATTTCTCCAAGTGCCCACAGGTGTTTTACAAATAATATTGAGTCTACATACAGATATTTTACTGCTTACATGTTTCATTTGTTTGCATACGTGCTTTCTATACATGCATTGTGGAAACACTGCCTGCAGTTCAGCCGAAAAGTTCCTTGAATTTTTGCCACGTGACTGTTGGTCACAGCTGAGTCACTAATGGCTTCCCACTTGTGCAAAGAAATAAAGAATTTTTTGTTTTTTGCAGAATTTAGTTCAAGGAAACGATTTAGTTTTGGCAAGTTTTAAAACAGAATAAAGTGATTTTGATGAAATATCATGATTAAAACTTAGATTCGGTTACATTTTGTGATGGAGCCACACATCAGACTTGAAAATCTTATCATTCTCTCTGTTTTTACAGTTTCTGACTGATAAATGCTATAATGTGGTGATTTTTCTTTCTAAAGATAGCATGTCTGGTTATCAGATCCCTATAGATGTTTTACTACTTACATTTTAAAATTGTTTCTATACTTGTCTCCTATCTGCTATGTGATGACACAGCCTGCAGTTCAACCGAGTTGTCTTTGAATTTTTGTCATGTGACTGTTGTTCACAGCTGAGTAACTAATGGCTTCGAGATTGTGTAAGGCAGCTCAGAATTTTTTGTTTTTTACAGAATCCAATTAGAGCCAATTATTTATTTTTGGCAGATTTTAAGCTTTTACCGTTTGGTTACGTTTACCTCTGGAACTACTCGTCACAGATGTATAGTTCAATAGCCCTCGGAAATGTGAAAATCTGCCTGTTCTTTCTGTTTGTAAAGTTTCTGACTCTGATAAAGGGTGTAATTCTGGTGCTATTCTTTTTAAAGATAACATGTCTGGTTATCGGATCTCTATAGATGTTTTACTACTTACATTTTAAATTTGTTGACGTCCTTGTCTCCTATCTGCTATGTGATGACACAGCCTGCAGTTCAACCGAGTAGTCTTTGAATTTTTGTTACGTGACTGTTGGTCACAGCTGAGTCCGTCTTGGTGTCTTGATTGCAGAGAGGAGCGCAGAATTTTTTGTTTTTTACAGAATCTGGTTGGAGCAAATGGTTAATTTTTGGGCTAATTTTTAAGTAAGAGTTAAGCGATTTTGATGAAACGGCACGATTTGAAAGTTAGATGTGGTTGATTTTCGGAAAGTTTAAAATCTGATTTTTCTTTTTTCATTTTTAACAGTTTCTTACTGTGATAAATACTGTAGTTTGGTGGGGGTTTTTAAATTTAAAGACAACATGTCTGGTTATCAGATCACAAAATTTTGCTATGAATTTGCACGATATTTAATATGTTTATTTTATTTATTTATTTGCTATGTGTGAACACTGCCTACAGTTCAGCCGAGTAGTCTTTGAATTTTTCTCAGGTGAATGTTGGTCACAGCTGAGTCAGTCATGGTTTCTTGTTTGCACTGAAAAACGTAGAATTTTTAGTTTTTTATAGAATGAGGTTACAGCAAACGGTTTATTTTTGGTGAATTTTTAAGTAAGACGCTGACAGTGATTTTGATTAAATATAATGATTTTAAGCTGTGATTTGGTAAATTTTCAAGATGAAACCAAAAGCCAGACGACAGGTTCGAGGCTTGTTGGAAAGTTAAAAATCCAGTTATTTTTCTGTTTTTTACAGTTTCTAGCTCTGTTAAATGGTTAAATTTTGGTGATTTTTTTTTCTTATTAAAACGTGCATTTCACCAGCGTGTTGTAGGTTCCATAGTGTTAAATGTCCACCTGTCCGCTGGATATGCAGGAACGTAGCAGACAGCTGTAGATCAGCAGGTCATTGTCAGCCGGCAGCCTTCGTACGAACCTCGTCTGCAGGCCACAGCCATGTATGTATTAGCACACCTCATTAATGCCCTTTGAAAGCCCCTCTGCACACGGCTGGATGAATTATGGATGAAAATGCCGACCTGTCTGTGTGTTCTGCTCACGTCTAACCTCTGCCACCTTCTGCAGAGACAGACTCCACAAACACCGTCAGTCCATCCATATATGTGCTCTCTTTTTTTTTCTTTTTGGCAAACCTCCGTCGGGTTGAGGCCCTTTGATGGCTGCACGTCGGGCTCGTTTCGGCCTAATGATGCCTCTGCAGCAGCGTTTGAAGCTCACCTGTGCTCGTCCTCCGGCTCTCGGCCGCCGGCTGACGGAGCCGCTGACACACGGAGGCTTTTTAATTACACAACTCCCCTTAAGGAAATTGTTGAGATACTTGAGAGATAAGAGCGACACGGAGCGAAACAAGAGGCTCGTTGTGTGGAAGCAGGAAGAGCTGGAGGTGAGGCTGGTTGAAGCTGTCAAAATATTGTTAGGACATAGAACAAAGTCAGGTTTGAACATCACTGCAGAGCATGTACAATGTATATAATATACAGTATATAGCAAGAAAAAGAAAAGAAAGAGACCTTTTACCGTTTTTACAGCATTGTGAAAGCTTGTTTTCGCATATCCCAGTTGGGGTCAGAGCACAGGGTCAGCCATGGTACAGCGCCCCTACACATATATACAGTATATACAATAAATACAATATATACATTATATACAATAAAAACAATCTATACACTATATACAATAAATACAATATATACATTATATACAATAAAAACAATATATACATTATATACAATAAAAACAATCTATACACTATATACAATCAGTAAAATATATATACAATATACAATAAATAAAAATAGTATGTTCACTATAAACGATAAAAACAATCTATACAGTATATACAGTAAATACAATATATACATTATATACAATAAAAATAATCTATACACTATATACGATAAATGCAATAAATACAATCTATGCACTATATACAGTATATACTATAAAAAAGGTATCTAAGCGATATACAATATACACTATATACAGTATATACAATGTACAGTGTATACACAAAATACAATATGCAATATTTACACTATATATAATATATACAATTTACAGTATATATACTATATACAGTATATACAATATATATTGTATAGTGTATATACAGTATATAACTATACAGCACACAGGATACACGATATATACTATATACAGTGTATGCAATATACACTCTATACACGGTATATAATATACAGTATATACACTATATGTAATGTACAGCATATACAGTGTACATTATATACAATGTACAGTATATACACAGCATATACAATACATACACTACATACCATATACAGTATATATGCTATATACACTATACACAGTATATACACTATATATGGTATATACACATACAGTATATACATTATGTACAATATACAATATATGCTATATACAGTAGCTGCACTATATTTAATATACAATATATACAGTATATACAATGTATACAATATGCATTATATACAATATACACTATACAGTATACAATATTTACACTATATATGCACTATATACTATACACAATATGCACTATATACACGACATACAATATACAGTATATACACTGTATATAAAATGCAGTGTATTTATTGTATATAGTGTATAGAGTATACAGCTGTATACTCTATACACTATATACAACATGTACTATTTACAGTATGCACCAGTACATCCTCATACTGGGTTTTATGATACAGCAGTTTCTTCACTCCTCATTTTCTTTCTTCTACTTTCTTACTTGCCAAACTGTTTTCGAGCCACAGAGCGTCGAGTCGATGGGGTTTTATTTAAAGTTCATCCATTACTCTCCTTTGTCTCGCTGACATCTGCATCCATCGCTGCTTCTTCAGCGGCACCACTACTGGGTCGTCGTGATGGATGGCGGTTCCAGAATGCAGCCAGGACACTCTGAGCACGTCTAAACGTGTTCTCTAGCTGCAGACTGTGTCTGCGCTCGGAGCCAGCGCCGTTGGAGGAGTGTGTTTTGTTGCTGGCAGAGGCAAACAGATGGCAGGTTGTGTGTGGAGCTGTAAGGAGTCCAACACACACAAATACAGCAGGACCAGGAGAGACGATCACTCAGCCCTCCTCAGATCCTCAGACGCACAAATAGACCACTTTCTCTGCTTTCTCTTGTGGCCCTGCTTCGTTATTTTACCTCTATTACCAACCTAAATTGTGTTTACTCGACTCTTGTCTGGTTTGTGTTTGTGTGCTTCTTCTTGTGAAAGGAGAGTGGAATACAAATCCTCTCCAGTTCCTCATGAGTGCAGTTAGAAGCACCTAAATACCGACGTCTGTTCTTTCTCTTACATATAAACAAACCTAATTAATGCTTTAGGTTGACCATTATTCATGTTTATCTACCAGCAGGTTCAAAAGGGATATTATCTTTAAAAAAATCAACAACTTTACACCATTTATCAGAGTCAGAAGCTGTAAAAACTGAAAAAAATCAACCGCTTTACAACTGTCCCACTGTCCTTGAACTAACCACATGTGATGCACAGTTAAGCTTTAAAAATATACCGTTATTCTAGGTGTCTCAAATTACAAAAAATTGCCAAAATTAAAGTGTTTGACCCATCCAGATTCTGTAAAAAACAAAAAATTCTACTCTCTTTGGTGCAACCATAAAGCCATGAGTGACTCAGCTGTGACCAACAGTCACATAAGAACAATTCAGAGATTATTATTTTTCTATATGCCATTTCTTTCTCTTGTATATAAACAAACCTGGTTGATCACTATACATGTTTATCTACCAGCAGGTTTGAAAGGGATGCTATCTTTAAAAAATCACCAACTTTCACCATTTATCAGAGCTAGAAAATGTAAAAACTGAAAAAAATATACAGATTTACAACTGTCCTTGAACTAACCGCATGTGATGAACATCTCTGCTTAACAAATTAACCTTTCAAACGTCATATTTCGCAAAAATCTTTTTTATTCTACATGCCACAGTAAAAAAAAATGCCAAAAATAAATTGTTTGCTCGAACCAGATTCTGTAAAAAACAAAAAATTCTACGATCCTCGGTGCAACTATGAAGCCATGAAGGACTCGGCTATGACCAGCAATAACATGAGAAAAATTCAAAAATTATTCGGCTGAACTGCAGGCAGTGTTTACAAAGCTGCGCGATTTTTTAATTTTTATTTTTTTAATTTTCTGGTATTTTACAGATTTTCCCTGTTTTGTTAAATTCCTAGTAAGAACTAGTAAAATCACAGAAAAAAAATAATAATAATATTACAAAAACAGACCAAAACTATAAATAATGTCAACGTTAGAAATCTGTATTTTTATACATTTAAATTTTTCTTTTACAGCTATTCGACCATAAAATTTCTGTCTTTTTACTGTAAAAAAGCAACATTATTTTACTGATATTTGCTGTTATTTGAAAGAAAAATCATACATATTAAGGATTTAAAATGAGTAAAAAAAATAAAAAAATCTACAGGTTTTTCTTGTTTTGATAAATTACACATAATATCTAGTAAAATCCCTGATACGTTGACTGTTATAAATAAATAAAAATAAATAAATAAATAACTGGAAATATAATACAAAAAATTGTACATTGCGGCTGTAAAATATACCGATTAACTCTATTTAAAATGTGGAAAAAATGCCATTAATTTACATTATTTTCCCGGTTTTATACACTTGTTGGATGCTACAGTATCCCAGCATTTTACCAGATTTTTCTGACACCTTTGCTGCCACGTTTTCATCATCTCTTCTTGGATTTATTTTTTTTTTACAGTGTAGAAACACAACCAAATTTGCAGTGTACTGTAGGTAGCGTACGTACTGGACTGGTCTCCAGTGGTTCGTCATGAATCCAAACCTCTGAGTCGACGTCTGTCCGTCTCTCACTGGTCACCAAGCAGAATCAGAGCGTCTGGTTCTGAAGCAGCACATTTACATTTCTGTGAATGGAGGCAGAGCAGCAGACTGTGTAGGAGTGTGTGGGTATTAGTGTGTGTGTGTGTTGGAGTGTGTGGGTATTAGTGTGTGTATGTGTAGGAGTGTGTGGGTATTAGTGTGTGTGTCGGCTGTGAAGGAGTGTGTGTGTGTGTGTGTGTTGGAGTGTGTGGGTATTAGTGTGTGTGTGTCTCTTTCATCTTCTTCCTCCCTCTGTCTTCTTCTCTTTCCTCTTCCTGCAGACACCTTTTCACACAACTGCTCACTCTGTGCCTTCATCATCATCATCATCATCATCATCATCATCATCATCATCATCATCATCATCCTCTCCTCGTCTCACTAGATTTAAATTAGCTTTATTAGCCGAGTTTAATGAAGCAGAGTTGTATCAGACAAAGGTTGAACAAGGTCATTATTCAGAGTGTAGAACAGGATGTGCTACTGCAGTATATACTAGTACACTGAATACAGTATACAGTATTTATACTATACACAGTATGCAGTATATACTAGTACACTGAATACAACATGCAGTATTTGTACTATACACACTATGCAGTATACAGTAGTTTATGGCCTCCTCAGTTTGTTTGTTTGTTTGTTTTTTGTATGTTTGTTTGTTTCTCTTTGAGTTTTTTCTTTTTGTTTTACTTTCTCTTTGTTTGTTTCTCTTTGAGTTTTTTCTTTTTGTTTTACTTTCTCTTTGTTTGTTTGTTTCTTGTTTTATTTGTTTGCTTGTCTTCGTTTGTTTATTCCTTGTTTTCGTTCTTTGTCTTTGTTCCTTGTTGTCTTTCTTTCTTTCTTTCTCATTTTGTTTGTCTTTCTTAGTTTTCTTTCTCTTTGTTTATTTGTTTGTTTCTCTGTCTGTTTGTTTTTGTCTTTCTTTCTCTTTGTTTTGTTTCTTTGTTTGTTTGTTTCTTCTACCTTGTCAAACTTTCAAACCTTTTTCTTTCTCTCTGTCTTTCTTTATTCTCATTGTTTGTTTTGTTTGTTGGTTTGTTTGTTTTTCTTTGTTCGCCTGTTTGTTTTTTCTTCTACTTTGTCAAATCTTTCTTTCTTTCTTTCTTTCTTTTTTCTCTTTATTTTCTTTCTTTCTTTCATGTTCTTTTTTGTTTGTTTCTTTCTCTTTGTTTTCTTTCTTTCATTCTTGTTCGTTTTTTCTTTCTTTCTTTTTCTCTTTCTTTCTTTCTTTCTCTCTTTGTTTTCTGTCTTCCTTTTTGTTCTTTTTGTTTTCTTTCTTTCTTGTTCTTTTTTGTTTGTTTGTTTCTTTCTCTTTGTTTTCTTTCTTTCATTCTTGTTCGTTTTGTCTTTCTTTCTTTTTCTCTTTGTTTCTTTATTTCTTGTTTTTTCCTTTCCTTTCCTTCTCTATTTCTTTCTCTCTTCCTCTCTCTCCCCCTCTCCCTCCCTGGTAATGATGTGTGTTCTCGCCCGCACACATGAGCTCCTGTTTAAATCTCGCCCACATCATCCAGCAGGGCAGCTGACACATCTAATATTGAAACCAAGCTCCCTCCTTCCTCACCCCTCCTCACCTCGCCCCCCTCCCTCCCTCCCCTCGTGTTATTTTGCCAGGAGAGCTAAAATAATAAACCCTTGTACGTCTGCGGAGCGTAATGGAAGCCTCGCTCTCCCTGGAAAGAGGAGACGGAGAGCGGCTCGGTGTTGTTCTGGCCGGCTGCGACAGTCGAGCCGGTTCTGGGGGTTTTTCTGAAACAACCCACGTCAGGATGTGTTTTCGAAACTCCCGTGAAATGTTATTTTTCGACTGTGGTGTCTCTGGTAATTGGCTGCATTTTTTCCCCGTGTGACAACTTTCCCTTCGCGGCTCGTGCAGAGAGACGAGCGCCGGTTCATCTGCTGCATGTCGCCGCAAAGGCAGAATCAAAGCTCCGGAGCAGCCTCGGATTCACACTTCTGCTTTTTAATATTACTGCCGAGTACAGATGAAAAACGGCTTCTTGCTTTTTCTGGTACAAGATACAAGTTTGGTGCATTTTCCCTGCAAAATAAAGAGCAGCTAAATAAATCTGAGCGTCGCCTGCTTCAGACGTCTTGCTGACCTTTGTCGACCTCCATCACTGACAGCTTTAACAGCTTTAGCTTTTTGACACCACAACAAAGAGCAAGACAGAACAAAGCTAAATGCTAAATAAATAAACCAATACTGTACTCAGATATTGCACTACTGACCTACTTTTATATAACTTTGCACTAAATGAGCATTTTCCAAAAAGGAAGAATCTGACCTTTCCCTGTGGGTAATTCTAGGAACCCGAAAATAAGCTAATGACTTGATGTGATTTTAAAAAATTGCCAAAATTCCACCATTTGTCGCAGCAAGAAACTGTAAAAACTGAAATATTTTGGGGATGTTCATCTTTCTGACGGTCCTTGAACTACTCATGTGCGACCTGCAGTTCCATTGGGAAAAATAAACAAATCAGCACATAAAATCATAATTTTTTTTAAAAATCAGAATCGTTTTGTTTCACGTTTCATTAAAAACAAATCCCAAAAATAAAGTGTTCAGTCTGATCAGATTCTGTCAAAAATAAAAAAAATCTGCACCCCTTTGTGCAACTGTGAAGCTACAAATAATTCAGATGTGACCAACTGTCACAGGGCAAAAAATTCAGGGGCTTTTTGGACGAACTAGGTTGAACTGCAGGCTGTGTTCATACAGAATACATAGGAGACAAGTAAAGAAACAAATTAAAATGCAAGTATTGAAATAATTATAGTTTGTAGAGCCACCATTTGTTTTTTCCAGTGTTGGTAACACCTGTGGACACTTGGAGGAATGTTGGACATGTTGATTCCAGTTTTTTTTTTCAATTATTGCAAATAAATAATCGAAGAAAATCAACTTTTGTTTTGACTTTTCCTGCGTTTGATTGCTTTATAACTGAGTCATACGGCACAAAAGACATTCTTAGGTTTTCTCTCCTTCTAGTCGTGGTTGTTCTGTTTCCATAGAGGTGCAGGACTTTATATTGCAGTGAAAAATTATCTCACAGTGAATAAAAATGTTATGGTAGCAAAGAAAAACGCCCAGAAACTGCTTAGGATTCAGAGGGTTGATCAGAAGGCTGAAATGATTCAACAGAAAAAGCCTCAACTGCTTTCATAATCAGTTAGTTATTTAATGAATCGACTTGCCAATTAGTTTTGTATACATTTTTAGCTTTTCTTCTCTGTCATTTAATCCACTCTGATTAATCTGCAGCCTCGAACCGTCGCCTTCGAGCCGTTTCACTGGATCTGCTGAGAGTCAAGTGCGACCCTTTGCTCGGTGTCACGCTGCCGTCGGCTCAATGAGGAAGCCGTTGTACATTTTCGCGTGTGAAGTGCTTTACTGTTGCGTTGAGCTCCTTTAGGAAACTCCATTGACTCTTTAATGAATGGAAAAGCGGGACTTGTAGTGGAACGCACACAGGAGCGGTCACCATGGTTACCGAAGGGGTTACTATAGATACGTCAGGCAACCGGCAGATACCTGCGAGGCACAGCTAGCTAATTAGCAAAGCTAGCAGACACAAGTTGATCACAGGGAATTTTAAAATGAGTTTAAATCAGTTATTTATTAGTTTTATGGGGTTTTTCACTGTGGGCTCATTTATTACTGCAATATAAAGTCCTGCACCTCTGCCAGTGTTTAAAAGGTTGATTTGTCCAAATAAAAAAAAACAAACACATAAATAATAACATGAATATCTCAAATTATCAGCACATGAAAATGAAACTCTTCTGAAATTATTAGGTACAATGAGAAATATATTTTTGTAATTTAGGTAAACCAACCCTCTGAGCTCCAAGCAGCAGTTTCTGAGCGTTTTTATCTCCTCTTACATTTTTACTCACTGTGAGCTCATTTTTCACTGTGATATAAAGTCCTGCACCTCTATGGAAACAGAACAGCCATGAATAGAAGTAGAGAGATCTCAAAAATGCTTTCTGTGCAGGATGACACAGTTATAGGCCATAAATCATAAAAAATAAGACACGAAAATTGAATTTCTTCGATTATTTACTGTACAAAAATTGCAAAAACCTGTAATTAACACATGCAACATTTTTTCCAAGTGCAAACAGACGCTACCAATACTGGAAAAAATCCTTCTCTGCATGTTATAGACATTTAAAAGTTAAAATTTTTTAATTTGTGTACATGTTTGTCTCATATCTGCTCTGCTCTGGGTAAACACAGCCTGCAGTTCAGCTGAAAAGTCACTGAATTATAGTCACATGACTGTTTGTCGCAGCTAAGTCAGCCATGGTTTCACAGTTTTGCAGAGGAGTGCAGAATTTTTTGTTTACGACAGAATCTGGTTGAAGAGAATGTTTTATTTTTGGTGAATTTTTAAAAGGGACGTGTAGAATAAAGTGATTTCGATGGAATATCCCGATTTTAGGCTTAATTTCCGGAAATAATCGGTTTCTAGAAGGTTGGAAAGCTGAAAATTAGACAGTAGCAAAGTTACGAGACCTTCAAATCACTAAAATTAATAAATTAGTTGAATTTATTTCATTGTTTATTCTGCAAAAATTGGAAAACAGTGGAATCAACAGTTGTTGCTTCTTCTGCTCTGGGTAAACACTGCCTGCAGTTCAGCTGAGAAGTCTGTGAATTTTAGTCATGGCATTGTTGGTGGCAGCTGAGTCGCTCATAGCTTCATAGTTGTGTCAAGTTGTGCAGAATATTTTGTTTTTTACGGAATTTGAATCTAGCCAAAAGTTAATTTTTGGCAAATTTTTAACCGAGACATTTAGAATAAAGCGATTTTGAGGAAATGACACAGTTTGAAGGTGAGATTTGTTTGTCAGGACGTCAAACACACAGTGGTTCTTGTTGTTTTTACAGTTTGTGGCTCTGGTAAATGTTGCATTATCTATGTTTTGTTTGACGATATCATGCCTCTCAGTCCCACCAGTGGGTTTTAGGGGTTCAGGGGGTTAAAGCTGCCTCTCCGGGGCTCATGCAGTGTTCAGGATGTGCTGCTGTAGATGTCTGCTGTAGATGTGTCGGGACAACTGTGCTGCAGTTGTTCTTCCCCCCTCAAACAGAGGCTCCTCTCTCTGGGCTCAGAGTGGATTCAGGTCCTGGAGGGAGGGATGATGGGATTAGAGGCTTTCCTGCTCCTGCCCTGCTCTCATAAGCAAACACACTTTAACAGTCCTTCATTCAGGAGTTTTAACCGGGTTCGGACGAGGGGAGATGTAGCGTCGATGCTCCCCCTGCAGCACAGCCCTCATTTTAATAGGTCAGACAGAAAACAACAACAGGACAGAAGAGGAGGGCAGGAAGAAGGTAGAAGCAGGAAGTCTTTGTGGCTGCTGCAGGTGATCAGAAGCACATGGACCAGCAGTAGGGGTTAGACCGAGGAGACGGGCCCAGCAAGTCCCACTAGTCTAATAAACGGCGTCATAAACGGAGCAGTAAACGCCCCGACGTCCTGCTGATCTTTACGTGGACCGACCGCCTTCCACCTCCTCGACTCAACCCCAAAAGGCGCGGTGCTTTTGCGAAATCGGCAAAATCACAGCATTCGTCACCCAGAAGCTGGAAAAACAGGACGATTTTGAACCTTCCGAAGGTCCTTGAACTCAACGCCTGTGGGAAACTTCACCAAATCGAGATGTTTCGTCAAAATCACTGGTTTATTTTTAAATACTGCCAAAAATAAACAGTTTAAACTGGCCGGATTCTGCGAAAAACAAAAAATTCTCCACTCTTCAATGCAACTGGGAAGCCGCTGGTGACCATGGTACACGAAACGGTCACTTAACAAAAATTCGGTTGAACTGCAGGCTGTGTACCAAATTATTTATAGTGTATACAGTAGAATCATAGTTTTTAACAGTATTTGCATCCAGTGATTTCAGTGCAGCTCCAGTTTTCTCAGACAAATTAACTGTTAAAACATCAGCCAGCGTATCGAATGAAAAGTGACTCCATTTTTGGTTAGAGGGAGAACTTCTTCTCCCTCTTCTTCTTCATCTTCTCCTTGTTACAGGATGAAAACACAAAACTGCTACCTATAGCGTTGCCATGGCGACACCTCAATCCCCGCTTCAGACTTACTTTGGACACGTCTCCGTCGCCTCGCTCGGATATTTCTGTCTGGCAGAGCAGGACTTTATTAGTTGGGGGAGGTCATCAGGCACCGAGGTAGCGAAGATGGAGGGTCAAAGTAGGGGTCGGGGTCCCGGTCGGGGTCGGCAGAGGTCCAAGTTTAACGTTTCAATCAGGCAGGAGACAGTTTGCATCAGCTGTTCCTCATCTCCAGGGGTTTGGATGAGGCTCCTTCAGACGTCGCTTTGAACTCTTAGAAGCACTTTTATTTGTAATCAGTTCGGATTATTTAGGGTTTAAATTCTGGATCTATTAAACCTCCACATGTTCAAATGAGCACAACAAGCATTTGGTGATATGAACGCATTCCATTAACTTTGCCAGACGTGTTGTCATGGTATTTATTTCAGCAATATAAAGGCCAAATATCCGTATTTGGAAGATTATCTTGCAAATTGACTAGTAGGGCTATTTTCTGGTGGCTTTTTTATGACTTTTTATCATGTTTTGGGGCATTTAAATCCCAAAATTAGCGTATAAGAAACAAAAACATCTACTTTCAAGTATGAAAACAGAAGACATGGAACAAAAGTAAAGCACATCCACCCTTTCCAAGTGCACAAAGCTGCTAACAAAGCTTTAAAAAATTAAATTGTGGCTCTAAATATTGTTGTTTGTTTTTGCTGATCACATTTTCGATATATTCGCTCTGCTCTGTGTGAACACTGCCTGCAGTTCAGCCGAGTAGTTGCTGAATTTTTGCCATGTGACTGTTGGTCACAGTTGAGTGAATAATGGCTTCCCGCGTGCCCCAGCAAGCACAGAATTTTTTGTTTTTGACAGAATCTGATCAGAGCAACTGGTTTATTTTTTAGCAAATTTTTATACGAGACTTGCAGAATAAAGCAAATTTGATGAAATGTTGTGATTTTAAGCTTAAATTTGGTTAATTTTCTAGATGAAACAGCACATCACAGATGACCAGTTTAAGGACTAGCAGAAAGATAAATTTATGTCGATTTTTTCAGTTTTTGTAGTTTCTGGCTCTGATAAATGGTGTCATTTTGGCATTTTTTTTAATACAACACACCTTTCACATCCGTCAGCAGCCGTTAAAGTTCTGAGAGTCAGTACTTAACATACAAACTTAACTTTAACTGTAGTAGCAGCCGTTGTAGACACAACTAA
Organism: Dascyllus trimaculatus; assembly: GCA_024666655.1. Classification (NCBI taxonomy): domain Eukaryota; kingdom Metazoa; phylum Chordata; class Actinopteri; family Pomacentridae; genus Dascyllus; species Dascyllus trimaculatus. Next base: position 195,121 of record JAMOIN010001553.1, read on the forward strand.
ATAGCCTCTAATCAGAATAAACGTTCTTCTATCTATATCCAAACCTGCTGCTGCATAATCAAGACATGAATTCAGAATGAGTTGCAGCAACGACTTTCCTGCTCTCACCCGAGTTTCAGCTTCTTCCGACTCAGCGAAGCCTCTCGGGGGTTCAGGATCGCCGACCGAGCTTTGGTTGTTTCCTCCGAAGCCGAACGCCGATCGACTCTCCCAGAGAATCGATACCCCGCCGGGATGTTTACCTCTGCCGTCCGCGCGAGGAGAACTCAAGGAAAACCCGCTGCCGTGACGTTGGCGGCCCCTTAAAGCCGCCTTGTGATCAGATTGGTTCCTCCTCGGCGTGATTATGTCGTCCGGTGGCCTCGCACACACTCCGCTAACACGTCCCGCCTGGTCCGTGTGGGGTGTTTCCAGCTTCTTACACTCGTCTGCTGAATTGAAACTAGGCCAGTTCGTCTTTGGAATGACAATTACCAAACCGGGGCCCTGTTCTGAGGCCGGTGGGGTGGGGTGGGGGGGCGACGGGGAGGGCGATGAAAGGAGGAGGCGATTGGACGCCGCCAAGACGCTCTGCATGTACAGTAGCTTCCGATGCTCGTTAGCGCAGTGGAAGGGGAGGCGGGGGGGGAGGCCGGGGGAGGCTGGCACAGGCCGGGGCGGGATGTTTGGAGGCAGCGTCCATCTTTAAGTTGATTTTTAAGGGGCTCTTTTGATCACGGTGGCGGAGAATAGAAGCAACACGCTAAAGGAAAAGCCTCCCTCCCTTCTCCTTGATCTCCACCAAACCATCACCTCCCCCCCGCCCTCCCCCCTCTCTGGCAGGCTTCACCCGGCGACGGTGTGAGGTTGTCAGGCTGGCCCAGATTAGGTTCATTGTCCGAAGGTATTTACATCCGGCCAAACCATATTAAACAGAGATTAGGGGGGTTTCTGCTGCACTTTTTTAAGAAAATAGAGGAGGGAGGGGGGAAAAAAGCTGGATTTACATTTGGCATAGCCGTGAAATGGAGGAAGAGAAATGTGGAGCTGGTTGTTTGGGCTCCACAGATCCTGTTTTGAAGGTCATGTGATGCTGGCCGGGCTGGCGGTGGCGTCGAGGTTTGCCAAACGGTTGGCAGCCGGTGGCAGCTTTTTCTTTTTTTTTTTTTTTTTTTTTTTTTTTTTCAGCAGAGGAAGCAGAAGTAAAAGAATGTGTTGGCGGGACGCAGCGAGCAGACGGCTGCTGTGGATGCTCTGAAGCAGCCTCCAGACAGTTCGGTGTGGTTTTTATACGACCGTGTGCCTTATTTTAGCAGATAGTGTCTGTTGGTTAAAGCTCGCTGTACAGTTAGAAAGCCACAAATCATTAAAAAAAGAAACTTAGAATTCTTTGATTATTCTGTTTTTAATCTTGTATCTGTTCCGTGTTAACACTGCCTGCAGTTCAGCCGAAAAATCCCTGAATTTTTGTAACGTGACTGTTGGTCACAGCCAAGTCCTTCATGGCTTCACGGCTGCATTGAGGAGCAGGGAATTTTTAGTTTTTTACAGAATCTGAACAGAGCAAACGATTTATTTTTGGCAATTTTTTAAACTCAGGCATGTAGAATAACAATGATTTTGACGACGTGTGACGTTTTAAAGCTGAGTCACTAATAGCCTCGCATTTGAGGAGTGTTAGGGTCAGTCATGAGAAAAAAAAAGATGCACTTCGAGGATAAAGTCAAAATACAATGTCGAGGATAAAGTCGCCCTAGTTCGGTAAAGTTGGAAAGATATCCACAGATTCATACTTCCAGCATGAATAACTCATTAGAGATACGTTGTCAAAACATAATCGATGCCTCTTTCCATCGTTGTCAGGTAGACAATGTGCTACAAGCCCAGCTTTATCAACAGTAGCTGTCTTTCAGGCTGCAGAAACAACACTGGTGTCTTTGTGCAGCCGGCTGTAGGACGAGTGCACAGACACCGTCTGCAAATTGCGAAACTGCTGCAACAGCGAAGAGAAACACTACAAATGTTCGGCTCCTGTTGATCATCCTACAACATCAGCAGGAGCCAGTCGATGGCTGCAGTGATTCTGGTGACACTACAGTGTATCAGGGTGAAGTTATTGAATATTTAAGTAGTGTCTCTCTACGCTGTTGCAGCAGTTTTGCGATTTGCAGACGCTCCCTGTGCACTCGTCACACAGCTGGCTGCTCATAGACACCAATGTTGTTTCTGCAGCTTGAAAGACGGCTACTGTTGATAAAGCTGGGCTTGTAGCAGATTGTCTACCTGACAACGATGGAAAGAGGCATCGATTATGTTTTGACAAATGGTAAATGGTAAATGGTCTGTACTTATATAGCGCTTTATCCTACCTTAGTGGTTCCAAAGCGCTTTACAATGTGTTTCACATTCACCCATTCACACACCAATGGCGACAGAGCTGCCATGCAAGGCGCTAATCTACCATTGGGAGCAACTTCAGGTTCAGTGTCTTGCCCAAGGACACTTCGGCATGCGGAGGGGCCGGGGATCGAACCGCCAACCTTTCGATCAGACAACCCGCTCTACCACCTGAGCCACAGCCGTGACAACGTCTCGCCAATGAGTTATTGATGCAGGAAGTCCTGATCTGTGGATATGTTTCCAACTTTACCGAACTAGGGCGACTTTATCCTCGACATTTTTGTTCTCATGAGTGGCCCTAACACTCCTCATGCACCCAGACGCAATGAAATTTAGTTTTCTTCAGAATCAGTTTCGTGTAAATGATGTATTTTTGGTGATTTTTTAAAAATGAGACATGCGGAATAAAGTGAATTGAGCCTAGACTTGGTTGTTTTTTCCAATCAAGCGGCATCGCAACATTGAAAATCCCTCAGTTCTTTCAGTTTTTACAGTTTCTGGCTCTGATAAGTTTGATATTCTTGGTGTTTTGTCAGATGTAGCATGCTTTACAAACCCTCTGAGTGGTTTTGAGGCTCAGAGAAGAGTTTCCTTAACAAACTGTCAATAGATTTCAATGACATTTTCTAAGAAATTCAGGCTCTGGACCAAATGACAAGGTTTTTTTTCTGCAAAAAATAGGTGAAGAAATAAAAACATCAAAGTGGATCCGACCGCTGTGACACTGTTTATGACGGTGTGTGTTAAAATGCAGATTTAAAACGTCTGAAGTTGATGCTCAGAGCTAATCTGCGGCTGCACAATCTGTCACACAGTTTTTTCCTGAACCTATTTTTCACCCTGTTTTTGATGCTGCGGTTTAAATGAGGCGAAAACAAACTCCAGATCTGATCCTGGGCTGACAGTTGGAAAGCCGTCGCTGCGTGTTCGGGTGTTTAAGATTCAGACTGAGGAGGATGTTTTCAGATTTTCCGTCAGTAAACAGCCGAGTCGCGGCGTCGCTGTTGTGGCGGTTTGATAAATTCATTTTCTGCTCCGGAGGAGACGAACGCATCTTCCTCCCAACATCCAGCCCGGCTGATTTATGACCCCCGTTCTGTGACGTCGCCTCCTTTTCCTGACGACCTGCTTTGCATAAACCGGCGTCCGCACGTTCCGACAGGCCGCGATCGTAAAAAGGCGCAAAGATTACAGGACTGTGCTGCTTTCAGGGGCTTAGCGGGTCTTTTTATTGAGTCTGGTAGGAAAAGCAGCAGCACATACCTTCTTCTTCTTCTTCTTCTTCCTCTTCCTCTTCCTCTTCCTCTTCTTCTTCTTCTTCTTCTTCTTCTTCTTCTTCTTCTTCTTCTTCTTCTTCTTCTTCTTCTTCTTCTTCTTCTTCTTCCAAGCAGATCTGCTGCTCAGAGTGATGGATTCCAGATGGGCCACAGAGACATTTATCTTTATCAAGCTCCCCTTTCTTCCTCCTCCTCGCTGCACTCGGCTAATAATACGAGCCGGTTCCCCGACATGTGCTGCGAACAATTCAGCGTACAAATGGCCTTTTTTATTGCAGGTAATTAGTTGTTTGCTTCCACTGCCGAAAAAAGGCCGGACTCCTTTTTTTTTTCTGTTGGAGCCACGAGAACAAACGCGTTCCACGTTTTGGTGATCTTTGCATACATGTCTGCAGCTTTTCACTCACACCTCAGGAAAAATGTGACTCTCCGCATGAAAATTCCAAGTTTACCGCACCTTGAATCGGACTTTTACATCATTTCTACTATCTAATTAAACAATATTCATTTAAAATACACACTAAAGTAACTGCTGAGATCTGGGGACACAATAACGTCAGTAAAACACACAAGACCAAGTAATTGTTTTCATTTTCGGTTGTCATTGTCGGCTGTGAGGTTTATAAAACGGTAGAAAAAGCTTTAAAATGTCAATTAGCATCTCTCAAAGCCTGATAAAAGGTCCTTAAATGTCTCATTTTATCTACAAACCAAAATATGTTCAATTTACTGTCATAAAGGAGTAAAGAAACCAGGAAATATTCACATTTAAGAAGCTTAAATCAGATGATTTTGACTTTTATTTCAATAGCTGGTGATTAATTTAACCCTCTGAACCCCCAAAACCTGTTGGTGGATTCAGAAATACTTCTATATTATAAAAAGAAAATTAAAAATCAGAGCCAGAAACAGAAAACTACCTTCTCAACAGTCCTTGAACTACACGTCCATGACATTCCTTTCCACTGGAAAAACTTGACCCTTCAAAAAATCTCTCTACCCTACTTTTCTTATTTTTAAAAATTTGCCAAAAATAAACCGTTTGTGCCAACTGGATTCCGTCAAAAGCAAAAAATTCTGTGGTTCTCGCCCCAGCTGGAGAGTCATTTACGACTCGGCTGAGAGCGACAGTCACATGACAAAAATTCAGAGACTTTTCAGCTGAACCGGCTTGAACTGCAGGCAGTGTTCACATAGAGCAGGCGGGAGACAAGCATGGAAGCAAATTAAAAATGTAAATATTAAAATATCTATAATATGTAGAGGCACTGTGTTTTTTTCTAGCATTGTTAACACCTGTGGGCACTTGTAGAAATATTGTACATGTGGATTCCAGGTTTTTAAAATTTTTTAAAAACAAATAATCAAAATAATTCAACTTTCGTTTATATTTTTTAGTGATTTGTGGCGTTATAACTTCTTAATGTTGCCCAAAATGAACACTTTAGTTCTTTTTTCTTCTCGCCGTGGTTGTGCTGTTTCCACAGAGGTGCAGGACTTTGTGTTGCAGTGAAAAATGAACCCCGCAGTGAGGAAAAATGAGTTGGGAGGGTTAAAAACAAACAGGGCCTCACTTTCACTGTGGTGGAGGTAATGAAGCACAAAGGGGCAGTGTACGCCAGCTGAAATATGACCTGTGTGGCGCAAAAAAACACTGAATAACAGGACTGTGCATTAATAAGACACACATATCAACAAGTGAACTCCTACTAGCCGTCCTTTAAGATTTGCCAAATGCGTAAAGTAAAGAGTAAATTGGATTAAAGCGACATAAACAGCGTCCCGTCCACTCCTCCTTGTTCCTCCAGTGTGTTGGAGAGGCAGGCGTGGAAAGGCTTCCCCACATAAAGAGGCCTTTTCATCCCCTGCTGGCCCCTGCAGAAGTTTGTAGAGGATAAATAAACCTCTTCAGACGCTACAGAAAAGATGGAGTCTGTGAGCGGACGGCAGCATCTCAAAGACGGACTTTATTTTATTCTGAAGGGCTGTTTGTTATGATATGGAGCCGAGCGGGTTGGAAGGGCCAGGAGGGCAGGGGTGGGGGGGGCCTCCTGATTTATGGAGTGACCGTCCAGCCACTCAAACAGTTCCCCGGCACAGATACAGGCTCCGGCGTCCTCGCTAATATCACACATTGCTTCCAGCTGGCTGCGGCTTCCGGCTCCGGTCACCAACACTCGCTCCAGGCAGCCGATCGCTCACACATGCTGCACCGGACGACGAGCAGCGGGAGAGTCTGGACGCCGAATCCACACTGGAAGCTTTTATTTATCTGCAGGTTCGCTTCTATCTATCAAACGTAAACAGAGACGTAAACAGTCACAAAGAGGATAAAGAGGAAAAGAATAAATACTGGGTTTCTACTGTTGGCATCAGGTGTGTCTCTACTGGACGCTGTAATAATAGTGGTGGAAATTTAGCAGCAAGATTGCAAAAATAAATATGTTAAATGAGAAGTAGAATAAGTTCAGCAGCAAATATCTGTAAAATAAGCTGATTTAAATACAGTAAGACTGGAATTTTATGGTTACATGTAAAATACTATTGACTTTTGAATATCTAGTGTACAGATTTTTAAATTAAATGTTATTTACAGTTTAGTTTTTTTTGTTTTTACAGTCAAATACAGGTGAATTCCTGTTTTTTTCCTATAAATTTGACTAAATTTTATCTGTAATTTGACAAAACAGAGAAAATCATTTGAAAATTACTTCCCTTTTTAAAAAAAAAACCTTAATATACGTGTGATTTTCTTTCAAATAACAGCAAATACCTGCCAAAAAAGATATTTTTGCTCATTTAAATACAGTAAAAATAATGCAGTTATACAGTCAGATCTCTTCTGTTTATTTTTAACAGTTAATATGTAAATTAATACTTTCATTCTGTGATTCTACTAAATATTATCTGTTACGTAAATTAGAAAAACATCTGTAAAATAAATTGATTGAAATTATTTCCCATTTTTTAAATCTTCATATAAACACATTATATTGTTACAAATGACGGCAAATATCTGGGAAATAATTATGAATTTTGAAAAATATGTAAATTTACTTTCAAATGTTGGAAGTGAGCAAATTATATATTTGCAAAAATTTTACAGTATCTACATATTTGCCTTGTTTTTTCAGAAATAAAATGTGAATTAATGACTTTTTCTGTGATTTTACGAGTTATTATCTGTAATTTAACAGAAAAGGGAAAAAAATATAAAAAAATAACAAAAAATTTATTTTAAAAAATACACTTTAAAACTGTTGAAAAAAAATTATTATTATTATTATCGTTTTTATTTTTATTTTTATCTTATTTTTTTACACAGACATTTCTGAAAAACTGGTCCAAAGTGGGTCTTACTACCAGTTTTTCTCTGGCTGGATTTTTTCAGGCTTCACTCTGTCAGATGAGGAGAACAACTTCAGACAAATAGTCCCAGTTTAATTTCAACCTGCCCTCAAACTACAGCTTTGATTTGTTTTCATATTTTCCAGTAACGTCCTTCATTAACTTCCACAACTTCCCACCTCAGTAGAACCACAGTCCTGCACATCTGGAGACACACAGGAATCACAAGCTGTGGCCTCCGATCAGGAAGATCCTCCTGCGGCTCGGCGGCCGGTTTGTCCGTCCTGAAAGGTTCTGTGAATCCTTTCAACCCGCCTCCATTCAAAGCTTCCATCTGCATTTCAAAGCTGGATCTGAAGCAGAAGCCGAAATGTTGTCGCCGACGGTGACCAAGAAGAGGAGGCTTCGCTCTCTCATGTGACACCTGAGAAATGGAGTTTCCTTTTGTTCATACACGACGATTACAGCGCATCTTCGTTTGGTTTGTTGTTTCCTCGGACCGCATTAGTTTGGCCTCTGGCGCTGTAAACATCAGGGGGGTGGAAAACGCTCCTCCTGTCTGTGTTTCCCAGCATCAAAGCACAAAGCAGCGGGATCACTCGAACGCATCGCCCCGCTTTGCTGTTACCAAACCCTAATTAAACAAACTGTGATCCATATTTCCCTCCACAGAGGCCTCAGTGAGCTTCAAGCCTGCAGTCGATGAATCAGGAAACTCCCACTCTTATCAAGAGAGTAATTAGCTTTAATTCAATATAGTGTCTGATGTTCAACGGGTTGATTTGTCCAGATTAAAAATAAAAAGGTGATGAAGTTCCCACAGGTTTTACCAACACTGGAAAAAAAACATGGTGACTCTCCAGACTATAAATATTGAAGACAACTTTTTACTTTCTTCTATCCTTGTCGTCTTTCTGCTTTGTATATACACGTCCTGCAGTTCAACCTAGTTCGGCTGAAAAGTTGTTAAATTTTTATCATGTGACTGAAAGGAGAGGTTAGTTGTTCTGAAAAGTGCAGAATTTTTTGTTTTTATTGGTTTATTTTTAGCAAATTTTTAAATGAGACATTCAGTAAAATAAGCTTACATTTGGTTATTTTTCAGTTAACAATGTGATTCAGCTGAAAGGTTGTTGAATTTTTGCTGCGTAACTGCTGGTTGCAGCAGAGTCAATGATGGCTTCACAGTTGTGCTGAGGAATGTAGAATTTTTTGTTTTTGACAGAATCGAGTCGGAGCAAATGATTTATTTTTGGCTCATTTTTAAATGAGACATGCAGAATAAAGTGAATGAATCTAATCCTCATTTTTGCAACCATTTAGCCTAATTCAGCCGATGAGTCGTTGAATTTTCGCTGCACAACTGTTGGTTGCAGCTGAGTCGCTAAAGGCTTCACAGTTGTGCCGAAAAGTGCAGCATTTTTTACTTTTGACAGAATCTGTTTAGAGCTAACGGTTTATTTTAAGCAAATTTTTATATGAGACATGCGGAATAAGCTTACATTTGGTGATTTTTCCAATCAACCAACCAAGTTCGGCCAGAAGTTTTTTTTTAAAATTATTTTTATGTCATAGAACTGCTGATCACAGCTGAATCAGTAATGGTTTTCAAAGTTATGCTAAGGAATGCTTTGTTGTTTTTGACATATAGTTAGAACACAGGGTTTATTTTTAGGAAAGGTTTTTAAATTTGACATGTAGAATGAAGTGAAATAAACCTCGTAATGGCTATTTTTACGACCTACCAACTTTGTTCAGCTGGAAAGGTCTTGAATTATTGTCACATAACTGTTTGTCACAACTGAATGAATAATAGCTTTCAAAGTTCAATAAGAAATGCAGAATTTTTTGTTTTTGACCGAATCTCGTCGGAGCAAATGCTTTATTTTTGGCGAATTTTTAAAAGAGACGTAGAATAAAGTGAATTAAGCTTACATATTGTTATTTTCCCATCGACCAACCTAGTTCAGGGAGGAAGTTCTTGAATATTTGTCACGTAACTGTTGGTCACAGCTGAATCAGTAACAGCTTCAAAGTTGTGCTGAGGAATGCAGAATTTTTTGTATTTGACCGAATCTGGTTAGAGCAAACGCTTTATTTTTGGCGAATTTTTAAATGAGACATGTGGAATAAAGTGACTTTGATGGAATATCACAACTTTTGATTCGGGTCATTTTTGGTGAAAAACTTACCGTTAAAAATCAAAAAAATCCTTAACTCCTTGCAGTTTTTAGAGTTTCTGGCTCTGATAAATGTGTAATTATTCTTTAAATATAGCATGCCTTTTCTCAGGGTTAACACATAAACATGTTCCTAATACAAAGACCTTGTTCCAGTCGACTCACGTTGCTGCTGCAGCTCTTTCAACGCTGCCAGAGGAGGTTGTGCTCGAGTGCTCGGCCCTCCATAAAGCCAGAATGAGCTACGAGTCTCTGGAGATTATTATATCTACCCTATAAAGCCCAATTCCCCGTGTTTAAGACCTGAAGATATTCGGCGGTCTACTTTCGACGTGTCTCACACAAAGGTAGCGGCCCCTTCATGCCGGCGGTGGATTTATGTGCTGTTGAGTCGCTGTTTTTCTTCTCCTCAATGGGCCTTTTTGTCTTAACAAAAAGTGCAGTAAATATCGTTGTCAAAGCCGGAGGCCACGTCGAGGACTGCACGGCCGTGTCGGGAAGGTTATTTACTTAACGTCGGGCGGATTTTTAATGGATGTAATAAGACGGAGACAACAACTCTCAATTCATTCATCCCATTCACTCCGTTTGAGGCCCGTCGAAGTATTATGTCGTGTTTTTGTGCCGCTGCATTCATCTGAAGGCTGTAGCTGTTGGGTACTTTGCATATTTTGGTTTTGCATCAAGGCAAGATGAGATCCGTGGGCTGGGTTGGTGATTTAGAGGTGATCAGGGCTGCAGATGCCAATCGTTTGCATTCTGTTGATTGTTTTCTTGTGTAATTAAAGAGTCGTTTGGGTCATAAATGGTCAGAAAATGGTGAAAAATGATGACGGATGTCTTGAGTTTTGGTTAACAGTCATAGACGATGGAAGTAACTGGAAAATACTCAAATTTTAGTAGCTGGAATCAGAGAATTTCAACTTTTATTCCGATAAATGTCGATTAATTTAGCCCTCTGAAGACCAAAGCACGGCTGCAGGTTTGAAAGGCGTGTTTTCTTTAAGGGGAAAACGCCAAAACGAAACAATTTTCAGTGGCAGAAGCTGTGAAAATAGAAAAGTCTGGGGGATGTTTTTCATCTTTGTGATGGTCCTTGAACTACCCACCCTTGAAGTGCCTTTTCATTGAGGAAACTCAACCAAATCTGAGGTTGGAATCCTAATATTTCCCCAAAATCTCTTTATTTTACACGTTTAACTCGTCAAAACCTGCTTGCGGGTTTGACGAACGGCATGTTTTCATTAAGAAAAACTGCCAAATTTACAGCATTTGTCAAAGCTACAAACTGTAAAACCTGAAAGAAACATCGAATCTTCAACTTCAGCATCGAAAAATTTAGTCAATTCTAACCTTAAAGTTGTGATATTTCATCAAACTCCCTTCATTCTAGATGTCTCGCTCATGAAAACCTGCTTGTGCTTGTTAAAAACCATTTTATTGTTTAATAAATTACCAAATTGACACCATTTATCAAAGCCACAAACTGTAAATACACAAAGATTCATTGGATTTTCAACTTGATGATGGTGTGAAGCACTGTTCGGTCAGAAAACTCAACCAAATCTAAGCTTAGAATTGAGATATCTCGTCGAAATCTCCTTATTTTACATGTCTAATTCACCAAACATACGTCTGGGTGTTAAAGGCATGTTATCATTTACATAAACTGCCAGATTTACATAATTTATCAAAGCAACAAACTGTAAAAACTGAAAGAACTGAAGGATTATCAATTTTGTGAGGGTGTGCATCGAAAAACTCGACCACATCTAAGCTTATAATTGAGATATTTCATCAACATCTCTTTATTTTCCATGTCTAATACACCTAAACCTATGTCTGGATTTGAAAAGCATGTTATTTTTTAAATAAATTACCAAATTTACACCATTTATCAAAGCTTCAAACTGCAAAAACTGAAAAAAATCACCTGGTTTTCAACTTTATTGTGGTGCGACGCCACATTAAGTAGGAAAACTTGACCAACTCAAAGCCTAAGGTTGAGATATTTCCTCAAAATCTATTCATTTTACATGTCTGATACACCTAAGCCTGTGTTCTTGTTTAATAAATCACAAAGCCACAAACTGTAAAAACTGAAAGAAACATGACATTTTCAACTTTGTGCGTTGAAAAACTTTGTCAAATCTCAGCTTAAAATGGAGATATTTCATTAAAATCACTCTATTCTACATGCCTCATTTATAAATCTGTCAAAATAAACCATTTTCACTCCATAGATGTTGCAAAAAACCCTAAAAATCCTGTGTACCTTTGGACGACATGAAGCCTGTAGGTGATTCAGTGGTTGGACTGATGCTCCTTCTAGTGATTTCGTGTATTTTCATGGTGATTTGAGTTCATTTCTGACTGTGCGGCTCAGTTTCGGAGTACAATGCGCCGTTCATTCAGACGTATTTGAAGTGGCAGCGTTACCTTCTGGCTCCTCGCAGCCGCCGCCTCAGACTGGAGGAGCTCATCTATAATTCAGGGAGCCTCTTTCGTATTCCCCGTGAAGCCCGTCTTGTCTGGGCCGCTCCTGGTTTCAACCTTGGCTCCAATCTCAGGTCTGAGGCTTTCGCTCGCCGCCTGTCAGCGGCCCCGCTGCCCTTTCCGGCGGGTCAATAGCGGGCCGCGTTTACCGCCGTAAATCAGCCTCTCGGCGCACCTCGTTGGCTGTTTCCCATCGCGGGCGGGTGAGCGGCGATCCTGCGTGCGAACAGGACCTTTATGTGGAGGCGTGCGAGGAGCATCGCCCCGAGTGTCCTTGTGTACGTCGTGAATGGTTACCGCGGCAACCAGAGTGAGCACGGCATCGTCCCCGCCTGGTGCTTAGCTGAGGTCTGAGTTTGAGACAGGAGAGGAGACACAAGAGGGGAGTTGGTTTGTTTCTCCACATCTCGGCGTCCCCTGGAAAGGTGTCCGACCTGCTGGAGTCAGTGAGCCGGAGTTTGACTGGGAGGTCGAGGTTTTCGGTGGATTTTTCAAAGAGTCACATAGAATAAAGTGATTTTGTTGAGGTGTCACATGTTTCCAGACACCCACAGATGATCTGAGTTGAAAGTCCGACAATGACGAAGCCACAATTTCTCAAAATCAATAAAGAAATAAAAATAAAAGTTCAATTTCTCAACACGTCAGCACGCCTCCTCTCTGATCTGCGTGAACACATCCTGCAGTTCAGCCGAAAAGTCTCTGAATTTTTGCCAAGTGACTGTTGGTCACAGCCGAATGATTTTTACCTTCATGTTTGCGACAAGTACCCCAAAATTTTTTGCTTTTTACAGAATCAGAGTTGTGGGAACAGTTTGTTTTTAGCAAATTTTTAAATGACGCATGAAGAGTTAGGTGATTTGGATGAAGTGTGGATGTAGATCGTTCCCAGATGGAATGAGGCGTTCAAGGACTGTCTGAAAGCTGAAAGTCCTATGAGTCTTGCTGCTTTTACATTTTCTGGCTCTGGTGATTAACCTGGATTAGCTGGTTATCAGTTCAATCGACAGCACGGCGTCTTCGTTTCAGGGGAGCTCGAGTGCAGACGAGGGGTTTTCCCGACTCTGCGGCCGAGTTCAGCTCTTAGTTACACCGTGAGGGAAGAAACGAGGCCTTAATGCAAAATGTTAAACCCCTAATTAGTAGGATTCTGTCATTTATACCCGCAGATGAAAAGGTGATTTGTATTTTATAGGTAGCTGAGTGGATTGACAGTTTGTAAATGACTTTTCATGCAAATTAGGAATCATTTAGTGGATAAAATGTCATATTTTATCCTTAAATGTCTCATTTAACCCAACAAAAACTCCCAACCACAGAACTAGATAGCACTATTCGTCCTTTTAATTATTAATTAATATTTTTGGTGATTATATTCATTCATTATTACGTATTTAGTGTTTGTCTTTTCTCCTCGGTGAGTGATGAATGTGTTTTGTCATGTTTTCACGGATGTTTCGGCAGCTTTAAAGCCATTTAGACAAACTGAGCCGAAACAAAAACTCAAATAAATCTTCATTTCGAGAAGTGAAGTGAATGATAGATGTGTTTTGCGTGCTCTGCGGTTATAATTGCAAGGTTTTTGTGGATGTTTTGGTGATGTTGTCCTCACTTTCATGCCCAAAAAAAGCAAATTAAATTGAAAAAAAAATTAAAAATGACGAAAACAATCACATGCACATTTGAGAATGGAAGCGGCCAAATGACTCTCATAGATCCACAGCATGTTCAAGCTTTGATATATTGAGTTTTATTTGACATATGGGATCAAGAAAAGATCACAGAAATCAACGTGTACACAAGAGACATGTAGAATAAAGTAATTTTGATGAAACATCACAACTGAAGGTTAGATTTGGTTGTGTTTTCTGATGGAACGTCTCATTACAGATGAATGTGATCATCTAAAAGGCCTGTTTTGAGGTTTCTTGCTCTGACAAAGGGTTTAATTTTGCTCTCTTTTTTCAGATTTAGGGTTCAGATTTAGGGTTTCAGTATGCTAAAATCACAACATCTCACTAACAAACCTCTGTCTTCTCCTGTTCGTGTTCAGACTCCGTGTCCAGCGAGGCAGCCTTCCTGGAGGACTATGTTCTGGGGATGGGCGACACCCTGGAGATGTCGTGCGACCTGGAGGACCACTCGGAGCCCGTCGTCTGGTTCAAGGACGGCGCCGGACTCGTGCCGAGCAACCGGACCCGCCTGGGCCAGAGGATGCTGCGGATCATCAACGTGTCGTACGAGGACTCGGGGGTTTACTCGTGTCGACTCGCCCACAGCAACGCGCTGCTCAGCAACTACACCATCAGGGTGACAGGTGAGAGCAGCCGGACCCAGTTTATACCGAATTTCATGCAACCGCTGCAAAATACAGGGGAAATATGCACTGCAAGGGGGACTTCTGCTACAGTACAGCTAAAGAATATAAAGATAAAGGCCTTTTGCATGCTGCACTGCTACTCACAACACTTCACAGCGACAGTCATGGCATAAATATTCATGCAAAGGTGTATTTATCAGCATTTAACCCTCTGAACCAACAAGCACCTGATCGTTTCCTCACTGTGGGCTCATTTTTCACTGCAATATAAAGTCCTGCACCTCTATGGAAACATAATAACCATGGCCAGAAGTAGAAAGAGTTCAAAAATATCTTCTGTGCAGGATAATAAACTTACAATGCCATATATTATTTAAAAAATGTTTTTAAAAAAAACCCCACAAAAGTTAAATTTCTGTGATTTTTTTTTACGAAACACAACATGAACAACATTTTTCCAAGTGACCACAGTTGCTGCCAATACTGAAAACAAACTTGTGGCTCCACACCCTGAAGATAATCTACTGCCTACCTTTATTATTCCTTTCTACTCTTGTTTTCTCTCTGCTGTCTGTAAACACTGCCTGCAGTTCAACCTGGTTCTGCCAAAAAGTTCTCCGATTTTTGCGGCGTCACTGTTTGTCGCAGCCGAGTCAGTGATGGTTTCCTGATTTTGCTGAGGAGTGCAAAATTTTTTGTTTATGACATAATCTGGTTGGAGAAAACATTTTTATTTTTGCTGAATTTTTAAAGGAGACATGTAGAATAAAGTCATTTTGATGGAATGTCCTGATTTTAAGCTTAATTTCAGTATTTTTTCTGGACAGTTTGTAGACTGTTTGAAAATTGAAAATTAGACAAGAACAAAGCTACAAGGCCTAAAAGTTATTAAAGTAAATAAATAAAGAAGTTAAAGTTGAATTTCTTTGACTATTTATTGAACAAAAATTGAGAAAAAAGTGGAATCAACACTAATTTTCATGCTTGTCTCCTCTCTGCTCTGTGTAAACACTGCCTGCAGTTCAGCCGAAAAGTCAGTGAATTTTAGTTACCTGGCTGTTGCTCACAGCTGAGTCACTAATTGCTTTCCGGTTTCAGCAGAGATTGCAGAATATTTAATTTTTTACAGAATCTTTTTACAACAAAATGTCGATTTTTGGCGGATTTTTAAGAGAGACACGCAGAACGAGGTGATTTTGATGGAAATCCAGAATTTCGGGGTAGTTTTTCTGGTCGCTCGGAGATAATCAGTTTCTGGACTGTTGGAAAGTTGAAAATTAGACAATAGCAAGACCTAAAAATCATCAAAATATATAAATGAATTAATTAAAGTTGAATTTCTTTGAATATTTATTGTACAAAAATTTTTTAAAAATTGGAATCAGCATGTTCAACATTTGTTTCTGGACTCGTCTCCTATCTGCTCTGGGTGAACACTGCCTGCAGTTCAGCTGAAGACTTCCTGAATTTTAATCACATTACTGTTGGTGACAGCTGGGCCACACATGGCTTTCTGGTTTCAGCAGATATCACAGAATTTTTTGCTTTTTATAGAATATGGTTAAAGTGAAAGGTGTATTTTTGGTGAATTTTTAAAAGAGGCATGTAGAATAAAGTGATTTTGGTGAATTACCACAGTGAAAAATCAGCCGTTTTTTATTTTTACAGCTTGTGGCTCAGATAAATTGGATTATGTTGGTGATTTTTTAAGTACAGCATGCCTTTTAGGGTTCAGAGGGCTACATAGACGTGTTAATGAAATAAAAAATGTGTATGTATAAGAATGTAAACCACATTTTCAGTGTTGTTGTCCTTTAAATGACACATAAAACTCGCAGCATGAGAATTTTTAAGATACTTGAGTCGCTCCAGTAGAAGCAGCTTCCTCCTGCAGAGTCCCTGAAACCCCAACCTGCCTCCGAGTTTCTGCCTCTCTGACAGACTCAAAGTGTTTCCTATCAATAAACACCCCCCAACAGTTGCAGCAGCGACGTCTCGACATGACGGCTTCTTAGAAGGCTTCACAGGAAAACAGAGGAAGCTCAGCTCAGGAGGAAGCTTCCATTCTTCTCTCCTCCTGCCACACAGTGTTTCTTGCACAGATTCCTCCATCCTGATGCACCGTCAAAGGTGAAATTCATTATCCTGCGAGCGGCTGAGTAGCACTTCGAACCAGCGCGGGGCGGCGGAGCTCTAATAGGAATGCGGGGAGGTGTGGTGGAGGTCAGGAGGGAGCAGGCAGTAGCTGAGAAGCCGCCCCGTAAAACTCATGGACGCCAGCTGAGCCTGTTATTGACAACTAATTAGAAAGCAATTAGCTCCAAACATTTCATCATTGAAAACAGATGGGGTGGCGAGAACTGAGAGAGTTTGCCGCCTCTCAGCTCAGCCCCCCCTCCCCCGCCTCCTCCTCCTCCTCTCGCAGATGCATGAGTTTGGCTGCGAGCCGGCGGAGAAAACGGCCTTTTCCAGGTCTGATCAGAGGTGGACGGCTTCTCCTCCCCGGGACCTGCCGCGCAAATCAGCTCCAGACTGCAGGAGGAGGGAATCCTGCTTTTAAATCTGCCTTTTTTTTCCCCCCCGGCTTTAAACAAACACATAAATAAGGCGAGACAACTGAACAGTCTCCTGAGCTTGAACCACACAGGAAGCGGCTTCATCGCTTCGTATCATTTTTGCATGTCGAAATAACTTTTTTTTTTTTGCAGGACGCCGCGGCAACATCCTGTTCTCCTCCCTCCACGTTAAACACGGCGGCCTAAAACACACACGGACTATTGTGTTTCCCCTCAAATATTTGACTAAGGTGTCACATATTTAGCAGCGGTATCAGATTTAGCACCTGGATGGCGTCCAGCCGGCAGAAATCATATCGCACGCTGACGGCACACATGCTGGAAACAAGGGGCTGTAATGTTTAAGAAGCTGCCTGCAAGCTGGAGCGAAGGAAAGCGTGGAAACTGGAGGTTTTGCAGAAGCAGCATCTACAAATGGAGGTTTATGACAGAACTGACTGCAGACAGAAAACACACCTGAGTTTAGAGCAGCTGCAGCAGAGGAAAGCTGCTTTTTAAGACACTTTAATGCAACTCTTAATGTCTTTTTGAGCCTTTTGCGCAACGCCTTCCTCTGTTCTTCTTGTATTGTTTTACTAAGCAACTGCATCAGTAAATGTGAGCCACAGATTGGAAGCAAATCTCCAACTGCAGCATGTTAATCATGAGCTAAAGCAAAGTTAGCCCCTTTATTTATCCAGTTTACGAGTTCATTTTTATCAGTGCATTTGTTCTTGCTTCTCTAATTGACTCTATTCTAGTAATATCCCAGTATTTTATCAATGAAATACCAACGAACAGTAAAAAAGCAAAAGAAATCTTGCTATAAGTACAAAATCTTCTGACGTCTGCTGACATTGGTGGGATCGGGAGTCTGATTTTGTTGTTTGTCAGGTACCGCTGTGGCTCTGTCCATCCGTCAGTCCACTTTGATCCAGACTAACATACATGCAGATCCTCTCTGCTGATCTGACGACATCTAAGCGCTTCATGTGTGAATAAACACGGTCCGTGTACGTCGCGGCCATTCCTTTTCTTATTTTGAGATTTCAAAATAAAAACGAAAAATAAACCGTTTCCCGTTTTTTTCAGTGATAATACAAAATGAAAAACGGAAAACGGGCCCTAATTCATTATCCATTATCCGTTATCTGATTTAATAGATGTGTTTGTAAATGGAAATTAAAATTAAAATACACCTGTGGAAAACTTATTTCTCTACTTCCTGTTGGTTTTGGCTCCGTGACCCGTCTGACTTGTGATGAGGAAGGATCTGGTATCTAAAGCTCCAGTGTTAGCTCACTGTTAGCAGACCTTGCTGTGTGCCGTGGCCTGATGAAGACCCACTGTGGGGTCCAAACGTTGCTTGGCTCACATTGTTCACTATTTCACAGTGGACTTTTCACCAGCCAAAGTAACAGAAAACCTCCAAACCTCCCCAAAAACGTCCCGAAAAGCAGCCGAACGCTAGCGATTTAGCGCTAGCGGCAGAGCTAGCGGCACCACAAGGTCCCTCCAAAGGGACAAATAAACCCCACACTGGTGAAAAGTCCACTGTGAAATAGTGAACAATCACTGGTAGGACTCTAGTCTGGACGGACCATGAGGTGGAACTATCAGTAGTACATACGCAGCACTATACGGAGACATTGTTGTCGTCGTTTCCTGAGTTTGGAGCATCTATCAAGAGGTGGAGCTATGACGCAAGCGTGTCAGGGCGTAACAACGGTGACACGTAAACGGCGTTTTCAGATCTTTGCACTCTGGGACCTAGGTTCAGAAAGGATCGTTTTCAGACCCCCAAATCGCCGGCTTGGTGTGGACAATACACGGGTTGGATGGACTATTGGTGCGTTCAGGCCTGGGCTCATCTTCGTGTGGACGGAGCCTTAGTGTCCCTGCTTTTCTCTGATTTCACTCATTTCCGTAATCGCTTACTGGCAGTACTCCATTGTGTTGTAAGGTACAGGCTTGTTTCCTTTGTGCTCCTGTTTTGCTTTCTGTCATAATCACTTGGCATGTATGGCATTTAGTGCTAGGGTAGCAGTGCAGCACTTAATAGTGATTTGTCAGTAGTAATTTAAGCAAGTAGTGGTTAGCAGTAGCATTTACACTAGCTAAATAGTAGCATCTGGAGCGTCTCCTAAACAGGCCTGGGTCAGTTGAACGTGGCAGTGCTGGTTGGATTAGCAGTTAGCATTAGCAGTTAGCTAAAAGGTAGCATTGGCACTGGTCGTTAGCTGGAGCATCTCCTAAACGGGCCTGGGTCAGTTGAACATGGCAATTCTGTTTGGATTAGCAGTTAGCTAAAAGGTAGCATTGGCACTGGTCACTACCTGGAGCATCTCCTAAACAGGCCTGGGTCAGTAGAACGTGGCAGTGCTGGTTGGATTGTGTAGGAGCAGTGTGAACTGGCACTAGGGGGGCGACTCTGGGACCCCAGAGTTCACCTCCTAGCCTCCTGGAGGTGTCGTGGGACTAAGTAGGAGAAACAGCGTTGAAGGGAGGTTTCCACCTGATGAGGAATCACTGCTCACTGGTAGGTATAGAGACAGATTAGGGATCCTAGGTCCTTCACTGAGGATGAATCCTTTTTTAGCACAAGTGTTTTGTGTTTAAATAACCTGTGAGTTTTATTTGGACAGCGACAATGTTTGCTTCCTGTTTACAGCGATGCCGCTCAACCAGCCGTGAAATTCAGTTACAACGCCGCCTTTCTGCGAAGCTGCACCTCGATAGCGGAGCGGTTTCTGGACTGTGGAGGTGTCAAATGATTTTTTTTTAAAAAACCCTGCTAGTCAGGAGTTTGAGGAGCGGTTTTAGCTCACCGGGGTTGTCGAGGTAACAGCTGGCTCTCATTAAGCCGGCCCGCGGAGCCGAACCAGAAAACTTCAAGGTCACATCGAAAATAATTACGACCACGCCGCAGCCCGAAACGCGCGATACAGCAAATCCAAACAGCCGTATCTGCGGCTGGAGGGTAATTAGACATCAGACTGTCGAGCTGTTGTGTTTTTTTTTTGTTTTTTTGTTTTTTTTTTGCACATGTGCTCTCACACAGCGGCGCTAATGACCCTCTCATTTGTAACGTCTGTGGAAAAGTTTAGGTTGTAGTATCTGAGCGGGCCGCCACGCCACGGAGAACTGTGGACTCATTCATGGCTTTCTCAATGAACAGTCGCCTTTAATGTGCATTCATGCGTCCGTGCATCTCCGCGAGCACACTCCATTTAATCTGAGAGCGTTTTACATGCACCAAATTCCTGCTTTGCTTTCCTTCTATCCCCTCTTCCTCCTCCTCCTCCTCCTCGTCTAATAGATTCTGGGCTCCGAAGTTTTCCAGATGTAATTTGCTCGTTATCTGACGGCCAACAGAGGTCGCAGAGTCGTGTCTGTTCAGGTTTATGTCCGTTTAATTCTACGTTTTCTCTTCTCCCTTCCTTTTAGATTCTCTGTCATCTGGTGACGACGAAGACTATGATGAAGACCCAGAAGATGCAGGTAATGAAAATGGTGAATCCTCAATTACTCCTTTTCTTTCTTTAATCACATTTTGCGCCCAAACACTGTCGTTTGTTTCGGTGAGGTGATACTTCTCCTGCTGTAAGAGGCTGCAGGGTGTAAAATGAGACAAAGCTGGTGAATCAGAGCGAACGAAAACCTTTGATGAGCTCAACGTTAATGAGTTTGTCGGAAATGATGAGAAAACCTGAGAAAAACATCGTTCTCATTCACTTTGCTCTACAATTTTGCATCTATTACAAACTGAAATGTCTATAAAATTAAACTTTACTGCAGTAAAAACAGAGAACAGTATCTCAGAATAATGAGAGTCACCAGTAATAACTGCAGTCCAGGTTTTAACTAACAGGTGCAGAAGTTTAGTTTGTTGCTTCCAGTTGTTCAGGATTATTTCCTCTGAGATTATTAAAAAGCTGCAGAATCAGACAGCAGTGGGATCCATATAAGCATCTCCGAGTTAAATGCAGTTATGCACAGGGTCAGCCATATGTTCCCACATCCCTATGTTCCCACAGCTCTATGCTCCCACAGCTCTATGTTCCCACAGCTCTATGTTCCCACAGCTCTATGTTCCCACATCCCTATGCTTTCTACAGCCCTATGTCCCCACATCCCTATGTCCCCACAGCTCTATGTTCCCACAGCTCTATGTTCCCACATCCCTATGTTCCCACAGCTCTATGTTCCCACATCCCTATGTTCCCACAGCTCTATGTTCCCACAGCTCTATGTTCCAACAGCCCTATGCTTCCTACAGCCCTATGTTCCAACATCCCTATGTTCCCACAGCTCTATGTTCCCACAGCACGATTGTCCCACAGCTCTATGTTCCCACAGCCCTATGTCCCCACATCCTTATGTTCCCACAGCCCTATGTCCCCACATCCTTATGTTCCCACAGCTCTATGTTTCCACAGCCCTATGCTTCCTACAGCCCTATGTTCCCACAGCTCTATGTTCCCACAGCTCTATGTTCCAACAGCCCTATGCTTCCTACAGCCCTATGTTCCCACATCCCTATGTTCCCACAGCTCTATGTTCCCACAGCACGATGTTCCCACAGCTCTATGTTCCCACAGCTCTATGTCCCCACATCCTTATGTTCCCACAGCCCTATGTCCCCACATCCTTATGTTCCCACAGCTCTATGTTCCCACAGCCCTATGCTTCCTACAGCCCTATGTTCCCACAGCTCTATGTTCCCACAGCACGATTGTCCCACAGCTCTATGTTCCCACAGCCCTATGTCCCCACATCCTTATGTTCCCACAGCCCTATGTCCCCACATCCTTATGTTCCCACAGCTCTATGTTTTCACAGCCCTATGCTTCCTACAGCCCTATGTTCCCACAGCTCTATGTTCCCACAGCTCTATGTTCCCACAGCTCTATGTTCCAACAGCCCTATGCTTCCTACAGCCCTATGTTCCCACATCCCTATGTTCCCACAGCTCTATGTTCCCACAGCACGATGTTCCCACAGCTCTATGTTCCCACAGCCCTATGTCCCCACATCCTTATGTTCCCACAGCCCTATGTCCCCACATCCTTATGTTCCCACAGCTCTATGTTCCCACAGCCCTATGCTTCCTACAGCCCTATGTTCCCACATCCCTATGTTCCCACAGCTCTATGTTCCCACAGCTCTATGTTCCCCCAGCCCTATGTTCCCACAGCACTTATGTTCCCATAGCCCTATGTTCCCACAGCCCTATGTTCCCACAGCCCTATGTTCCTACATCCCTATGTTCCCACATCCCTATGTTCCTACAGCCCTATGTTTCTACATCCCTATGTTCCTAAATCCCTATGTTCCTACATCCCTATGTCCCCACATCCTTATGTTCCCACAGCCCTATGTTCCCACAGCCCTATGTTCCCGCAGCCGTATGTTCCCACATCCTTATGTTCCCACAGCTCTATGTTCCCACAGCCCTATGTTCCTACATCCCTATGTTCCCACATCCCTATGTTCCCACAGCCCTATGTTCCCACAGCCCTATGTTCCTATATCCCTATGTTCCCACATCCCTATGTTCCTACATCCCTATGTTCCCACAGCCCTATGTTCCCACAGCTCTATGTTCCCACATCCCTATGTTCCCACAGCCCTATGTTCCCACATCTCTATGTTCCTACAGCCCTATGTTTCTACATCCCTATGTTCCCACAGCCCTATGTTCCTACATCCATATGTTCCCACAGCCCTATGTTCCCACAGTTCTATGTTCCCACAGCCCTATGTTCCCACAGCTCTATGTTCCCACAGCCCTATGTTCCCACAGCCCTATGTTCCCACAGCTCTATGTTCCCACATCCCTGTGTTCCCACATCCCTGTGTTCCCACATCCCTATGTCCCCACAGTTCTATGTTCCCACATGTGTCACATTCCTATGATCCCGTTTACACGAAGGGAAATGCAGATATTTCCACGCAGTTTGGCCTCTCAATTACACAAAAACCCCATTTTTATCTTTAAAAAAACCCAACTATTTCTAAAAACTCTGACCAAAGCGGACATCTTGGAAAACTCCAGTCTAGCGGTTGCATGCAAATAGGGAAGCTGGCGTTTTTGCGTTGTGACACTAACTCATTGAGGCAAGTTTAATGTTTGGTATGAGGGTTTGTCACTCCGCAGCACCCCCATGCTGGAGTAGCAACAACATAGGGTGTTGAGCTCGAGAGAGTTTGGAAGCTGGCTCTCTCTTTCAAATCACCAGCCACGGGACTGAATGGCGAACCCTTAACTAGTAGGAGTAGAGATGAGGGAACCGTGGGAACATAGGCACACTCCCATTACGTACATGGAGCAACAGGTTATTACAGAGTATGGTGTTCATAAAAATAAAATTAAAACATAGTCTGTAACATCTCGGATTAATGAGAGTCACCAGAAATGAATGCAATCCAGGTTTTGACCAACAGGAGCTGAAGATTTGTTTGTTGCCTCCAGTTGTTTCGGACTGTTTCCTCTGAGTTCATTAAATAACTGCAGCAGTAGGATCCATATGAGAGCCTCCTAGTTTAACACATTTATATACGGTAAATCTGTTAATAACTATAAATCATTTTAATTATAATCAAATGTTCAACAGTCATGCAATCGTTCTCCTGGAAAAGACACCAGGTGTTTTACCATGCTGTACAGTTATTCTTTATTATTACACAAACACAATTTTAAAGAGTCCATCTAGTTTAATGACGCTGAGCCTGGTACTCCTGCTAACAGACAAACAAACTGTGCTGAATTATACCTTTCGATTTAGAGATTAGGCATCAAAATACAAAGGAGTTGAGTCTTAGTGTGGATGTTTAAAGCAGCTGACGGTGACAGAAACACGAAAAAATGATCGAATCAAAAGCCGTGACGCGACCTGAACCTTGAGTTTCCTGATCAGTTGCAGCCCTAAACGTTACAGACGCTCTGGAAGAAAACGGCTCCACGGTCCTCTTGAGGTGAAGATGTCGGCTCTTCGCATTATTTAAGCCCCTCAATCTGCATTTTACAGTCGGAGTCGTGTCAGCGTGATCAAAGATTTCATCTGCAGGAGCCACAACACTTCCTTTTACGAGCCACCGGGTGACAATCGAGGGATTTATGCAGGTGATTAGATTCGTACGAGCGCGATCTCAGTTTTATATCTGTAATTGGAATTATGCGGCTCCTGTAACCTCCCCAGGGCGCCAGACTAAACGCCGCGGCTGCACAGATCAGAAGCCGGCAGGTGTCGGCCCGAGTTCAGGTGAAGGCGAACGAAGCAGCGCATGCAAGGGAGACGGTGGAGGGTGAGGAGCAGACAGTCGGAGGGAAAGCTGAGAAATACGAGGAGTGAGGTGACGGAGGTGCTGCTGACAAGGGGAGATGTAAAACGTGCAGAGAGCGAGAAAAAAAGGAGTGTATGTACTGTAAAAAAAAAAGAAAAAATCTGCAAAAAAAACCTTGAAAATCTGGCAGCAAAGGTGAAAAAATTGTAGTAAAAATATTAAAATACTGTAACGTTCAATTACTGTAAAAATTAACAGCATCTATCTGTAAAACAATGGTATTTGTAGCTGATTTAAATACAATAAATCAGTTATTTACAGTCATAAATTGTAAAAGAACAAATTACTGCTTGTAAAACTACAGATTTTTGATGCAGACATTTTTTACAGTTTTTTTCCTTTTTTAAATTTAATTAAATATGAGCTATACTTTAACAAAACAGGGGAAATCTATAAAATAATACTTTAAAAAATGTTATTTTTTCAATTCTTAATATTCGTGATTTTTCTTTTTAAATGATAAAAAATGTTGTTAAAATAATTATATTTTTGCTGATTTCAAAACAGTAAAAAACAGTGTTTATTTCAGAAAAAAAAGAAAATTGCAGTCAGTTAATATTTTTTATTTTTTCCCCGTCAATGTAAGTAAACGAAACAGGGGAAATCTGTAAAATAAGAGCTTAAAAAAATAATTTCTCATTTTCCAATTCTAAATATGAACGATTTTTCTTTCAAAAAGTGGCAAACGTTGGTTTAAAAAAACACTTTTTTGCTGCTGTTTTTGGGGAAAAGTCTCCATTATTTTTTGGGGGAAAAATCTGTAAAATAAAAGTTTAAAATATAATTTAACATTTTTCAATTCTTGATATATGTAACTTTTACTCTTAAATAGCATCAAATATTGTTTAATAAAATCCAGATTTTTTTTTTTTTACAATCAGCATGAAAAAAGGGGTAAATCTGTAAAATACTTATTAAAATAATGTACTATTTTGCAATTATTAAAATACATGGTTTTTCTTTCAAAAAATAGCAAAAATCTGCGTAATTATGACTTTTTGCTGATTTAAAAATTTAAAAATAGTCTCATTTTAACTCATTTTAACTTAACTGTGAACGTTATTTAGAGTTTGGGCCTTTTTTTTATAGGTCAACATGTAAATTAGTACGTTTTTTCTATGATTTTGCTCGACATTATCTGTCTTTAAATCAGGAAAAACCCAGCGTGAATGCTTTTAGTGGTCATGGGTAGATAGATATGCATGTATACCATCATAAAACACTGAATGGTCCAGCAGCGTCAAACAGGCCTCGACACGATGATCTAACTCCCCGTCCACCTCGGCTGCTCGCAAAATCGGCGGAATATGGAAGAGTTTCTGCGACGGAGAGGCGGTCGGGAGCTCGGAGGAAATCAAAGCCTCTTTGTGAACGTCGCTACAAAGCTCCGACCAAATCAAGCGGCGTCACACTCGACTAAAACAGCCAGACAGCGGCTGTGGGAGACGCCGCCGCTGCTGCTGCTGAAACAGTCCGGTGCCCCGCGGCCATCATTAATGCCTCACCCGGGCTCTTGTCACACAGCTACAGTCAGGACTTGGTGGGAGACGGACGTGTGAAAACATGGATGGAGGCGGGGGGGAAGGAATAAAAGGAGACACTGATGATGTGAAGCCCCCCCTCCAGGACAGAGGTGCTGCTCAAAAAGAGAGAAACTGAAACGACTAAACTGAGCAACAATATCGTCACCGTTCGAATCGATGCTCGTTGCTTTTCAGCGTGACGTCTTTGCAGGAAGATCAGATCTTTCGCTTCTTCAATGAGCTTCTGTGAGTCGTTTCGTGTTCGGATGCTGAAACCGTCATTAGCGCGAGTTCAACCAGGGACTATTACTCCATTTGCAAATCTCGATTTCCCGTCACCTCTCTACCGGTAAAAAGCTGCACTGAAACGTCGCCTTTAACCCTCGAAACTCCAGGCAGGTTCTGGGCGTTTCGACTCACCGTGGGCTCATTTTTCACTGCAACATGAAGTCCTGCACCTCTATGGAAACAGAGCAACCATGGGAGAACTTAGAAAATGTCCTTTATGCAGCATGACACACTTATAAAGCCATAAATCGTAAAAGAAAGAAAGAAAGAACAAAAAAAGTTGCTTCTTCGATTTTTTAATAATATAGATAATATATAAAAAAAAGCTGAAATCAATATGTTCGGCATTTTTCCAAGCATCCAAAGGCATTACAAGTAGTGGATTAAACAAATGGTGGCACGACATGCTGTGGATATTTTGCTACTTGAGCTTTTTATTTGTTTCTATGTTATCTCCTCTCTGCTCTGTGTACACTGCCTGCAGTTCAGCCGAAAAGTCCCAGAGTTGTGCCAAAGAGCAGAATGTGCTATAAACTATTCTGGATTAAGTGTCTGAGGTTATAACTGGGGGTGGGAATCCAAAACCGGTCCTTGTTGAGACCCGGTTTCCAGTGTTTCAGCTCCTCGGAATCATTTGCCAGTTTTGCGAACGATTCGCTTTTCGATTCCGGCGGGCGCGAATCAATCACCAGTGCATCCAGCGGGAAACACGGCAGCCAAGCGGCACAAACGCTGGAAAGTTTGGTTGCATATCACGAGGAAGGATGACGACAGGGCAACTTGGAATATTTGCAAAGTGGATGTTTCATCAAAGGGAAGAAATACTACCGATATGCCGAAACCAGTGCATGAGATAACTTTGAATGAAGGTTTTCGAGTGAATCTCAACCCAGCAGCTGCGGCAATGTTAGCACGTCAATGAGAATCGATAAAGAACCGAATCGTTCAGCACAGTGGTTCTCAACTGGTGGGTCGGGACCCAAAAGTGGGTCGCGAAGCCATTTTTAGAGGGTCGCAGAAGCATGAGCCCCTCCCCAAGAAAGTAGTGGTATAAAGTCTTTTATTTTAAAGGTTTCTTATATAGTATAGGAGTAAATTAGAGAGACTCAGAGGAGAATAAAAGCATGGTGAAACATCTGTCTGCAGCTGTTGATTAGAGCAGTGGTTCTCAACTGGTGGGTCGGGACCCAAAAGTGGGTCGCAGAAGCATGCCCCCGTAAAAAGTAGTGGTATACAGTCTTTTACTTTAAAGGTCATGTTTCTTATGACACAGTTTGCTTTCAATAGCAGGATATTTAGTGGTGGTGACACCAGTAGCTGCCCAGTATTAACCTCTATATTTGTCTCTGCCAGCTTATAGGAGAAATTTATGCTAAAATGTGCCAAAAATAAACAAAAATGTGTTCAGAATCTGTCAAAATGGGCCCAAAACTTGGCAAAAAGCGTCCAAATATTCCAAAATGAGCACAATATACACCAAAATTTCCCCAAGTTGTATCAAAATGCGTTGAGACTACACCCAAAAAAAGCTTAATTCGTTAACAACAACAGCAAACTTCAACAATTTGGGTCGCGACCGCTATTAATAGAGACATAGTGGGTCCTGAGGCTGGACCAGTTGGGAACCACTGGTTTAGCAGAATCGAAAATGGAATCGGAATCGTTAAACTCTTATCAGGTCCCATCCCTAGTTATAATATCATGAATCATAAAAAAAGAAAACATTCATTGCGTTTTTTGATCATTATTTTAGAAAAATTCAAGAGATAAAATCAAGTTTTCACTGGTGTTACCTGTACTGCGGAAAAAAACTGGTGGCTCTACATGCTTTAGATGTTTTACCGCTTGCATTTTGAATCTGTCTCGTATTTGCTCAGTCGACACAGCCTGCAGTTCAGCCGAAAAAGTCCCTGAATTTTAGCCGCACGTTTGCTCATCACAGCAGGGTCAGTCATGGCTTTTTTGTTACGCAGAGGAACAGAGAATTTTTTGTTTTTTACAGATTCTGGTTACAGGAAATGCTTTGTTTTTTGGCTAATTTCGAAGCACGACATGTACGATAAAGTAATATTTATGACATAGTACGTCTTTAAGCACAGATCTGGTTGAGTTTGCCGACGAACGACTCGTCACAGAGGTTCAACAAAGGCGTCTTGCATAAAATCAAGTTCAGCGTTTGTGTTGAAAAAGCTCGTTGAAGTTTCTGTTCATGCTGGAGATGTTAATTATCCCAGTAAGCTGCGGTTTTTCCTTTCAAACGGTGAAGAAATCTCTATTCTTCAACACGGTAATTGATGCTAAATTGATGCCATGTTCAAAAAACCTGCAGCGACTTTGTTCATAAGGCTAAATTCTTAAGTTTCACCTCACACTGGCCTTATTTGTCTGATTTTACCACCCAGCTGTTCTTATCGTAGCGCTCAATGCTATCAGCCACTCGGTCATTAATGAACACAGGGAGGCCCGTTAATGTGTTAATAGTCTTTACATGGCTGCTATCACTTTCAGCATTCAGTCCCTTCATTCTCCTCCCTTTGGATGCGGGAGAATTAAAAATGTAATCTTTCTCCATATTCATATTTTCCCTTTTTCTCTCGAAGGCGTGTGGCTGATGCTCTTATCCGGAGAGATTAGAGTAGGAAAGCGGCAGAATGAGCTGCAGCTTGTTGGCGTCTTTGTGCTGCGGGTCGCCGTGGATAAGCTCAACGCCCTCGGTGTAAAATCTGAACGCGTTTGAATGCGCCGCGTCGCTTCGCCGTGAAAAGCCTCGAGTCTTTCCTGAACGGGCTGAGCAGCAGCAGCAGCTTTCCCGCACACATCCTGAATGCCGGTAAACAGCCTCGGACTGCCAGACTTAATCTCTGGATGTAAGTCCACCTCATGACATACGAGGCTCCGATTTCCTGGCCAAAAGGAGAGGGATTAGCCCAGAAACATTAAACCCCTATCGCTGCTTAATGTCCGCTAAGCCACCGCTAATTAGCCGACTGTAGCAGGAAGGAGCCATGTGACGAGCCGCTCGGCCAGACGGAGAGTCCCCGACGGTGGGCGGCCGGGCGGAAGGAAGGAAGGAAGGATCTCCACGTCCTCATGCAGAGAGGACGGGAGTGGAGATGTGGAGGTGGTGAGAGAGGACGGATGGTGGCGAGGACGGGGAGCGGGAAAGTTTTTCTCTGGCAACAAAGAAAAACCCCAGGGTGGTCAGAGCAGTCGAAACCAGACTCAACATCCAATATGCACAATAAACTGAACAGTGTTGGTTAACGTGGATGAACGATTACGAAAGAACAAGTCCCCAAATTAAATGTTAAACTGAAATATTGGCTGGATTAATGCTGCTGAGTCAAGGCTGCGTTGCTTTATTGACCTACTTCTCATTTGCTTTAACCCTCTGACACCCAAAATCTACCAACTGGTACAAAAGGCATGCTATCTTAAAAAAATCACCAAAATTACATCCTTAATCAAAGACAGAAACTGTAAAAACACAAAAAATCTGTGGCTATCCAGCTTTCAGATGGTCCTTTAACTAATCATGTGTGATGTGCCGTTCCATCTGGAAAATTATCCAAATGTAAGCCTAAAATCGTGATATTTAATCAAAATCACTTCATTCTACGGGTATCATTTAAAATTTTTCAAAAAATAAAGCATTAGGTCTAACCAGATTCTCCGAAAAACAAAAAATTCAGTGCTATTTGGCGCAATAAACGAGCCACGAGTGACTCACCTGTAACCAACAGTCACATTACAAGAATTCAGGGAGTACTCGGTTGAACTGCAGGCAGTGTTTACACAAAGCGGAGAGGAGTTAAGTACTAAAACAAAAGAAAAATCTAAATCGTAAAATATCAGAACTTTTTACTGTAAAAACAGAAACAGTCTTCGGATTTCTAACTTTTAAACGGTCCTTGAACGTATCATGTGTGATGTGTTGGGAAAATTAACCAGATCTGAAATCTAAAAAAATCACTTTTCTTTTTCTTTTCTACATGTGTCATTTAAAAATTTGCCAAAAATAAAGCTTTAGATCTAACCAGATTCTGTAAAAAAACAAAAAATTCAGAGCTATTTGGTGCAATTTTGAAGCCATGAGTGACTCAGCTGTGAGCAACAGTCATGTGACTAAAATTCTGGGACTGTTTGGTTGAACTGCAGGCAGTGTACGCAACGCAGATAGGAGTTCAGTATGTAAGCAAATTAAAAATATAGTCAAATATCTATGATCTGTGGAAAACCTGTAGGCACCAAAATGACACCATTTATCAGAGATGGAAGCTCAGATCAAATTTTCAGAAGATCCTTGAACTCATCATGTGTGATGTGGCGGGAAAATTAACCCAATCTAAGCTTAAAAATATATTTCATTAAAAATCACTTCATTCTACATGTCTTATTCACACATTTGCTAAAAAAATAAACTGTTTACACCGGATTCTGTTTGTAAAAAAAGCATAAATTCTGCACCAAACATAAATTTAGGGACTACTCGGATGAACTGCAGGCAGTGTTTACACAGAACAGAGAGAAGAAAAATATGTAAGCAAATTTAAAATATAAATAGTGAAATATTTTTATCATGCAGAGCCCCTGTTTTATTCCAGTAACTCTTGTGGGCACCAAAATGACACCTTTTATCGGAGACAGAAACTGTAAATAGAGAGAGAATCACCGAATTTATTACTTTCAGACGGTCCTTGAACTAATCATGTGTGATGTGGCGGGAAAATTAACCAAATCGAAGCCTAAAAATCCATAAAAAACACTTTATTTTACGTCTTGCTTAAAAATTTACCGCATAAATTCTGCGGAAAACAGTTAAATAACAAACTACTCGGTTGAACTGCAGGCAGTGTTTATACAGAGCAGGAAAGAGACAAGTATGGAAAGAGATTTGAGACGCTGGGAGGAAAATAAATCATATTTCGTCAGTAGAATAAATGCAGCCTGATTCAAAAATAGTATACAGAAGTTTTCAGGAACGACTAGAGGTTGTTATAGGTTGTCTATAGTCTGTAGAGCCACCATTTTTTTTCTGGTGTTGCTAACAAAGTACATTTATGAATTCTCTCTGCTTTAAGCCATGGTTGTCATGTCTCCATAGAGGTGCAGGACTTTATACAGCAGTGAAAAATGAGCCCACAGTGAGGAAAAACACCCAGAAACTGCCTGGAGATCAGAGGGTTAATCCTGAACCGAAGCCTCATCGTCCCCTAAGAGCCACTCGTCCTGATCTGCAGTTATTAGCAGCACCTTTCTGACTCGTAGTTTTATATGTGCGAAAATTGCCCAACAAGCTAATGACGTCCGTATTTCAAAGCTTCCAAAATCGAACGCCTCGGAGACGTCGCGCCGCTGATAGATGGGCAAATAAGAGGTGAGACATCCGGCCGGCGTCCGCCCTCACACGATGAATGCGAGTTAATAAAGCGAGAACTTTTTGCAGCGTGGAAAAAAAAAAGAAAGAAGAAGGCAGCAGCAGCAGCGTGTCGGAGGGAGGGAGGAATGTTAACAGAGCCTAATCTGTGCTCCGGAGCTATGCAGCCTCCTTGTTTACCCTGGCAGGAGAGCAGAGCGCCGGACGCCGGGCCACGCTACGCTGCTCCGCGGCCGCCATTCCTCCGGCTCTGTTTGCCTTGAGTCCCCGCAGGCCCTCCGGGGGCAGCGTGCCTTCAAAGGGCCCCAGTGTAATCTGTAATGAAATCTGCCTGTGTGCTCGCAGGCGTCAGCGAGGGCAAATTATACAATTACACAATTAGACCTCCCTCCCCCTCCTCGTCGTCCTCCTCCTCCTCCTCCTCCTCCTCCGCCATCCGACCCCCAGATCGGTGTCTGAAGGGCCTCCGATCGCCACCGTGTCCCGCTGCAGCTAATTGCACCGATAGAGGAGTCGCGCTTCGACACGGCAGAGAAGTGGCTGCAGTTTAGCAACATGAGAGCACTGCATAACCCAAATACACAATAATCCAGGTACACAACTTTATATTGTGTTGAGAAATGGGCCCACAGTGAGGAAACACGTGACAGTAGCAGGGTTTAGAGGGTTAAAAAGCTCTAAAAGTGAGACTAAATGCACCTTAATCAAAGAAAACAGGGCTGGAAATACTACTTTAAGTCAGTTTGCAGCTTCTGTGTTTGCATTTTTATCCGTTATAACAGTGGTTCTCAACTGGTCCAGCCTCAGGACCCACGATGTCTATTAATAACGGTCGCGACCCAAATTTTTGAAGTTTGCTGTTCCTGTTAACAAATTAAGGTTTATTTGGGTGTAGTCTCAATGTGTTTTGATACAGCTTGGGAAAATTTTGGCTTATTTTTTGCTAATTTGGGTATATTTGGACACTTTTTTCAAGTTTTGGGGCATATTTTGTTCCATTTTGACAGATTCTGAGCACATTTTGGTTCATTTTTGACATGTTTTAGCTTAAATTTCTCCATTAAGCTGTCAGAGCCGAATCTAGAGGTTAATAGTGGGCAACTACTGGTGTCACCACCACTAAATATCCTGCTACTGAAGGCAAACTGTGTCATAAGAAACACGTCCTTCAAAATAAAAGACTTGCTTCTGCGACCCTCTAAAAATGGCTTCGCGACCCACTTTTGGGTCCCGACCCACCAGTTGAGAACCACTGCGTTACGGCATGCAGAGCACATCCTGAGCTGGCAGCTTAAACCCCAAATAACTTGCTTTAGCTGCCGCTGAGCTCGCATGGGATTAAAATAAACAAACACACAGGTGCATGACTTAATACTGTGGTGAAAATCGAGCCTGCAGTGAGGAAGAATGTGACAGTGGTGAGGTTTAGAGGGTTAAAATGCTCTAAAAGTGAGCTCATAAGCACTTTAATCAAAGAGAACAGGGGTGAAAATGTTAGCTGGGCTGCATTTGAGTTTATATGAACACTTGTGACAGGGCTGCGTGATCCAAATACAGAGAAAATGTAATCAGACTGGATTAAAATAAACCTCATCCGTTGAAAAATCAGTGAAATGACACCATTTATTAACCAGAAACAATGAGAACGGAAAGAAAATGACCCAAATCTGGGCTTAAAGTTGTGACATTTCATCAGAATCACTTCATTCCACATGTTTTGTTTTAAAAAATATCAAAAATAACGACAATAAAAATGGCTCCTTAGCACAAATGAACAGTCCCTTACTACTCGGTTGAACTGCAGGCAGTGTTTACGCAGGAAACAAGTATAGGAGTAAATTGGAGAGACTCAGAGGAGAATAAAAGCATGGTGAAACATCTGTGGTTCTCAACTGGTGGGTCGGGACCCAAAAGTGGGTCGCAGAAGCCATTTTTAGAGGGTCGCAGAAGCATGACCCCCGAAAAAAGTAGTGGTATAAAGTATTTTATTTTAAAGGACGTGTTTCTTCTGACACAGTTTGCTTTCAATAGCAGGATATTTAGTGGTGGTGACACCAGTAGTTGCCCACTGTTAGCCTCTAGATTTAACTCTGCCAGCTTATTGGAGAAATTTATGCTAAGACGTCCCAAAAATATACGAAAATATGCTCAGAATCCTTCAAAATATACCCCAAACTTGGCAAAAGCGTCCAAATATCCCAAAATTAGCAAAGAAATAAGCAAAAATTTCCCCAAGTTGTATCAAAATGTGTTGAGACTACACCCAAATAAACCTTAATTTGTTAACAGGATCAGCAAACTTCAACAATTTGGGTCGCGACTGTTATTGATAGGGACATAGTGGGTCCTGAGGCTGGACCAGTTGAGAACCACTGGATTAGAGTAGTAGCGAGGGAGGTTGTAAAATCTGAGTAGTACAGCGCGTCCTGCAAGCAGAGCCGCCATATTATTCTAGTATTTATAACACCTGTATGCAGTTGGAAGAATGTTGGTCATGATGATTCCAGATTATTTCAATTCAACTTTCAAGGAAACACTAAGGAACACTGTGTACACACCTTGAAATTCAACTTTTCTGACCCCAAAAGTGCTGAAATATAGGATTCTGTATTAATATGACATACATATCAAGTCCCTGCTGCACTGTAAAGCAGTGCTAGTCATCCTTTTAGACATGCCGACGCTAGAAAGTTGGGTATATTAGATTAAAGTAGGTCTACTGAGGTAAACATCGTGTGTGTTTTGGAGTGCAGGACTTTATATTGCAGTAAAAATGAGTCTTACAGTGAGGAAAAAGGTGTCAGGAGCAAAAAATGTGGTAAAAATGCAATTAAATGCACCTTGATTGAAGAGAATAGGGGTGAAAATACAACTTTGATTCAGTTTGCAGCTCCTGTTTTTGCATTTTTATCCATTTTACTCTCTTCCTTCGGCCTTCTGATGCACATCCTGAGCTGTGATGATGCTAACTAGTAGCTTCAACCCAGGATCGCTAGCTTTAGCTGCTCCCACGCTTCTGCAGTGAACACTTGAGACGGCGTGGCCTGATCCAAAGACAGAGAAGATGCAACCGGATTGTGTTGTGTTGACAAAATGAGCCCTCAGACGACCCCGCCGAGGCTGCACAATCCACCGCAGCTTGTTATTCCAATAGCAGAAAGTATTTTAGGAAATCTCAGCCCGCATCTGGATCTGCATCAAAGTACACACAGCGACGCGCAATCAGGGCGTCGGTTTGCCAGATATCTGTCCGTCAGCTGAGCGGCTCGTGAGAAAAATCCTCAAAAAAATGCCTTATCTGAGAAGAAATCGTTACTCGGGGAAACAAAAACCTGGATCCTCACCAGAAATCAGTCACGCTGTTTGGCAGACGGCCTGACTTTCTACAAGAAATTAGTTTATAGATGGTTTGACGCTTGTCGTCATCGAACTCCGAAAGGGGTAGGAGGAGAGTCGAACAGGTGTTAAAGCATCAGCAGGTGTTTAAAATATACCGAACCTGCAGGGAAAACTGAAATAAACAGTCTGAAATTTGTATTTTCCGACTTGTAAATACTTATAATTTTGAGTTTGGACAGTGTTTCATGTGTAATGATTTAAATCAAATCATAAAAATCACTCGTTTCTATTTAAGAAATTATCAAAAATAACACTTGACTCGGCTACAACCAGCAAAAGTTTAAGGACGGCTCGGTTGAACTGCAGGCAGTGTTTCCACAGAGCAGAGAGGAGACAAGTATTTAGAGGAAAAAAAACATATTTAATCAATAAAACAAATGCAGCATGGCTGAAAACCAGTATGTAGAGGAGCAGGTTGTTGGAAGATACACTCAGCATGGTGAAACGCCTTTGTTGACTTGTTCAGCAGAGTAGAAAGAAAAACGCACTTGTGGTTTTCAAGTCAGAAGGTGTCAAATCTGAGTTTAAAACTTTATATTTCATAAAAAAAAATCACTTTATTCTGCATTTTTCATTTTAAAAAATTGTCTCACAAGCAGTCCCTGACAAAAAAAAGAGAAAAATCTATAACGACTCGGTTGAACTGCAGGCAGTGTGTAGTAAAATATGCAGAACACACATTGGATACCGGTTCATGTGTAATGTGTCGGATAAAATAACCTAATCTGATCTTAAAATTGCGGTATTTCATAAAATTAACTTTATTCCCCAGGTTTCAGTTTTCAAAATTATGAAAAATAAAACTCAGCTGGGACGAGCAGTCCCTGACAAAAGTTCAGGGACTACTCGGTTGAACTGCCGGCAGTGTTTACATGGCGTAGACAGGAAACAAGTACAAACACATTTGTAGTTTTCAAGTCAAACAGGTGTTAAAACAGCAGCAGGTGTTGTAAAAATATGCAGAAATTATATGAAAACCTGAAATATACAGCCTCAAAGTGGTATTTTGTACTGGGTTGAACTGCAGGCAGTGTACTTATAAATACTTCCAACTTTGAGTTTAGATAGCGCTTCATGTGTAATGTGTCGGGGAAAAAAATTATCAAATCTGAGCTTAAAATTGTGATATTTTATAAAAATCAGTTTATTTCAAATGTTTCATTTAAAAAAAAAAGTCTCATCTTTAACCAGCAGTCCCTGACGAAAGTTCAGGGACTACTTGGTTGAACTGCAGGCAGTGTTTACATGACGCAGACAGGAAACAAGTAAAACACATTTGTAGTTTTCAAGTCAAACAGGTGTTAAAACAGCAGCAGGTGTCGTAAGATATGCAGAAGTTACATGCAAACCTGAGATATACAGGCTGAAATTTGTATTTTGTACTGGGTTGAACTGCAGGCAGTGTAAAAATAGTCTAGGGAAGAAACATGTATGGATGTAAATGAGAGAGACTGCGAGGTAAATAAACCAGACTTGATCAATACAGTAAATGTAGCATGAAAATATAGAGAGGAGCAAGTTGCTGGAAGATACATTCAGCATTGTGAAACATCTTTCTAGAGCTGTTGAGCAGACTCTGAGTTCGGACAGTGCTTCAGACCAGGCTGCCACATGCTCATACAGTACAGGAAGTGACACGCAAGACTGTGCAACGACAACAAGACATACGAGGACAGATTTCTTAAATATATGAAGAAAACACTATCCACGGATCGTCGTACAGCTGCAACCGAGCACCTCTTCCTTGCAGAAATACCCCGTGCATGTGTGCGAAGGTGTTTCTGCAGCCACACTTTGGAATCTGTCACAGAACATAAACCAAACAAACATGTATTTTTAGAGGCTCCCCTCCGCGGTTAACCCCTGCAGCTGACGGGCGGACATGACACCGAGCCGTATACCCATGCATGGCCGGGTTTGACTGCAGAGCGCGTCCCTGTGGAGGTCTGGGGAGGGGGTGGGGGGTCTCTCTCGCTCCGGTCTCCCTCCCAGAAAAATCCCTCCCCTCTGCTGAGGAAATACCATCCAGCCAATTAGACACGGGATGGGATTCCTGAGCGTTGCTGAGCGTACAGAGCAGGACTCCACAGTAAATCAAAAGCACGCTCAAATCAAAATATCGACTGCTGCTTCTGAGCTGGAAGGGGCTGTGATTTCTTTTTGCTTTTTCCTCGGGTGGAAAGTATCTGGATCAGCTTTCCAAAGTAAGCTGTGAAGAATCCGCAGAGCCAGCAGATCACATTTTTTTTTAAAGCAATAGAAAGAAAAGTTTAGTTTCGTTATTCTAACCAGAGGAGAGATGATTTAAAATGGCCGGATCACCTCCTCAGTTACTAATAAATCTAACGTCATGGTGGATCAACATCTGTTTTGCCAGCTGTGAATTAATTTAAGGTCCAATTTGTCATTTAGCCTTCCTTCTGAAGCCCCTAATCCATCAGCAGTGTAAATAATCTTGAACCTTTATGGAAACAACCACGGCGAGAAGCAGAAACACTTTAAAAAATGGCAATTTTTCAAAGATAACACTTATTTTAAAATGTTTTATCTTTGAAAAATCACTAAAATGACACCATGTATCAGCCAGAAATGATAAAAACAGAAAGAATCTTCAAATTTCCGAACTTTCAGGTGGTTCTTGAACTCATCATGATGTAAAAAAATAACAAAATCTGAGCTTAAAGCTGTAATATTTCATCAAAATCACTTTATTCTGCATGTTTTAATTAAAAAGGTGTCAAAAATAAACAGTTTGCATCGCTTCTCAGCAACTGAACAGCCCCTAGCACAAATTCTGCGGCCGCTCGGTTGAACTGCAGGCAGTGTTTACATTGCACAGAGAAGAATCAAGCATGAAAGTAAATGCAAGAGACTAAGATGCAAATAAAACCTACTTGATCAATAAAATAAAAGCAGCTTGGCTCAAAAATTGCATACAGAGGAGCAAGTTGTCTGAAGATACATTCAGCATGGTGAAACTTCTTTCTACAGCTGACATGTAGAGAAGCGTAAAAACCGCGGAGTTTGAAGAGGTTGTAAAAATGCAAGTCGTAAAACACGTGTTGCACGCAGAGGCACCTGGAGGCACTTGGAAAATGTTCCACATGTCGATTCCAGGTTTCTTCAAATCAACTTTCTGCACCTACAGTGAGTAGAAATGAGAATAAACAGGGTTTTAAACAAACAGGACCACACTTTAACTTTGGTGGAAGTAATAAAGCACTAAGGAAATCTTGTATGCACCTTGAAACATGACATTTCTCAGTCCCTCCAGGATTTCGCGGGCGTTTTTCCAGATTGTTGCTCCTAAAATGCCTGAATTCGCGGCAGCTTTTCTAAAAGATTGCGATGTAAGTTGCGATGTTTTAAGCGTATTTATTGCGGGAGACGGTAAAAAACTGCTAAAAAGTTGCATTTTTTTCTTTGTTTTGTTTAATTCATTAAAATGTTAAAAGTTTAAAAAGTTAATTTCACATCCTGGCACACGCGTGTTCACACACACACGCTCACAGCTCGTCACGTCAGTTAATGAATCTAACTGACCTTCATTGTTTCAGTGCTGCCACAGATCTGGATGCAGCAGCTTCATCACGGTGGTTTGTCTGGTCTGTGGTCCGCTGGTTTCACCCATTCTCCTGATATGTTTACGGTAGAAAAGTGTTTGTCAGTGGATGGTTTTGGTTTGTGTTCCACCTCAATATTCCACGGAGTGAAAACAGTTTAGCTCCGCTTTGGTGAAGAACATCAGGGAATTGTTTTGCAGTAGTTTTTGTTGCATACGTATCTGTATCTTCAAACCATAAACAAGGAAGTGAATCCGGTGACTGGGGACTGCTGTGATTGGTGGAACTCACGGGAGGCGGGACAAAATTGCGGAAAAGTCGCGGTGATTGGACGAAATTGCAAGGTTGCTCAGAATTCAGGGAGATTGGTTGAATTTGCGATAATTGTTGCGATCTCAACATGGCGAATTCCTAGAGGGACTGATTTCTGACCCAAAAAGTCCTGAAAAATAGTGATTGTGTATTAATTTAACACGTGTATCAACTCCTTACTCCTGCTAGTCGTTCGTTAAGGTATACCAAATACAAGAAAGTTGGATAAACTGGATTAAAGTGCTGCTTTCATCGAGGTGCAGGACTTTATATTGCAGTAAAATGTAAAAAAAAAACACCCTAATCAAAGAGAACAGGGCAGAAAATATTACTTTAATGCAGTTTGCAGCTTCTGTTTCTGCATTTTTAATCCATTTCGCTCGCTGATCTTGAGCTGCGATGCACCTTAAACCCGAAATAAGCCGCTAAAGAAATCTGGAAATGAAACACAAGCAACTAAAGGCCGGCGAATAGATCCGTCTAACGTCGGGACAAATTCTGGGTTGAAAACGTCGTTGTGGTCGAAGGATCGGCAGCAGCGCGAAGGTGTTTCCAGGCCTGGATGAGTTCAGGAGGAGGAGGAAGGACCACACATTCAGAGAGAGACTGTTTAGGATCTCAGTGTGTGTGTGGCTGATTGCGATGCCAAGAAAACAATGTGCTCAGACTCCTCGGAGGTTTGTCCCACGCCGGGAGAGTGTCGCTCCGAATGCGACGCAGCACGAGAGAGAGAGGCTTCCCCCTTTTAAGGTGGAAGCAGCAGCCGGGTTTGTCTGCTTCCTACTACGACGTTTGATGGCAGCAAAGTGGCTCGACGATAAACAGACACGTGTAGCCGATCAAAGAGCCACTGATTGACGTCTCACCTGAGTCGCCCCGATGAGAATTTACTCTCCAGCTTTTGTCCGACGGCGCACAAACACAGCACGGCGGCCATTGAGATGCTAATCGGCTCCACTCCTGCGTGTGGAAAGTAAGAGAGACATCTGATGACCTCCCCGGCCTTTGTCCTGGGAATCACAGGGCAGGCCTTCCCCTCTCGGCCTCCTCCACGCCCACCGGCACCAACAATGACTCGCCGCGCTCTCTTTGTCCGCCGT
Source organism: Dascyllus trimaculatus (assembly GCA_024666655.1). Taxonomy (NCBI): domain Eukaryota; kingdom Metazoa; phylum Chordata; class Actinopteri; family Pomacentridae; genus Dascyllus; species Dascyllus trimaculatus. The sequence goes on from JAMOIN010001553.1 coordinate 234,585, forward strand.
CTTCTCAATACAACTCAATAAATCGCCCTGACAGCTTCCCAAACTCTCAGGATCGCGTGATTCAGATGAGCTCCCGTATTGTTGTCGGGAGATGATAAAGTTTTTTTTTTATTTTGCGTTGGACGCTTTGTGCACCTGTTTCGTCTTCTTTCAGCGTCCGTCAAACTGTGTTTTACACCGCCGGGGAATCTTGAACTTCACTGTATCTCTGTGGAGGCCTTTGTGGGTTGGACACTGGAGAAAGACGGTTTATAAGAGCCCAGTAAACATCCTCCAGCAGCAGCTCCGCCTTATATCCGTCCCCAGAACCCACCAGAGGGACTGAACGGCATGTTGTCTTTAAAAGAAACCATGGAGTTAAAGCATTTATCAAGAGGCAGGAACTAAAAAAAACAGAGAGAATAATAGACAAGAAAAGATTAAAACCATAATATATCATTAAAAATCACTTATTCTAACCAGGTTCTGTACAAAACAAACAAAACTGGAAGCAGTTACTGTAGTTGTAGTTGAACTCGGCTGAACTGCAGGCAGTGTAGAGAGGAGACAAGTGTGGAAATGAATTAGAGCGACCGAGAGGAAAATAAACCTTATTTGATCAATAAAATAAATGCAGCATGGCTCAAAAATGGTTTACAAAGGAGGATATTGTCAGCAAGTTGTTGGACGATACATCAGCTGATGAGCAGAGACTCAAAACGGCACTAAAAATGTCTGTAATGACTCAAAATCGTAAGTTTGAATAAATTTGGGGTAATTTTAAAGTAGTTTTCAGTCATTTTGGACAGTTTTCAAGTTGTTTTACACCATTTTTGTGCCATTGTGGACAAGTTTTATGTTATTTTGGACATTTTTCAAGTTATTTTATACCGAGAGGAAAATAAAACGTACTGGATCAATAAAATAAATGCGGCATGGCCTAAAAACAGCAAACAGAGCAACGAGTTGTTGGAGGATACATTCAGCATGGTGAAACATCTTGAATGTTCCCCCATGCTGAATGTATCACCAAACTGGACTAAAAAATGTCAGTTTGAATGAATTTTGGGTCGTTTCGAAGTAGTTTTTAGTCATTTTAGATAGTTTTCAAGTTATTTCAGACCATTTTTGAGTAATAAAATAAACGCAGCATGGTTCAAAAACAGTAAACAGAGGTTGGTGGAAGATACATTCAGCATGGTGAAACGTCTTTCTACAGCTGATGAGCAGAGACTCAAAACTGGACTACAGAATCTAAAGTCTAATGACTCAAAAATGGTCATTTTGGACTCGTTTTCAGTCATTTGGGACAGGTTCCAACTTATTTTAGACCATTTTTGAGTCATTTTACAACAAGTTTGATGTTACTTTAGACATGTTTCAAATTATTTTGTAAAATTTTAGGCTGACAGGAAAATAAAGCATACCTCAGTAATAAAATAAATGCGGCATGGCTCAAGAACAGTATACAGAGGTTGTTGGAAGATACATTCAGCATGGTGAAACATCTTTATATAGCTGATGAGCAGAGACTCAAAACTGGACTAGAAATTTTCTATAATAAATCAAATATTGTCGTTTTTAATTAATTTTCAAACTAGTTTTCTGTCATTTTGGACAGTTTTCAAGTTATTTTAGACACATTTTGAGTTATTTTGGACATGTTTCAAAATATTTTCGCCAGTTTTAGCCTGACAGGAAAATCAAAAACATTACTGGATCAATAGAATAAATACAGCATGGCCGAAAAACAGTAAATAAAGCAGCAAGTTGTTGGAAGATACATCCAGCATGGTAAAACGTCTTTCTACAGCTGATGAGCAGAGACTCAGAACTGCACTGTAAAATGTCCGTAATTACTCACAAATGTCAGTTTGAATGAATTTTGGGTCTTTTTTGAAGTAGTTTTCAGTCATTTTGGACAGTTTTCAAGTCATTTTAGACCATTTTTGAGTAATAGAAATAATACAGCTTGGCTCAGAAACAGTGAACAGAGCAGCGAGTTGTTGGAAGATACATCCAGCATGGTGAAACATCTTCCTACAGCTGATGAGCAGAGACTCAAAACTGGACTAAAAAATGTCTGCAATGAATCAAAATTGTCAGTTTGAATGAATTTTGTCCATTTCGGTCATTTTGAAGTAGCTTTTTAGTCATTTTCGATCGTTTTCAAGTTATTTTAGAGCATTTTTGAACAGTAAGATAAACGTGGCATGGCTCAAAAACAGTGAACAGAGGAGGGGGATACATTCAGCACGGTGAAACAGATTTCTGGAACTGATATGCAGAGTAGAGAGAAAAATGCAGTTTGTAGAGGTATAATAATAAAATGTAAGCAGTAAAATATCCGTTGCATTCAGAGATACTATGCTGTCTATAGATACCATGTTGGACAAATGCTGAACATGTTGATTCCAGGTTTTTCAGAGTTTTTCTAAAGAAATAATCACAGAAATTCGACTTAATTTCTTCTTATTTTAGGTTTTATACCGTTATAACTGCGTCATGCTGCACAGAATGCAGATTTTAGTTCTTTTTATTGCCGGCCATGGTTGTGCTGTTTCCATAGAGGTGCAGGACTTTAGAGGTGCTTCAGGGTTCAAGCTTTCAAACAAATGACTCAAAACATTACGAATGGCATGTCCAGCATTGTCGTTATAATCAAAATCTGCTGAAGGAACTGTCCAAGTGCATGCCGGTCGCTGTAAACAGTGCAGGTAGTCTATGCCGCTCTGAGGGAAGACTTCTAGTGAAACCACAGCGTCACATCTGTTCCAGTGAAGTCCGTAACCGATCCAAGATGAAGCCGGGTTCTAAACGGGGCAGAGGAGCAAGTCGTCCCATCTGTGCAGTCTTTTAGCAATTACACAAACATGTAGCTATAAATTCCTGGAGGGGTCCTTTCTCCAAAACGCTCTGTGATCTTAGAATACATCAGAAAATGGAAAAGCATGGTCAGATCTGTTTGGATAAGGATGGGCTTGTCGGGGGAGTCGGACTCAGAGCACTAAAGCAGCCTTACCTGTGCAAGAAACCCCGTTTCTTTGCTCCTGTCGCATTTTTCCTCACTGTGGGTTCATTTTTCACTGCAATACAAACTCCTGCACCTCTATGGAAACAGAACAACCATGAGTAGAAGTAGAGGGAACTCAGAAATGTCTCCTGTGCAGCATAACAAAGTCACAATGCCATAAATCTTAAAGAAAAGGAAAAAAACTAAAGTTTCTTTGATTATTTTTGACATTACTCCTCATATAAACTCTATAAAGACCCTGCTGAATGTATCTTCCAACAACTTGTTCCTCTGTACACCATTTTTGAGCCATGCCGCATTTATTTTATTCATCCAGTACGTAATTTTTTAGATAGCATTAAGGATATTTTGCATTTTTAATTGGCTTCCATACTTTTCCCTTATCCGCAGAGTGTAAACACAACCTGCAGTTCAGCCCATTTCAGCTGCAAAGTCATTGAATTTTTGTTAAATGGCTGTTTATCTCACATTTTTCAGCAAGGGCTTCCTGGATGCACTGAGGAGCACAGAATTTTTTGTTTTTAGCAGAATCTGATTATAGTTAACGGCGTGTTTTTGGCGAATTTTCAAATGGGACATGTAGAATATTGTGCTAAGTGTTAGCTTCCCGTTACCTAACAGATGAGTCGTTCAAGGACCGTAAAAAAAGTTGAAAATCCAATGATTCTGTCTTTTTACTTAGTTTCTTGCTATAATAAATGGTGTAATTTCAGTGGGTTTTCAAGCTCAGACAGTTCACGCAGCTTTTGTTCAGCCTCGTTTTACTTTTGCATGTACTTTTCTTCTCTGAACTTGTTTCCCGTGACTCATGCGACGCCGCTTGTTTTGTGTTTTCCCGACAGAAGCGCCGTACTGGACCAGACCCGACCGGATGGACAAGAAGCTGCTGGCCGTTCCTGCTGCCAACACGGTCAAGTTCCGCTGTGCTGCAGCCGGAAACCCGACACCGAGCATCCACTGGCTGAAGAACGGCAAGGAGTTCAAGGGAGAACAGAGGATGGGAGGCATCAAGGTGAGAGGGACGGCGTGTTAACACCTAAAGGTTAGAGGAGCTCGGCTGTGATTTATAGATTCCGATATTCACACCAGCGCCAGCAGCTCTGCCTGGAGGAGGTCATGTTCTGCTCTGCTTGAGCCGCTACCGGGTGCCTTTTAGCAAGGCATTTTAATCCCCCCGCTGGTCCAACAGAGCTGCCGTGTGTCCGTCGGTAGCTGAGATGCTCCCCGGCGTGAATGCCTATAAGTGGAGGAGTGTGAAGCAGAGTGCTGAAAGAGGCTCATGCCCGGCGAATCTTCTCACGATAAATAAAGGTCAGAAAACACCTCCGGAGCGCTCTTAACCTCGACCGAGCCGAACCAAAATAAACCCAAACTGCGGCGCTGAAATCAGAGTGCCGTCGCGGGGGGGTGCATGCGTGGTAGCTCGCCGCTGACAGCGACACGGTGCCGCAAACAGCTGCTGCGCTCAGCTTTGTCATCGGATTGGCTCTGAACACCGGGCTCCGGCGTGGAAGGGCACCGCTTAAAGCAACAGCAGCTCGGTTCGTGTTCCTTCGACGGGCCCCCGAGCTGCAGGATTTAAAAGGCGAGCTCGGCGTGGTAACGGCATCGGAATTCAAACAGTCGAACAGTCGTGTGTTTTGGTTCAACATAAACTTAACGGCGCATGAATTCTAAAATTATGTGAGCTCTTGGAGGATCGTTCGGCCGTGTGTCTCATTTTTCTCTCAGCCCTCGCAGCGCTTTTGGAAAGTGGAAACAACTGACTCATAAAGATTTTACAGTCTCATGCTCTCGTCCCGTATTTTCATATTTTCCTTGTAGTGTGAGGCGGAGCTGCCTCGACAGGTCTCTGTGTTGCTTTTAGATTAGTCTGACCCACTTGGTGGCTGTGGAGCTGCTGTTTCTGCATTTCACTTTGCTCCCTCCTCCACAATCACATTTGCTGCTGTAAACAACAACAACAACAACAACCTCCAAACAGCAGCTTTGACACAGATTTGGATTATGCACTGAGGCAACCCTGCTTTACCTTTGTTTCACATGACAGCGCTCGCCTTCCTTCCTGCCGTCCTCCGATTCCCACCGACCCTTTGTCTGCAGGGGCACCACCGCTACATCCTGGGCTTAGCGTCGCCAAAGGTTATCGTGATTCGTCTAAAGAAAAGCAAACAAACCAGAGCGTTTTGTCTCCCCCCCATAGCAGAATGATACTGAGATGCAGCAGACCATTCTACAGCACCGACATAGTGCTGTGAAGATGCGTTTGGTTCTGCAAAACCAGCACAAAGTTTCAGTTATTTTCAATCTTGTACGATTTTGTAGGTGCAAATGTTGTCGAGCTAAACGTACGCGAAGTTTTCTAGCTGTAGGCTGCAGCAGCAAAGCCACAGATTGCAAATTACTTGGCACTTGCCAAGATTTAAAATCTTATTTTCAGACATGATAGATAATTTGGCTTGTTTTAAAAGTTAATAACTCATTTTTAGTCCTTGATTTTACAGTACGATCTTAGATTTTAGAAAAAAAAAAAACGTATTTCAAGATTTCTTACCTAAAATTTACTTGCTGCATGGACAGATAATTTCACTGCTTTTAAGTAGCTTCTTCTCAAATTCAATGTTTTTATCTTATATTTAGGCTACTCTTTTTTGCAGTGCAGATTGTATGCAAAAGACGGGCGTAGCCTTTGGGTCTGAAAGTTAATTTAAACCTGCATTCTTTCTACCAGCCAGCAGGGGGCGACTCCACTTTTGAGTCCAATATGATCGACGTTTCTGAGAAAATTAGCCTCCTTCTTCTTTGATTTCCTACCTCAGTGAACATTTTCCCGATGAGTTCATGGCCTCATTTGCTAGCTTGATGTCTTCTTCCATGCAGCGAGGTGTTTAATCGGTAAATTACAGCCCCGTTTAGAGTCAAATGTAGCATGAAAGCTGTACGTTGTAGGGTGGAGCTGCCATAGAATCGACTGGGAGCTGAAGTATTGTGATGTATAGCAGTGGATCTCAACTGGTCCAGCCTCAGGATCCACTATGTCTCTATTAATAATGGTCGCGACCCAAATTGTTGAAGTTTGCTGCTCCTGTTAACAAATTAAGGTTTATTTGGATGTAGTCTTAACACATTTTGATACAGCCTGGGAAAATTTTGGCTTATTTTTTGCTCATTTTGGTATATTTGGACACTTTTGCCAAGTTTGGGGCATGTTTTGGCCCATTTTGACAGATTCTGAGCACATTTTTGGCACATTTTAGTATAATTTTCTCCAATAAGCTGGTAGAGTCAAATCTAGAGGTTAATCGTGGGCAACTACTGGTGTCACCACCACTAAATATCCTGCTATTGAAAGCAAACTGTGCCACGAGAAACACGTCCTTTAAAATAAAAGACTTTATACCACTACTTTTTTTGCTTCTGCGACCCTCTAAAAATGGCTTTGCGACCCATTTTTGGGTCCCGACCCACCAGTTGAGAACCACTGATGTATAGTGTTGTTTAGTTCTCAGTAGGATCCACTTTTTACCTTTTGCGTCTGTTTTTAAAGCCAAAAATCCAAACTCGAGGCTTCGAAACGTTACTCTATGAACCAATGGGTGACGCCGCAGAGGCTAAGTCCATCTTTTATAGGCAGCATCTGAGTAAAAACACTGAGAAAGTTAGTTTATTGTTGCATAAATGCAGCAGAAGCGTCACCATCTGTGTCAATAATCAATGCGCAGAATTGATGTTAAAACTGCACGTCACGGTTTCAGCAGCGTAAACATGCGTCAGGCTGCTGCGGAGGCATCGACAGACGCTTCTCTCTCCCCGGTGCAGCTTCGGCCGTTAAGGAGTTAAATGTAATGAGATCCTGCAGCTATTAACAGTTTACAGAGATCTCCAACATCTGCTCCCAGCAGACCAACAGCAGTTGTCCTCCTCCCCTCTGTCCACACACCTGTCGCCGGGCCTCAGGACGGACGGACGCTCGCATCGGCCTTTAGCGTGTGGAGGATATCTCTCTGACGGTGAAGCGAATTAGTCCCACGCTCTGAGCCTCTGTTCGCCAGATCTCCCACTCGAGAGCCGTCTTTGTGCACAAAACGACCCACCGGTGTCGTGGCGTTGTGTTCTTGTGGTGACGGAGGATGTTTTAAGGCATTAACCTGTGCAGAGCTCTTCCTTTGCTCACTTCCCTGCTCCTCTGGGACCTTAAATGTACAATTAGGGAGTGATGGATGAAGCCGACTCCTCATAGTTTGCCTTCAGAGAGCATGAAGTCCTCCTGCGTCACCGCGAGCTGCGACATTAAAAAGCCATCAAGACAGATTCCTGTGCATTTTCCGCTCCGTGCAGCTCGATCCGGTCGTTGCAGTGGGTTCAGTTCTCACCGTGGAGAGGATCGGAGCGTCACAGCGAACAGGACGTGTTGCATTTAGTGGTTTAATCCAGTGGTTCTCAACTGGTCCAGCCTCAGGACCCACTATGTCTCTATTAATAATGGTTGCGACCCAAATTTTTGAAGTTTGCTGTTCCTGTGAACAAATTAAGGTTTATTTGGGTGTAGTCTCAACGCATTTTGATACAATTTAGGAAAATTTTGGCTTATTTTTTGCTCATTTTGATATATTTAGACGCTTTTGCCAAGTTTGGGGCATATTTTGGCCCATTTTGACAGATTCTGAGCACATTTTGGTTCATTTTTGGGACATTTTAGCATAAATTTCTCCAATAAGCTGGCAGAGACAAATCTAGAGGTTAATCATGGGCAACTACTGGTGTCACCACCACTAAATATCCTGCTACTGAAAGAAAACACGTGCCATAAGAAACACGTCCCTCAAAATAAAAGACTTTATACCACTACTTTTTTGGGGGGTTCATGCTTCTGCGACCCTCTAAAAAAGGCTTCGCGACCCACTTTTGGGTTCCGACCCACCAGTTGAGAACCACTGGTTTAATGGATTCTGTCAGTGATATTCAGCAGCGACTGTGCAGCTAAACGGCAGCAACCTGCTTTAATGACATCAAATCAAATTCTTTATTATGGTTTTTAATAGTTCTTATAAAGGTAAAAGTTCACCTAAAAACCCAAAAAGAAGCTTTTTTTTTTGCTCTCACCTTATTTTTCCAGGCGAAACCGACCATTTAAATCACTAGAACTTTATAGAAGTAGCCATTTTTAGGCTTTAAAGACCAATTTACTCCACACGTTGCTGATTTTTGAGCATTTTTTCCATTTTCCAATTAAAGTTGAGCACATTCTGATTAGATCTGACCTTGTTCAAAATGGTTTCTCTTGACTTTTTGTGAAAATCTTCATTCGCAGAAGCAGAGCTGCAACAATCAGTGAATTCAGTTGCTGAATACTGAATTAATCGGCAATTATTTTGATAAAAAAAAACATCTAAATTCTCAGATCCCAGCTTTTTAAATGTGCATATTGTGACAGTGAACTGAATCGACACTATTTGGTCTTAATCGACATTTTTTTTTAAGTTTTCTGAGAAAATAACTAACAGTGAAAGTAACTGTGGGCCTCAGCTGTACTAATGCGCGTTCATCACTTGGTTGCAGACGTTATTCTCCATGATGAGGCTCCGTTTAGTCCAGATTGAGATGTTAAGAGGCGATTATTAAGATGTTCCTCCTCCCATCACGTGGCTCCACTTTCTGTTCCATTAACCTCCTATGTTCCAAACAGACTTATGTATTCAGTGCAATATTAAATTATCTGGAACAAGCTGGCTTCAATTCCTAAATTAAATATGAACATTTAGCGTGTGTGTGAGCAGGGTGGTGTTGCGGATCATTGTGTGATTATTAAGACGTTCCCCTGTGCCTCTTCTTCCGCCCTCCGCTGTTTAAAATCCAGTTAGCTGATCACCATGTGGCCACTGTCGGCCTCCAGGGAGGTGAACGTGGAGGTCAGCCTCCATAGAATCGTGCTGCCGGGCGACGGGCCGGTCGGTGACACGACGGGGCCCCGGGGGGGTCGGGGGGAACAGCTTCGGCCCGTCCTGGTGTCAAAGCCTCCGCTGACCCCTTCACTGCTCCGCACGCTGCAAGAAGTGTCCATCTGAAGGCACGAAACTCAGATACTGCAAGAAACAGCAATGAAAACTCCCCATAGTAAAAGAACAAACTGCAATTTTTACGCATGTTTTTTTATGGTTATCATTTGGAGGAATAATTTATTTTGTGATTTTATCTCTGATATTTTAATTTAATATTTAATTTAATTTATTTTAATGTAACTCATCAGGAAAAAATCTATCTGTAAAATAACAGTTTAAAAATAATTTATCATTTCAATCAATCATTAATATAAATGTCTTTTCTTGCAAATAATGTCAAACATCTGTAAAATAATTCATTTTTGCTCATTTAAATACAGTAAAAAAGAGTGTAATTTTATGGTCAGATGTTGTCACACAACATTATTATTTATTTTTATTTATTTTTATTTTTTTAAGTATTTTAGTGTCAATATTTTCTACAATTTTGGCCCATTTTTTGTGGTTAATATGTAAATTAATACGTTTTTTTGCTGTGATTTTATCTGTTATTTAGCAAAACAGGGAAATTTGCAAAATAGCTGTAAATTGTTTAAATATTACAGCTAAAAAAATATTTTTTATAGTGCAGCAGATGTCACACAACATTATTATTTTTATTTATTTATTTTAAAAGTATTTTAGTGTTGATATTTTCTACAATTTTGGCCCATTTTTTTGTGTTTAACGTGTAAATTAATACGTTTTTTGCTGCGATTTTATCTGTTATTTAGCAAAACAGGGAAATTTGCAAAATAGCTGTAAATTGTTTAAATATTACAGCTAAAAAAAAAAGTAAATTTTTTACAGTGCAGCAGTGTTTATTCCATTAATAAACAGAGGAAAAATATGTTCCTTCCCTGCGTGTTCCTGTCCTGATCGGTAAACCTGAGTAGAACGACTTCCTCCCACCAGTTCTTCTTCACACTTCAAACTTCAAACAGAGAAACACAAACATCGATGCCTGGACTCGATGTTGGCTCCTCGTTTTGCTCTGGGAGACGAACATCCCGTCACATTATCCTCATTTAGGCTGATTGATGCTCCTAACTCTGTTATATTGTCACCTAATTTTTAACTCGATTATCCCTTTTCTCTTGTTCCTGCCACATGGTTGTGTCTGCACAAGTCGGCCGTCTGTGGCGTCCCTTTATTCTTTGTTCCTTTATTAGCGTTCTGTCGGGCTTGGAGGCTAAAGCTGCTAACGCTGCTAATGCTGCTAACTCTGCTAATGCTGCTAATGCTGCTAACGCTAAACGCTAAACGCCATCTTGTTCTGTTTCTGGTGCTTCTACGAGAAAAGCTGCAGGAAACAGTAAAAATGCATCAGTTGATTTTTAGGCAGCGAACGCTCAGAGGAAGCCAGGAAATTCTGCATATTAGCTGGACGATATGTCTCCAGCCTGATTAAAATAAGAATCCAACGGAGCTGTTTACATGCAGGCTGAATACAGTGATCCAGTACCATGTGTCTTTACAGGTTACACAAGTTTATTCGACATGAACTCATGAACAAGAGCAAGATCAAGTTGTGTTTTCCAACTTTCTTGGGAAAATTCTGTTTATTCAGCAGAAGATTGTGACCCAGAAGGAGCCACATCATGTTCAGGCATCGATTTTTGTGTTTCTCTGATTAAAGTTTGAAGAAGAACTGGTGGGAGGAAGTCGTTCTACTCAGGTTTACCGATCAGGACAGGAACATGCAGGGAAGGGATATATTATTCCTCTGTTTATTAATGGAATAAACGCTGCTGCACTATAAAAAATTTAGTTTTTTAGCTGTAATATTTAAACACTTTACAGCTATTTTGCAAATTTCCCTGTTTTGCTAAATAACAGACAAAACCACAGCGAAAAACATATTAATTTATATGTGAACCACAAAAAATGGGCCAAAATTGTAGATAATATCGACACTAAAAAACTTAAAAAAAATAAAAATAAATAAATAAAAATAATAATGTTGTATGACAACATCTGATCATAAAATATACTCTTTTTTATTGTGTTTAAATGAGCAAAAATGAATTATTTTACAGATATTTTACATTATTTTCAAGAAAAGACATTTATATTAATGATTGATTAAAATGATAAATTATTTTTAAACTGTTATTTTACAGATAGATTTTTTTCCTGATGAGTTAAATTACAGAAAATATCAGAGATAAAATAACAAAATAAATTATTGCTCCAAATGATAACTCTAAAGAAAACATGCGTAAAAATTGCAATTTGTTCTTTTACTGCATTTAAATGTTAAATTACACTTTATTTTTTACTGTAATTAAATCAGCAAATTATTTGAAACAAAAACAGCGTATATTAATGAATAAAAAATAGTATAATAATAATTTAAAACTGTTATTATGCAGATTTTTCCTGCTTCTTAAAAAACAGGTTGAAACTGTACAGAATGTATAAATTCCTGCATTGTTTTGCTGCATTTAAATCCACCAAAATATAATTATTTTACACATATTTATTTTTATTTTCACATTTTTTTAAGTATTATTTCTTGCACCTTTGCTGCCAAACTTTTACTGTTCTTGTAGTTTTTTTAACAGTATTTTTATAGTGTATTTCTGACCAGATGTGCTCTGTATAATTCTTTAATGTGCTATAAATTCTGCTTGTACTTCGCACCATCTACAGAAAATATTACCCAACAATCGATCATTAAGTGAGCTCTAATAACATTATAGTAGAGTATACATACTAGTATATATATAAATGATAAGTATGTGTTCATGCAAGACAGTGAAAACTTGCAGAGAGTGAGCAACAGGAAGATTTACTCAGAGAAAATTCAACATGAAGTGTTTAAAAGCAGCCGCAGATTGACTCGTCGACATGCGGGGGATGTTTCTTGCAGTGGATCCAGTCCCTCGGTGTCACAGACCTCCTAACCTCGGCTCACATCTGCCTGTGATGAGTTCATCCGGCAGGTCGGGGGTAGCAGGAGGGCAGGTTGGGGGTCGCTGGGTGGTGCTGGGGGACCCTGACAGCCTGACAATGGCCTTCTAAAGACTCTATTGGCCCTGCAGGGTCCTCAAGGTGAAGCCCAGGCCGAAGCGACGAGATGGTTTCTGGTTTGACGGCCGTGGCTAATTTCCGCTGAATGAATGATTTTATTTCACCTTTTCAAGCGTTGGACGGGCAACGGGGCAACCCAGAGTGCGTGTCGTCCGTCGACTGCATCTGACTCGCCAACTGATCCGTGCTGATGGGCACAGCGGAGTCCTCTCAGCTCGGCAGCCACTTAGTCACTTAGTCTAAGTGCCTTCAGATCTGCAGAAGCAGCGACTGCCCGAGCATCAAGGTCCATCACTGCTCCTCCTGTCTGCACGCCTTTCTGGGGATGCACCCTTTGTTCTTTAGAGGCTTTAACGAGCAGTTTCAGGCGTCCGAACGGTCTCTGGCTTTCCGAATTTGTTCTCAACGTTTATCAGCAGAGACCAGAAGATCTGACGTGAAAATAAAGAGATGAAGCTGCTTTATTGAGGATTTGTAATGACATACAGTCATCCTGCTGGTAAACAGAGCTAGAGGAGGCGTTTTGGGGCGGATGAGATTAAATTTAGTGGAAAAACGCTCTAAAACAGACGATATTAATCTGCTTTTGTCATGTAAGAAACTCAATAAGCAGAAGTTTTCGCTGTTGTTCTGTGGTTCCTTTGTCCGAGCACAGCTGCAGATGCTTTCCTCCGTGTGTTTTCCTGGGTTTCATTTTGCATAAAGGAATTTATTCTATCGTCGTCGTCGTTGTTGTGGGTCACGCTGCATTTAAAGAGCTGCCGAGGAGATTCTTATCGGTCGGCGCGGCCTTCCAGAGAGCAGCGTCAGCCTCCTGAACTCTGCTGTTTTAGCTCGCTGTGGGCTCGTTTTTCACCAGCGTCCTGCACCTCTGTGGAAACGGAACAGCCAAGACTAGAAGTAAAAAGAACTTCAGTATGTCTCCTGTGCTGTGGGAGACACTTTGAATGCTATAAATCGTAAAAAATAATAGACGAAAGCTGAGTTTTATTGATTATTTATTTTTTAAAAATAGAAAAAATCTAAAAATTCAACTTGCATAATATATTTTTAAAGGCCATTAGGTTTTAGAAACGCTTGACTGTATATATTTCACTGCTTACAGTTTTAATTTGTTTCAACACTAGTCTCCTATAGGCCTTGTGTATACACTGCCTGCAGTTCAACCGAAAAGTTCCTGAATTTTTAAAATGTGACCATTGGCCGCAGCTGAGGCAGTAATGGCTTCGTGTTTGTGCAGAGAAGTGTAGAATTTTTTGTTTTTTGCAGAATCTGATTAGAGCAAACGGTTGATTTTTGGCGATTTTTTTTTAGTTGAGGCACGCAGAATAAAGTGATTTTAATGAAATGTCTTGATTTAAAGCCTGGATTTGGGTCAGTTTTCCGACAGAACACAGACAGATGAGTGGTTAGTGACGGTTTTCTGTGTGTAAATGTTGTAATTCTTGCATTTTTTTTAAAGATAACATGCCTTTGAAACCACCTGGAAGGTTTTGAAATGATCCTGTCGTGATTTGAATGCTTTTAAAACATACTTATGATTACTAGAAGTCGTGCATTTGCAGACCAAAATGCTCCCTGCAGAAAGGGATTGAACAAAACAGCCGGACTAAATGAAACGGTAAAGAGGATGCGTGGCTCATTTGCGCGACGGAAAGTAAAATTCCAGCAGTGCGACGTGCCGGAGCTCTGTGCAGCCTTCTCCAGACAACTGTGGCGCTCTGCGTGATGGGGGGGCGGGGCCTGCGGGTCAGAGGTCGGCCCCCATTGAGCCGTCAGATGGAGGAGGGCGTGTCGTCGCCCCATTGAGCCGGCCTGAGCCTTTGACAGCCGAGGACGACGTTGTTGTCGCCGCCGCATATGGCAGGAGAGAGTTTTATTGTGCTGATGCTAAACCGCAGCAGCAGGAGCAGAACAAAAGTGGACAATGTAATGATTGTGTCGGTGCCATGACGGTCGCTCGGCTCCTAACTGAGTCTTCAATCCCAGTTCTGACAGGTTTCCAAGGCAGGGCTCTGAAAGTGACATATTATCTACATGATAACCATAAAAACATGCTCATGAATCGTAATGTGTTCTTTTACGACATTAAATCACAGCAGTTAAGTTCTATTACAGCGAATATCTACTAAAATCACAGAAAACAAATATTAATTTACATGTAAAACCTAAAAAAAAGAGGATAAAACTCCACATCAGTAACATTTTCTCTGTCCTTTACTGTATTTAAATCAGCAAATATATCATTATTGAAAAAGATATTTACTGTTATTTGAAAGACAGATTATATTTTATTTGATTGCCACTTATTTGACAGATTTTTCTTCATTAGTCTGGTAAAATCACAGAAGAAGAAGTATCAATTTACATAAAACCTAAATAAAAAACACGTTAAAACTGTAAGTAATGTTGTCATCAAAAATCTATTCGTAGTAATTTGTTCTTTTACAGCATTTAAATGTAAAATTAGACTTTTGTTTTACAGTATTTAAATCAGCAAAAGAAAATATTGTTTTACAGATATTTGCTTTTATTTTAAAGAAAGTGTAAGGATATTAAGAATTCAAAAATACTAAAAATGAATAAATAAATATAAAAATTAAAAAACAACATTTAAACATAAAATTGCACATTTCATTTTTTACTGTATTTAAATAAGCAAAAAATAATCTTTTATGAATATTTGATGTTATTTTAAAGAAAATGGAAAAATAGAAAATACTAGGACAGTATATTAAGGATGAAAAAATTCAGATTATCCCTGTTTTAGATTTTTTTTTTATCACATTCAAACCTAAAATTGCACTTTTTTTTTACTGTATTGAAATCAGCAAAAAACAAAATTAAAATTTTAGAGATATTAGCTGTTATTTGAAAGTAAGTTTGTGTATATTAAGGTTTGAAAAATAGTAAAAAATAAATAAATAAATTCTGATTTTCCCTATTTTGGATTTTTTTTACAACATTGAAACCTAAAATTATTATTATTATTATTATTATTATTATCACTATTTTTACTATGTATAAATCAGACAAAAAAATACAGATGTTTGCTGTTATTTACAAGTAAGTTTATGGATATTAAGGTTTGAAAAATAGTTGAAAAAACAAATAAATAAAAAATAAAAACATTCTCATTTTTCCTATTTTGGAAAATTAGTTTTTTGACAACATCTAAACATAAACGCTATTTTTATTGTATTTAAATCAGGAAAAAAAATTATTATTTTACAGACATTTGCTGTTATTTGAGAGAAAAGTTAGGATTATTAAGGACTGAAAAAATAGAAAATAAATATTCAGATTTTCCTAATTTGGAAAATTACAGATATCTAGCTGCATCACATTAAAAAATACACAAAAAATCAGATTTTTGCTGATATTTGTTGTTATTTTCACATTTTTTCAATATTTTTTAAATTAATTAATATATATTTGTGTTTTCTATAATTCAGTAATAAGTTTCATCTGCATTTGCTCCGTCTACAATCATGTAAATATTACCCAAGAATTAGTCTACAGGTGGACGAACGTTGTAGAAACGTACATATATATGTGTGTTTTTAAAAAAAACACTATAAAAGTGAGCATAAGGAGGTTAAACCAGTATAAAAGTATTAGTTCTTGTCAGTGAATGAATACTTTGTGTTGTGAGCTTTGGAGGAACAGGCAGAACAAAAGCCGACAACCTAATCACCGTGTTTTATTCCAGCCGGCTCCGTCGGCTCTTAACTGATTCCTCAATCCGTGTTTTGACATCTTTCCAAGGCAGGGCTCTTAAACTGGCTGCACACCGTTACTTTTTAAGACTCTCAGCACTTTAAATCCGTGTTTTTCCAGCGCAGATATTAACACAGGCCTGGATTGTGAGTCTCCGTGGGCCTCGTCGGCATTTTTACACTTTGCAAGATTATTTTTGCACCTTTTTTTTTTTTTTTTGTCGTTCTTCGACCTGTTCGCTCTCCTCCTCCCCCCCGTCGTTTCACCCAAATACGCCACAGATATCAAAAGACAGATTATCCTATTTATTTGCTCTTCGTACCCGTTTCTCCTGCTCTCATCTCTCATACTTCCAATTTTACAGTCCTCTGCTGGATGTCGACGCCGAGCCAAACTCCGGCAGCAGACCCACCAACTCTGCCAGCTCTAATAGCGAACCCTGAGGCCTGCGTCTATCTGTTTCCGCCTTCTCTGCGGGTCAAATTAGACGGTAGCACAGATCCGGGCCACTGGTCCGCTCTGACACAGTCATAAATTCTGCTAACTGGCCCCGCTGGTTCTGACGGGGCTATTTTGCGAGGTGAGGACGGAGGAGTTTGGACTATAAAGGGAACAGAGCTTCCTGTGTTTTCCCAGACAACTGCTACGCTGCAAAAAGTGAGCCGGAGCCCTGGACTCTTGTTTTGATTAGAATAAAGGAAAGAATCTGCCAGCGAGGATGAGGTAACTTCACTGTTTTCCATGACAAGCTCGGCGAAGCAAAGAAATATCTTAAAATAAAGTAGATTACCTTGTCCCAAGACATTTCCTGCACACATTCTGAGCTGAATACAGATTCCAACACTCTATTATGACCTTTTTCATCACATTCAGACCCTTTAAAACTCGTCTCCTTTGCACTTTTTGCAGCGTAGAAGCCCCTGTCCATTCCCATGGCCTGCCCCGTCCTGTACATCCGCAGCCAGAAGCCTTAAAACCCTTAAAGCTTCGTATGACTCGAACGTAAGCCGCTTAATAATTTAATTCTGGCTGGAATCTGGCATGATTGGAATGGATGGGATTATCACGTTCGGGGACTAATGCCGCAGGTTCAGCAGGGGTTAGCCCAAGTAACATGGTAATAAAAGCAAGTGGCCTGTGTGTGGACAGTAATTAAATGTGCCGAAGAGAAAAGGAGGAGGTAGAATGAAGTAGAACAAAGTCGGTAATTAGCACAAGCAACAAGTTCACTCTAAGTGCATCTTGCGTTTTTCTCTCTAGTCAGGCTTTAAGCAGATTTAGCCGTCCGCTTTTAGAAGAAACTATGCAGCAGTCGTGAAGGTTTCCGGCTAAATATAAAGTTAAATTACATTCCTACACAACTAAACTGCATTTTCTGCCAAAGTCTGTTTGTTTGCGACGAATCTCAAAGGCATTTCGAATCAACGTGTCTTTCCCTTTTGGTTTTCTTGCTGTGTTTTTGCTGCTTTTAACCATAAATTAGCAAGAAGTCAAGGAGAACCCTCAAACCTGTAGAGATAAGGTCATTTTTTAAACACTAACCTGGTTATTTTCCTAAACTGAACCAGTTTTGGTGCTTAAACCAAACCAAGCAGACCAAAAGCACAAACCAAACTTCAGTACTGGTCCTCCATGGGACTCCAATCTGGTATTATGGGCATCAGTTCTTCCATCCATCCGTTATCTTCCACTTATCTGGGGCCGGTCGCGAGGGCAGCAGTCTAAGCAGAGAGGCCCAGACTTCCCTCGCCCCAGAAACCTCCTCCAGCTCTTCCGGTGGGACCCCGAGGCGTTTCCAGGCCAGCCGAGAGACATAGTCCCTCCAGCGTGTCCTAGGTCTACCTAAAGGCCTCCTCCTGGTGGGACATGCCTGGAACACCTCCCCAGGGAGGCGTCCCAAAGGCATCCAGAACAGATGTCCAAGCCACCTCAACTGACTCCTCTCGATGTGGAGAAGTAGCGGCTCTACTCCGAGCTCTTCTCTGGTGATTGAGCTCCTCACCCGATCTCTAAGGGTCCATCCAGCCACCCTACAGAGGAAACTCATTTCAGTCGCTTGTATCCGGGATCTCGTTCTTTCGGTCACGGCCCAAAGCTCAGGTGAGAGTAGGAACGTAGACTGACCGGTAAATACAGAGCCTCACTTTTTGGCTTCGCTCCTTCTTCACCACGACGGACCGATCTGCTCCAAATATTCTGTTCGTGCCGCAGTGTTTTGTGGGGGGTGACACCGTAGTGTGACACCGGAGCTGGCAGGTCCACGTACTAGAACCACGTTGGCATTCTAGAGCCTTGGCGACGCTCGGTGACACTCGGCGACACTCGGCGACTCTCGGCGATGCTCGGTGACACTCGGCGACGCTCAGTGACGCTCGGTGACACTCGGCGACGCTCAGTGACGCTCAGTGACGCTCGGCGACGCTCAGTGACGCTCGGTGACACTCGGCGATGCTCGGTGACGCTCGGTGACGCTCGGCAGCATTCGGCAACGCACGACTATTCGATTATCAAAATTATTATCCGAATACCACCACATCAAACGACTATTCGGATATTCGAATATTCAAGACCAGCCCTACTATTTCCATGCAAGTAATTTGGTGCCTTAACTCAACAAAGCTTCTTAGAAGTCGTTGTTGTGAAAGCGTCAACCAAGCCGTGATATTTTCCTGAATCGAACCAAACAGTGAGTAAAAAGCAGAACTGATGTCGAGAAACATAGGTGGAGTATGAATCCTGGTATCCTGGATGAAAGTCCTGTTGTCCTGCTGTCTGCTATAAGCCATTACCGTTTCCTAAATGTTCAGCAATGTGCAGAATCCAAGTTTTCTGGTTGTGGAATAGATTCTGTTGTGCACCGTGCAGTTCTAACAGTGGAGGAGCTTTAGTTCTATTTTATCCTGGCTTACCCCTTCGTCTTCGCCTCCTGGCCCCTTCAGACATGAAGCTCTTCCCACCCCTTTACGGCCTTACCTTTTAGTGACAAGCTGTGTGACTTTCAAAATAAAAGTTCTTCCAAAACATAAATAAAAATGCAGTTTATTTTTATAGTAGCCTAATTTTGGGAGACGGTTTACTTTGTGGGTACTTGGGAGTGCAGAGCAGGAGTCGGTCTACTCTTTTAATTGAGGTGTTTTTGTGAAACCAAGCCGACGCTGCGATCACAGCCTCCCTCTTGTTGCTGTTGGTGGTCTTGGCCTGCACCGAGCGTCGACTCCAGCTCATATTTTACCACCTTCTAGCCTCCCTCCTCGAGTGTCGCCATGTTTTTCCCCCTCCCTCCCGAGCGCTGAGCGACCGCAGCACAAGGCGTCACTCATCTGCTCATGAGTGCAGCCATTGACTCCGGGTTGACTCCTGGAGCTCGGCGAGGGCTTTAGACGGGGTGGAGCCAGCCGCTGTGAAAAAGCGTTTGCCAGCGTCGAGCGGGCGGCCTGGTCTGTGTTACCACGCAACTGCAGAGAGCACACTCAGGCATAATATTTACACTGTTACATTATTTTCCGCATGCACCTCCAAGAGAGAGTGTAAGACGGAGAAGACGAAGAAGGAGGAGGAGGAGGAGGAGGAGGAGGAGGAGATTCTCAGCCTGCTAATGTATATATATATATAATCTGGCTGGCTGCTTCCCCAAACCTGTGGGGTTAAACGTTGCTGCAAACACTGAGCCTCCTCTGCACATTTTCCAGGTGATGTTAAGTGTTCCACCGCTGAAAAGCCTCCTTGTTGACATCACCCGGCGACCTCTTCCCGAGGAGTTCGTCTCGCAGCGGCGGCACGTTTCCACTTAAACGGTGGAGGTCGCCGCCGTTGGCCCGTGGAGACGCTGCCTGTTGATGCGTAGCAGGTTCTCTGTTCTCGCCTCGCCGGGCCGAGCTGCTCACTCCTCCTCCTCCTCCTCCACGGCTTCTGAATCTGTCGAGTTAGTATCTGTCTGCTCTCCAGCCACACCTGGTTCGAATTACTACGCAAAATTTTACCCTCCGACTCTCCGGGGATGGATCGCTCTTGAGTGGAACCAATTTCAGAGGTGCAAAAAAAAAAAGGAGACAGTCTGCCCTCGGTGCAGGCAGAGAAGAGAAAATCCTCTGGAAGAGAGTTCACGGAGCACCCCGAGAACATGAAAACACCCCTAATGTCATCAACGGATCGCTGCAGCTTCGAGGCATTCGGTTTCTGACGTTCCTGCCGTCGTTGTTTAGCAATTTGTTGAAATTCTTGTGCGTAAGAAAGTCTTCTAGCTCCTCGTTGCTGCCGAGACGTCCAAAGATTATTTTCTGCAAGTCGTGTCTGCTCTGCATCAAGCATCAAGCGATTAATAAAGTTGCACTATCATATCTCGATCTTCCTCCGATAACTAACCGAGAAAATTTAGGAGACGCTGAAAGGTGCTTCACCAAGCTTCTAACATGCAGGTTTTATTTTGAAAGTTTCAACCAAACTATGATATTGTCTGAAGCGTTTTTGGTGCCGAAACCAAGCAGTGAGTGAAAACTGAAGGTGAGCGACGGGTGAAAATGAAACGTAATGGCACCAGATGAGTCTTTACAGCTAGAAGTCCTTCCTGTTTTAACTTTCAGGGAGAAAATATGATTTGAGAGAAGCGTATTTTGGGCAGTCTTGCATTTTGAGCATGAAAAAAGGCGACTTCTAATAAGATCTGTACGACGTTTGAACTGTGTCAAAAGATCATTTTCTGCAAGTGGCATCTGCTCTGGATCAAGCAGCATGAGGTTAATAAAAGGGAGGTTACACTGCAAATTACTTGGCACTTGCCCAGATTTAAAATCTTATTTTCAGACAGGATAGATAATTTGGCTCGTTTTAAAAGTTAATAACTCATTTTTAGTCCTTGATTTTACAGTACAATCTTAGATTTGAGAAAAAAAAAACTTATTTCAAGATTTCTTACCAAGTAAAATTTACTTACTGCATGGACAGATAATTTCACTGCTTTTAAGTAATTTCTTCTCAAATTCAGTGTTTTTATCTTATATTTAGGCTACTCTTTTTTGCAGTGTAAAAGTGCGTTATCGTTTTACATGTTGGCTTTTCAAAACATTAATGTTGTTTAGGTGTAGAGAATCGTTCTTTTGGTTTTGCTTGATTTTTAGGTAGATTTAGGCACCAAAACTACCTGGACGGATTTAGGAAAATCCTGATTTTACTACAATAAGTAACCGAGAAAATGTAGGAGAAGCTCAGACCTGCTGTTTCCAACCAGACCAAGTAGTTTTGGTGCTGAAACTAAACTGAACAAGTGAAAATGAAACGTAAGTCTAAGAATAATGATCCCACATGAGTCTTTAAAACTCAAAGTCTATGTCACAGCTATAGCTTTCAGGGAGAAAATATGTTTCTGCCAGTACATAAAAGAGGAAGTAGAATCATTGCACTGCAAAAACTCCACATCTTACCAAGTTTATTTGTCTTATTTTTAGTCAAATTGTCTCAACCCACTTGATTTAAGATAAATTCACTTTACAAGTAACATTTCAGCAGATGGAGGGACGTGTTTTAAGACAACGCATCTTAAATATCTTGTTAAGTCAAACAATCTTGAAATGATCTTGTTTTAGTTGTATTTTACCAGAAACAAGGTTCATTTCATTTCATACATGTTTCAAGCTGAGCTGTTGTTTGTATGAGATAAATAATCTTGATTTAAGAAATAAAGTAAATGCATTTGATTGGAAAATCACCAAGTCATATCAGAAAACAGCTACATGTGTAAAATGTGTTTTTTTAAAAAAGCAAATGTCTGCTTTTGAGTTCAAACACCTCCTTTTGGGCGTAGCTGGCTTCACCTAAAACACAACACCTTCAAATGCTGTCAAACACCACTAAATATTAGGATTTCTAGCCAACTGTGAGAAGACATTATATCTCAGAATGCTTCAATTAATCTGTGTGATCTTATTTCAGGTACAAGATGGTCTTAAATCTAGAGAAGAGCCACGATAATACAACTAAAATAAGTTGAATACATCTCAAATTAAGAAGTTGACATTAAACTTATTAAATCTATTTAATTCTTTATCATGTCTGGTTTATTCTAAGACACCTCAGCTTGACAATGCTGCTAAAATATAGCTTAAAATAAGTTTTCCCTGCTAATTTTAAGACCTCAATATTCTAAATATCATGTCTTATTTCAAGAAATCTGACCAAGCAAATGTTCACTTGTTCTATTGGCAGATTTTTTCACTTATTTCAAAGTAAAAGTGTCTTGAAATAAGTTTTTTTTTTCTTGTTTTGGGAGGGGCATTTTTTCCAGTTTGTTCAGCAGTCTTGCATCTTGAGCTTGAGAAAATCCATCTCTGCTGCTTCCATCTCCTCGCTGCTGTCCAGACATTTGCAGGTTATTTTTCTGCAAGCCCTGCATCAAGCAGCGATTAATAAAAAGGAGGTTAAAGTTGCATCGTCGTTTCAAATGTTTGCTCAAGAGGTTGTGCGCCTCGGTAAACACGCTCAGCACAAGGCTCGTGTTCGGAGCGTACTTTAGGTTTTACTGGTTTTATAGGTAGATTGAGGCACCAAAACCATGAGCACAGGTTTAGGAAAAATCCCGATTTTCCTACAATAACTAACCGAGAAAACGTAGGAGAAGCTCAGACCTGCTGTTTCCAACCAACCCAAGTAGTTTTGGTGCTGAAACCAAACCATGAGTGAAAACAAGAGCAAGCAACAGATGAAAATGGAACTTAAGTCTAAGAGTAATGGTCCCAGATGGGTCTTTGAAACTTCTGTGTCATGTTTTTAACTTTCAGGGAGAAAATATGACGTGAAAGAAACATATTTTCATCAGTTTTGCAGTTTAAGCCTAAGAAAAGTCGACTTCTGATAAGCTCTCTGCTGCTTTCATCTCACTTTCACTCATAATCACCATCCAGACTTTCGCAGTTGTCAAAAGACCGTCTCTCTGCTCTGCATCAAGCAGCATTCGGTTCATAAAAGGAGGTTAAAGTTGCATTATCGTTTTACATGTTTGCTCAATAGGGCTTGCACCTCGGTAAACATGCCCAGCACAAAGGCTCGCTGGTGTTTGCCGACCGGCCGGCTCTGTGATGCTTTAAACCGAAGGATATCAAAGGCCGGAACAGATCTGACACAGAAAGAGCTCAACTGCACAAACACAAGGACTGTTCGTTAGCTAAAGGAGGGGCTGTCTCTGTTTTAGTGCTAGTTTTCAGCGTGTTTGTGTTTACATTCACACCTAGTTTCACATCAAGTTTCCTTTTCCATTAAGAGCAGATGATCTAAAACCCTCTGGGACCGGTTTGTGATTGTGAATTACATCAACAGGGCTGTCATCGCCGAGGGGAATTCACTAAATGAACACTCGTGTGCTGCTCGTCTTACAGGACGGCAAATGTGACAACAAATTCCCACCAAAGATTTCTTTAAACAGGCTCCTCGTCATTCAGAAGTGTTGTCAGCGTTTCTTATTTAGCACATTTAACACAACAGAAGGGTTTGCCAGCATAATAAAGACCTTGTAGTGGTAATTATGGTGTGATTTTACCAGAATAATTCACATAATAGGGACTAAAACCATACAAAAATTGTACAAAATGCAACTAATCTACTATTTATATAAGATAATTTTATCCATCTATAGACCTGAGACCCTACAGTATTAGTATTATGGAGAATAATCTAACTAATGGATTATAGAGCTGGTGGTTCACTAATCACAAGGTTGGTGATTCGATCGCCGCCATTGATTACTTATATAGGGAAAAAACCCTACAAAATGTTTACAAAATACTACTTATTTAACCTGCTTTCATCTGACTAGAATACATTTTAGAGCTGAGAACCTACAATGTTATTAATTATGGAGATTAACTCAAGTAAAGGATTGTAAAGGTGGTTTTCCAATAATGCATGGTTGGTGTTTCGATTCCCACCACTGGCTACCTTAATAATTGACATACTAGGAATTAAAAACATACGAAAAAGTTTACAAAATACTACATATACAACATATTTGTACCTGAATATAATACATATTACAGTTGAGACCCTACAGTGTTCTTAATTATTGAGAATACCCTACCTGACTAATGGATGACAAGACTGGTGGTTCGATGCCCACCATTGGTAACCTGGATAATTGACATGTTAAGGATTAAAAATCAACAAAAAGTATACAAAATACTTCTAATATACTACTTGAATACCATACTTTTGACTGAGTACAGTATATATTAAAGCTTAGACCCTATAGTCTTATTAATTATGGAGAATAGTCTAACTAATGTAGGGTAGAGCTGGTTGTCCCTAATGTAAGGTTGTTGGTTCAATGTCCGCCTTTGGTTACCTCAATAAATGACAAATTAGGGATTAAAACCCTACAAAAATCATAGAAAACACAACTAATATAGAACATAAATTTACCTGACTATAGTACATATTAAAGCTGAGAACCTACAATGTTATTGATTATGGAGATTAACTCAAGTAAAGGATTGTGAAGGTGGTTTTCCACTAACGCATGGTTGGTGTTTCGATGCCCACCATTGGTTACCTGGATAACTGACATATTAGGGATTAAAAACCTACAAAAAGTTTGCAAAATATTACTTAAATAACATACTTTTACCTAACTATAATAGGTATTAAAGCTAAGACTCTACAGTGTTCTTAATTATTGAGAATACCCTACCTGACTAATGGATGGCAAGATTGATGGTTCAATGCCCACCATTGGTTACCTGAATGATTGACATATTATGGAGTAAAATCCTACAAAAAGTTTACAAAATACTTCAAATGTACTACTTAAATAACATATTTTTGACTGACTATAGAGTACATTAAAGCTGAGACCCGACAGTCTTTTTAATTGTGGAGAATAAACGAGTAACGTAGGGTAGAGCTGGTTGTCCCTAATGTAAGGTTTTTGGTTCCATCCCCGCCATTGGTTACTTCAATAAATGACAAATTAGGGATTAAAACTCTACAAAACTCATAGAAAGCACAACTAATATAGTACTTAAAATATCATACTTTTACCTGACTATGATGCATATTAAAGCTAAGAGTCTACAGTGTTATTAATTATGGACTATAACCTGCCTAATGGATGGTTAGAGCTGGTTGTCCACTGTTGCAGGGTCGGTGGTTCGATGCCCACCATTGGTTACCTGGATAATTGACATATTAGGGATTAAAAATCTGCAAAAAGTTTGCAAAATACTACTTAAATAACATACTTTTACCTGACCAAAACCGATATGAATGTTGAGACCCCTACAGTGTTCTTAATTATTGAGAATACCCTACCTACCTAATGGATGGCAAGATTGATGATTCAATCCCTGCCATTGGTTACCTGAATGATTGACATATTATGGAGTAAAATCCTACAAAAAGTTTTCAAAATACTTTTAATATACTACTTAAATAACATACTGTCGACTGACTATAGTGAATATTAAAGCTGAGACCCTACAGTCTTTTTAATTATGGAGAATAATCTAACTAGTATAGGGTAGAGCTGGTTGTCCCTAATGTAAGGTTGTTGGTTCAATGCCCGCCATTGGTTACTTCAATAAATGACAAATTAGGGATTAAAACCGTACAAAACTCATAGAAAGCACAACTAATATAGTACTTAAATATCATACTTTTACCTGACTATGATGCATATTAAAGCTGAGAGTCTACAGTGTTAATAATTATGGACTATAACCTGCCTAATGGATGGTAGAGCTGGTTGTCCACTGTTGCAGGGTCGGTGGTTGGATGCCCACCATTCGTTACCTGTATAATTGACATATTAGGGATTAAAAACCTGCAAAAAGTTATTTTATTGTACAAAAGTAGTGATATATGTACCAAATATTCTCCTTTCTGTTCTCTCCTCAGCTGAGGCACCAGCAGTGGAGCTTGGTGATGGAGAGCGCCGTGCCGTCGGATCGGGGAAACTACACCTGCGTGGTGCAGAACAAGTACGGCGCCATCAGCCACACCTACCAGCTGGATGTTCTGGGTAAACATTCAACTCTCAGCTCTTCTTCTGTGCAAACACTGAATAAATTAATATGCACAAGTGAGGGAAAAAAAACCCACAAGAGTTGCTGAACATTTCCTGCAGCACATCATCATCATCATTAACATGCACGACCTTCTTCTTTTTTTTACACAGAGCGTTCGCCCCACAGGCCCATCCTCCAGGCGGGCCTCCCAGCCAATCAGACGGTGGTGGTGGGCAGCGACGTGGAGTTCCACTGTAAGGTCTACAGCGACGCCCAGCCGCACATCCAGTGGCTGAAACACATCGAGGTGAACGGCAGCCGCTACGGGCCCGACGGCGTCCCCTACGTCAACATCCTCAAGGTGGGCGTGCAGCCGGTTTCCTCTCCCCACTGTTTCTAATGAGTCTCGCCGCCTGGAGTAGATTTCAGCCGACGATAACTTCGCTCATAA
The DNA here is from genome assembly GCA_024666655.1 of Dascyllus trimaculatus. Lineage (NCBI taxonomy): Eukaryota > Metazoa > Chordata > Actinopteri > Pomacentridae > Dascyllus > Dascyllus trimaculatus. The sequence continues at coordinate 260,829 of JAMOIN010001553.1, forward strand.
TTAATCTCTCCTAAATGCCTGGTTTAATGAGCTTTTACAGTAGGTGGCTCCGCGGCCCCACAGGCTCTTTTTACTGCGGCGCATAATTGAGGAGCTCATTCCTTAAACGCTGCACCTTCATTACGGGAGAGAAAAGCCTCACCTGCACCTTGCAGCGTATAGAAACGTACACTCCACAACCAGGTGATATCAATATAAATCATTATCCGCTCCGAAATTAGTCACCTGCAGAGCTTCGGTTCATTCTAACGTTGGTCTGAGCAATTATGGCGGTTAGTGAGGATAAATAAAGTTAAATGAAATCAGAATTTAAGGTGGATTGTTGCTTTTTCCTCAGGAGGGGGTTCAGTTTGTTGCTCTGGAAACTTCCTCCATGGAAAATGAAGTATAGATCAGCATGCAGTGTAGTTTCTGCTGGGAAAATAACCATCTAATAAACACACAGGACATTTTGTGTCATAATTTTGCATAATATCATATTTTTTTAATGTTTATTGAAGGATATTTACGTAAAAACAATGCAATTACCTAGAATATACAATAAAAATACGACATATATAACGTAATATATAGATATTTCGACAGATTACCAATTTTTAAAGATATGAAACACATTTAAAACATGTTTATTTGATATTTTTGATGAGATATCTTTTATTTAACAAACACATCTATGTAAAATTACACAACCAGTATTTGCACTTCTGATCTCTGCCGCTAATTTGTCTGATTTGGGAATTATGTTTACAGTTTTAAAGCTGAATTGAACAGTTTTATATTCTGCATTAAAAGAAAATATTGTGATAAATACGTAAATGTATTTTAACAATCTTTTAACGCCCCAATTTTTTAGTTTTCTTTTATAAAAAATGGAAATTGCATGGTTATTTATAGGGTTTTTAATCTTATTTTAAAATTAGACATGTAAATTTACAGTTTATTTTTGTATTTAATTGGTATTTTTGTGTATTTTAAAAATTAAATGAATAAAATAAAATTATATTTTACCAGTAGTTCAACCAACTAACCAGCCAGGTGGCTTTTACTGGTTACATTTAAATTAATCGGGACATTTTAGAAATAAATGGGGCCACATCTGATCATTTATCTTGTTGCAGAATCCATTGTTTAAACTCCGATAAGCAGATTAAAGTAACCCTGTTTAATTCACTATGTGACAGATTTACAACCAGCACAAGGAGATGCTTTGCCTTGTCTAAAATCTATATTTTCTTCTAGCATCACTGGCAAGAAACAGATTTAAGAATCATTCTGAAGTAGACATACACGAGCTGATCCCATCAGTTCTTGTGCTCTCTGCTTATTGAATTTTCAGTAAAATAACCGACATCTCGAGCTTCGGTTCGACCTGAGAAGGAAAACAAAAAGCTTAGCAGATGCAATAACAGATAAAACCCTGACAGAAAGCACAGATCCACCTCGGAGGTTATCTTTCTGAACATTTGCTGTGATTGCTGTGATGCGTTTGCTTGCTTGCTTGCTTGGGAATGAATGCCTCCAACAGCGTGTTCGAGGCTACAGATGTTCCCTATAAAAGCCGTCACCGTGTTCCGTGTTTTCGGTTCGGCTCTTCGTTGCGTTTCGTCTGGTTTTGTTTGTCTGCAGCCCTTGCGGTCGCTCCGTTGCTGCGTCTTGTCACTCTTCGAGATTTTTTTTCACCCCCCCAATCACGAGCGTTCCCTCGTGAAATCAAGGTTAAATAAACGCAGCGGGGAAGGCGTCGGATAGTCTTAGGAGGTCTCGTCGCCTCCCCGGGCGGCGTTCAAGAATAGAGTCAAAAGCATTCCCCGCCAACGGAGGACAACACCCTGAACCCACTGTGGGGCGTGTTGTTTTTTTTTTTGATTCGGGGGTGAACAGAGGAAGACTCCCATTGAAAAACCAAGAGCTTTCTCATTTAGCCTCTCCCCTTTCTTCTGCCTCCAGAGAGAGAAGGAGAGGAGAGAGGGAATAAAACAAACATCTGGTTTGGACTAAGTTAACTGCTGTGGTGGCGGCAATGCAGGCAGAGAGTCGGGCTCTGCTAACCGCCGCTGCCGTCAGATGTGCTGCGTCGCGTGGTTTCAGCAGGAGGAGGAGGAGGAAAGAGGGAAGAGGCACCCAAAAAAGCCATGGAAAAAATGAGTGGAGGGAACACAAGGAAGGGCAGAGTCAGCAGGGAGAGCAGAGAAAGTGTGACAGAGCGGCGGGTTAAGATGGAGGAGGCGGGGAGGCCGGGAGGAGATGTGAAGCTGAGATACAGAGAAGCAGAAAGGAGTCAGACATGGAGGCTAACTGCATTTTTAAACTGTTTTCAGAACAATATGAGCAGAAAGGCAGCAGTCAGGATGGATTATTTTGCAGCTGAGGCCTTAGAGACAAACCTTCTCGAGTGCAGGAATTAGCCAGGGCCTCGTCTTCTCACTGAATCAATTATTGTTTATTTAAATGATTATAAATTGAGTATATGCACACTATAAACAGGGAGGCTGAAGAGTGGCTTTCCTCTGTGTTCCAAAGTATAGAAAACAGTGAAAAAACACATTGAAAATAGTAGTTTTAAGTACATTTAGTCACTTTTTTGCCATGAAGATTGAAGCCACTTTAATTCAACGTGAAGCTACATGGCTAAGGGTAGCTAAGAGCCCTAAATGTCGCAAATTAAATATTAAACTGTCACTTTAAAATGCACAAAATTGCACAATTTAAACAAAAGGTATTTAAACAGACCGGTACAGCCTTTTGATTTTGTTTTCTTTGTGCATAAAAAGTTAGAATTAAACAACTAATTTATTCCAGTTTTCGAAGAAGGAGGAACAGGTAACCCTCTGAACCTCAAAACCCACCAACGCTATATTTGAAATGCATGTTATATTTTAAAAACTAGCCAAAATTACACTATCTATCCAAACCAAAAACTGTAAAACCGAAAAAGAATCTATGCTTTGTCCCACAGTCCTTGAACTCCTCGTCTGTGACATTCGGTTCCATCAGAAAAACAGCTCTAAGCTCAAAACTGCGATATTTCATCAAAATCACTTTATCCTACATGTCTAATTAAAAAATTCGCCAAAAATAAACCGTTTGCTTTAATCAGAATCTGTAAAAAACTAAAAATTCTGCACTTCTTGGCGCAGCCGGGAAGCCCTTAGTGACTCGGCTGCCACCAACAGTCACATCGCAAAAATTCAGGAACTTTTAGGTTGAACTTCAGACGTTGTTTACACAGAGCAGATAAGAGACAAGCAAAACACAAGTGTACATAGTAAAATAGCTGTCGTATGTAGAGCCACCGTTATCTTTTCCAGTAACACCTGTGGGCACCTGGAAAAGTCTTGTACATGTTGATTCAAAGTTTTTTTTTCTGTATTAGTAAAATAAAGAATAAAGGAAATTCAACTGTTGTTCCTACTTTTGAGTGATTTACGGCGCCTTGACCGCACAAAAGACACTTTTAAGTTGTGTCTCCTTCTAGTCACGGTTGCTCTGTTTCCACAGCGGTGCAGGGCTTTATTCTTGCAGTGAAAAATGAGCCCACAGTGAGTAAAAAGGAGTCAGAGGGTTACATTTCGCTTTTTGTTTATCCAACCCTTCCCCGTGCTGCAGCTTTTTACACGCACGCCGCGGCATTTTGTTCGACTTCGAGGCCCAAAATGTTACAGCGGGCAGATTGTCCAGCGCGTTAAGGGGGGAGAAAACTTGGAAAACAGGGAGATAAAAGGCAGACAGGGTGAGCAGGAGAGGCCGACAGTAAGAGACAGAAAGGGGGAAAGCAGCCCTGTCAGCCCAGACTGCGGCTCCACGCTCTATTTTCAACTACCACATAATTGAAACAGTATTTACTGAGATCTGCGTGCCTCCCTCCCTCCCTCTGTCACTCTCTCTGGGCCCACCACAGCTCATTCGGCGCGATATGCTCTCTCATGTGTGGCATATATACTGTAGGAGTTAAACACAGCTGAGGGTGGGAGGAGGAGGAGGAGGAGGAGGGGTTCATGCATGTTTTTTTTTTGTTTTTTTTTGAGAAACGCTTGAATCGCTCTTTTGATGCCTGGAAAAAGAGTTAACGATGAGCGACTCGCCCCGCGTGGGGAGGCGTCTGGAGCCGAGCCCTGGATGTTCATTAAGCAACTATAAAACACGATATGTTTTCTCCTTTATGTGCTTTCGCCCGTTTAATAATTCAGAGGCGGTTTTCTTCGCCGGAGAAGCGAGCAGTGTGTGTGTGTGTGTGTGTGTTTACCGTGCTAAGCTGACACTCTGTAGTGGCTTTAATCTACCTGTTACCGCGAGGATGCAGCGTGTGGTGTGTTGTGTTTTTCGGGTCGTACAGGTTTTGATGTCGTGCTTTTAATGTCAAAAATAATCACCTTGTGTCAATACATCTCTATCATGTGTGTGCTTTAGAGGCAGGAGTTAGCTTAGCTTAGCATAAAGACTGGAAGCGGAGGGAAACTGCTAGCCTGACCGTCTCCATAGTTCTAATAGTAGCTTAATGTACAGATGGACGGATGGATGGATGGATGGATGGATGGACAGACTGACGGACGGACGGATGGATGGATAGATGGATAGATGGATGGGTGGATGGACGGATGGATGGATAGATGGATGGATGGATGGGTGGATGGACAGATGGACGGACGGATGGACGGATGGATGGATGGATGATAGACGGATGGATGGATGGATGATAGACGGATGGATGGATGGATGATAGACAGATGGACGGACGGATGGACGGATGGATGGATGGATGATAGACGGACGGATGGACGGATGGATGGATGGATGATAGACGGATGGATGGATGGATGGATGGACGTACTGACGGACGGATGGATGGATAGATGGATGGGTGGATGGACAGATGGACGGACGGATGGATGGATGGATGATAGACGGATGGATGGATGGACAGATGGATGGATGGATGGATAGATGGATGATAGATGGGTGGATGGATGGATGGATGGATGATAGATGGATGATAGACGGATGGATGGATGATAGACGGATGGATGAATGGATGATAGATGGGTGGATGGATGGATGATAGACTTATGGGTGGATGGATGGATGGATGGACGGACGGACGGACGGACGGATGGATGAATGGATGGATGAGTAGGTGGATGGATGGATGCACAAAACAGATAAGCAGGTATCAGGACAGTCAGTTGACACTGAGAGGCTGTAAATCAGTTATATGTCTTTGCCTCGAGC
>JAMOIN010000836.1:0-127732 GCA_024666655.1 Dascyllus trimaculatus
ATAGGGGTCTAGATGTTGGTGTTCATAGGGTCTAGATGTTGGTGTTCATAGGGCTCTAGATGTTGGTGTTCATAGGGTCTAGATGTTGGTGTTCATAGAGGTCTAGATGTTGGTGTCCATAGGGGTCTAGATGTTGGTGTTCATAGGGTCTAGATGGTGGTGTTCATAGGGGTCTAGATGTTGGTGTTCATAGGGGTCTAGATGTTGGTGTTCATAGGGGTCTAGATGTTGGTGTTCATGGGGTCTAGATGTTGGTGTTCATAGGGGTCTAGATGTCGGTGTTCATAGGGTCTAGATGTTGGTGTTCATGGGGTCTAGATGTTGGTGTTCATAGGGGTCTAGATGTTGGTGTTCATAGGGGTCTAGATATTGGTGTTCATAGGGTCTAGATGTTGGTGTTCATAGGGGTCAATATGTTGGTGTTCATAGGGGTCTAGATGTTGGTGTTCATGGGGTCTAGATGTTGGTGTTCATAGGGGTCTAGATGTTGGTGTTCATAGGGTCTAGATGTTGGTGTTCATGGGGTCTAGATGTTGGTGTTCATAGGGGTCTAGATGTTGGTGTTCATAGGGTCTAGATGTTGGTGTTCATGGGGTCTAGATGTTGGTGTTCATAGGGGTCTAGATGTTGGTGTTCATAGGGGTCTAGATATTGGTGTTCATAGGGTCTAGATGTTGGTGTTCATAGGGGTCAATATGTTGGTGTTCATGGGGTCTAGATGTTGGTGTTCATAGGGGTCTAGATGTTGGTGTTCATAGGGGTCTAGATATTGGTGTTCATAGGGTCTAGATGTTGGTGTTCATAGGGGTCTAGATGTTGGTGTTCATAGGGTGTAGATGTTGGTGTTCATGGGGTCAATATGTTGGTGTTCATAGGGGTCTAGATATTGGTGTTCATAGGGTCTAGATGTTGGTGTTCATGGGGTCAATATGTTGGTGTTCATAGGGGTCTAGATATTGGTGTTCATAGGGTCTAGATGTTGGTGTTCATAGGGGTCAATATGTTGGTGTTCATAGGGGTCTAAATGTTGGTGTTTATAGGGGTCTAGATGTTGGTGTTCATAGGGGTCTAGATGTTGGTGTTCATAGGGTCTAGATGTTGGTGTTCATAGGGTCTAGATGTTGGTGTTCATAGGAGCTGAACTGTGGTTTATAATCTCTTCATCAGTCACTGATTCTTCATTTCACTCTGTGTTGTCTTTGTTTTGACAGCTGCAGTGAACACAACATGTATGTCTGCTGCCCTCTACAGGCTGTTTGGAGACTTTACCAGGTTACAGTCAATAGATTCATTGTTTTGTCTGCATAAACTCCAGTCCTTCTAGGTGACTCCTCATCATGACGACACCAGAGAAGAAGTGAACATGGAGATGAAAACAAACACAGGGACTCGGCCTCCCTGGAGACGCTGTTTTCAACGTCATCTTTCATTATTTCCCCTTTTTTCTATCCACCCTTCAGGCTTCGTCTCCTGCGTGAACCAGCGCCACCTGCTGGTGAACTTCGTCCACGACGTGAAGGACGTCCTGCAGATCTACGAGCTGTCGAGTGGCCGGCTGGTCCGAGATCTGCCGCTGGACGTCGGCACGGTGTCCGGAGTGAGCTGCAAGAAGAAGCACTCAGAGTTCTTCTACAAGTTCACCTCCTTCACCACCCCAGGTGACGACGCCGCTCAGCAAAACACGCAATAAAACACGTTAGATAACATCCATGTACTCACTGGGTTCTGGGATTTTAACCCTTTAAATGCCAGTTTGTTTACTGGATGCTATTTTTGTTGAAAGAACACAAAAAAATATTCACCTTTCACATGCTCGGTGCTAAATAGAAATGAATTTCTATTTAATTTTTCATGCATTGTCAGATTTTTAACTAAAGAATAACACTCTGGATCTAAGAGGACAAAACAGCCCAAGTTAAAACTCATTATATTATTAATTATCCTGCTGTTTCCCCCATAATATGTCACAAAGTAGTGAATAATGATCATGATGTTGTCTCCAGAACCCAGATATAATCCGTTTATTTGTCTTCATAATAAATAACGGCAGCAGACTTCGGCTGTTTTTGACTGAAACATTAAATTCCCATCAATGATGTTTCTTTCATGCAATAACTTCATTAAATAACCGATAATTTCACGTTAAAATAGAGCGATAATATATCTATATGGTGCTGTTTCAGCCCTGTTAAGACTACATCTAGTAACGCAGGTAGAACCTTCTAAAACAATCAGAGCCATAAACTACTCACATTATTAATTATCCTGCTATTTTTTCTATATTATATCACTAAATATATCTAAATGATCATGGCGTCGTCTCCAAAATACAAATATAGTCAGTTTATTTGTCTTTATAATAAACAGCGGCAGTAGATTCTCAAATTTCAAAAGCAGGAACAGGAAATTAAAAAACATTAAATTTCCCTCACTGAATTTTCTGTTGTGCAGCTGCTTAATTAATTGACTGATCATTTAACTTTAAATTAAAACAATAATATATGTGGTGCTGTAGATTCAGTAAATGTCAGTATAAAACCCCAAAACCTGCTGGTGGGTCTGACATACATATTATCTTTTTAAAAAATCACCAAAATGATACAATTTATCAGAGACAGAAAGTTCAAAAACAGGAAGAATAGTCGGATTTCCAACTTTCTAAACGTCTTTGAACTGCTCACCAGTGATGCGCCGTTCTTTCACAAAACTGAATCAAATCTCGGCTTAAAATTATGACTTTATTCTACATGTTTGATTTAAATAAATCCCCCAAAGTAAAGTGTTTGCTGCAACCAGATTCTGTAAAAAACTAAAAATTCTGTGATTCTCTGAACAACTAAAAACGCCGTTAGTGAGTCAGTTTGGACGAACAGTCGTGGTAAAAATCAGGGAGTTTTCAGCTGAACTCCAGGAAGTGTTTCCACAGAGTAGAGAGTATTGGAGTGTTGGGCAGCATTTAACAGTGTTAGCTGTGTCTTTAAACACTTGAACAAACGTCCGACTGACAGGAGACGACTCTGGTTCTCTGGTTCTCTGGTTCTCTGGTTCTCTGGTTCTCTGGTTCTCTGGTTCTCTGGTTCTCTGGTTCTCTGGTTCTCTGTCCTCCTTCATGTTGTTCTGGTTCTGGAGGAGTTTAGATTGAAAAATGAACCACAGTGAAGAAAAACGAGACAAAAGGAGCAAAAAACCACCCGTAAAAATGGGAGTTCAGAGAGTCAAACGTCAAACTTAAAGATCAAACACTGCATTAAACAGCCTGTTGTTGTTGTTGTTGTTGTTGTTGTTGTTGTTGTTATTGTTATTGTTGTTGTTGTGGTGTTTAGTCCACTACGTCTTCAGGTTTCCTCACTAAACACTCGGTCATTTAAATCCCTCCGTCCTGCTGTAACCAGGCATCATCTACCACTGTGACCTGAGAGAACCCAACCCAGAACCCAAAGTGTTCAGACAGGTGGAGGTGAAAGGCATCAGGCCGGACGACTATCAGACCAGCCAGGTAACCTCACCTGGTCCAGGTAACCTCACCTGGTCCAGGTAACCTCTCCTGGTCCAGGTAGTGTAGGATGTAACATACAGCTTCCTTTAACTCTGTTTACAGCAGAGTGAGATGTGATGTTGTTGCTTCAGCATTTTAATTATAAATCCAGGCTGTTAGTTTTGATTTAATGTTGTTTATATAATTATCATCCTACATAAAGATATAAAGAGCTGCTGCTGTTGTTGTTGTTGTTGTTGTTGTTGTTGTTGCTGCAGCATCGTGTTCCAGTTTGTTTATTCATCAAAACTCTCAAAACACATTCAGCACTGGAGAATCTGGACGCTAATTATGACGAATAATCTCTCAGGTGTCTGACAGGATGAAATGATGAAGGTTGACTTTTATTGATCACTTAAAAATAAAAATATTGACACAGATTAGAAAAATGGAAGATCCTGGTCTCATAACTGATCAGTCCTGATTATCTTCTGTCATCGCTGCCACTTGATGTTCCATCAGGATCAGCTTTATTTGCCAAACTATGAAGGTTATTGGCTAATCGATTAATTAGCATTTATTAATATATTAATAAAAATATACGATCTACTACTGCGAAGGTCCATCATGGCCTCTTTTGCAGCTGTTTCTCTGATGTTTTAGCACCGTTTGCATCCGAGAAACTTACTTTTATCAGAAATACTTTATTAATTTTAATAATATTTCTGTCTTTTTGGGTGGTTTTAAAAACCATGTTGTGTTTTTGTCGTCTTCTGATTATTTTAAGATTTGTTTTTTTTTTTCTTTTTTTGCTTTTACATTTTAAAAAGTGCTTTATAAATAGAGATTATTATCATTATGATTAATAAAACAACAGCTAAATAGTTGTTAACTGACTTTTTGTTGACAAATGTGCATCTTTGTGTTTAAACTTCCTCCTCGTTTCTCTTCCTTGTCTTGTCGTTTTCTTCCACTTTAATCGTGCTGCTGTTGTATTTTCATGTGTTTATCTCATGATGCACTTTTACAGACAGATTCTGTGTTGTAGAAATAATCCCCAGAACGTCAGGAGTAGATCAGACGGTTGATTCTGCCCTCGTCTGCCGCCTGTCTCCAGGTTTTCTACCCCAGTAAAGACGGGACTAAGATCCCCATGTTCCTGGTTCACGCTAAGGGCCTGGAGAAGGACGGAAGTCACCCCGTCTTCCTTTACGGATACGGAGGCTTTGAGGCGTCCATACAGCCGCGATACAAGTAAGAACAACTGAAACACAGCAACCAAAGAGCACAGAGGCAGCCGTCAGGACGATAAACACTATAATATTCTATAAAACATAACACTGAAGTATAATTTCAGTCCTTTAAAAGCCTCCTGCTGCACTTTGGATTCAACCACTGGTCATTTTTCAGTAAATCTGAAACCACAGCTTCTGCAAACTGCTGATTTTAACCTTCTAAAACCACAAAACCTGCAATAAATTAAGTAAATTCGGCAAAATGATGCTACATGCAGAACTGGTCCAGCCTCAGGATCCACTATGTCTCTATTAATAACAGTCGTGACCCAAATTATTGATGTTTGCTGTTCCTGTTAACAAATTAAGGTTTATTTGGGTGGAGTCTCAACACATTTTGATACAATATAGGAAAATTTTAGCTTATTTTTTGCTCATTTTGGTCCATTTTGACAGATTTTGGTTCATTTTTGGGACGTTTTAGCATAAATTTCTCCAATAAGCTGGCAGAGACAGATCTAGAGGTTAATATTGGGAAACTACTGGTGTCACCACCACTAAATATCCTGCTATTGGAAGCAAACTGTCTCATAAGAAACACGTCCTTCAAAATAAAAGACTTTATACCACTGCTTTTTGCTTCTGTGACCCTCTAAAATGGCTTCGCGACCCACTTCCGGGTCCTGACCCACCAGTTGAGAACCACTGCCTTTGACCATCACAAGAAACTGAAAACAGCTGGAGTCGTCCGATTTTCAACTTTCCGACGGTCCTTCAACTAAACTAAAAGATAAACATCAGAGTTTTTCGCTGAAATGTTCTTTGTTTGCAACACGTCTGTAGTTTGGTTCAGCTTCTGTGATCTAGAAGTAAAGCGACCTCGTTACAGAGGCTGGTAACGCTGTCGTCTGTCCTCAGTGTGGCCTACCTGCTGTTTGTCAGACACCTGGGAGGAATCCTGGCCGTGGCCAACATCAGAGGAGGCGGGGAATACGGACTCACCTGGCACAAAGGTAACAGCACAAAGCCTCTCTGAGCTGATGGCTGTCGGCTTCACGGAGGACGAACTGAGGCTGGATCCTTAGTTTACCTGTACAGGAGGCCAGCAGAGCCTCGATGTGCATGTAGTTAAAACATAAATCAACTTCCTGTCCTGTTTTATTGGCTGTCATTGTGGACGTCCGTCTGTTAAACGTGGTCGTGTTAAAGTCTGAGGGCTGTCATGAAGGCAGGTTTTAGTTTGTTTACCTGTGAACAGAACAGAAGCTAAAGCTCCTCCAGGTGAAGCTGTGGTCGGTTTTCTTTGTAAATATATTCAACAATCAAGAAGAAACATTAGATTAATTTAATGACTTCAATATATGTGAAGTGTTGCTGTCAGACTGTTTCCTTCTTCTAATAGTTCTTCTAGTTCTGTTTCTACTTCTTCTACTTCTTCTAGTTCTTCTTCTTCTAGTTTGTCTAGTTCCTTTTCTACTTCTTGTTCTTTTCTTCGACTTATTCTAGTTCTTTTTCTAGTTCATCTACTTCTCCTAGTTCTAGTTCTTCTAGTTCTTCTACTTCTTTAGTTCTTCTAGTTCTTCTACTAGTTTTTCTTCTAGTTCATTTAGTTCTTCTTCTAATTCTTCTAGTTCTTCTACTTCTTTAGTTCTTCTTCTAGTTCTTCTAGTTTTTCTTCTAGTTCTTCTAGTTTTTCTTCTAGTTCTTCTAGTTTTTCTTCTAGTTCTTATTCTAGTTCTTCTAATTCTTCTAGTTCTTCTTCTAGTTTTTCTTCTAGTTCTTCTAGTTCTTCTTCTAGTTTTTCTTCTAGTTCTTCTAGTTCTTCTTCTAGATCTTCTAGTTTTTCTTCTAGTTCTTCTTCTAGTTCTTCTAGTTCTTCTAATTCTTCTAGTTCTTCTTCTAGTTTTTCTTCTCGTTCTTCTTCTAGTTCTTCTTCTAGTTCTTCTAGTTTTTCTTCTAGTTCTTCTTCTAGTTTTTCTTCTAGTTCTTCTAGTTCTTATTCTAGTTTTTCTTCTAGTTCTTCTAGTTTTTCTTCTAGTTTTTCTTCTAGTTCTTCTTCTAGTTTTTCTTCTAGTTCTTCTAGTTCTTATTCTAGTTTTTCTTCTAGTTCTTCTAGTTTTTCTTCTAGTTCTTCTAGTTCTTCTAGTTTTTCTTCTAGTTCTTCTAGTTCTTCTTCTAGTTCTTCTTCTAGTTCTTCTAGTTTTTCTTCTAGTTCTTCTAGTTCTTCTAGTTTTTCTTCTAGTTCTTCTAGTTTTTCTTCTAGTTTTTCTTCTAGTTCTTCTAGTTTTTCTTCTAGTTCTTCTAGTTCTTCTAGTTCTTCTTCTAGTTTTTCTTCTAGTTTTTCTTCTAGTTCTTCTTCTAGATCTTCTAGTTTTTCTTCTAGTTCTTCTTCTAGATCTTCTAGTTTTTCTTCTAGTTCTTCTAGTTTTTCTTCTAGTTTTTCTTCTAGTTTTTCTTCTAGTTTTTCTTCTAGTTCTTCTAGTTTTTCTTCTAGTTTTTCTTCTAGTTCTTCCTCTAGATCTTCTAGTTTTTCTTCTAGTTTTTCTTCTAGTTTTTCTTCTAGTCCTTCTAATTCTTCTTCTAGTTTTTCTTCTAGTTCTTCCTCTAGATCTTCTAGTTTTTCTTCTAGTTTTTCTTCTAGTTTTTCTTCTAGTCCTTCTAATTCTTCTTCTAGTTTTTCTTCTAGTTCTTCTTCTAGTTCTTATTCTAGTCCTTCTAATTCTTCTTCTAGTTCTTCTAGTTTTTCTTCTAGTTTTTCTTCTAGTTTTTCTTCTAGTTCTTCTTCTAGTTCTTCTTCTAGTTTTTCTTCTAGTTTTTCTTCTAGTTTTTCTTCTAGTTCTTCTTCTAGTTTTTCTTCTAGTTCTTCTTCTAGATCTTCTAGTTTTTCTTCTAGTTCTTCTTCTAGTTCTTGTTCTAGTTCTTCTAGTTTTTCTTCTAGTTCTTCTTCTAGATCTTCTAGTTTTTCTTCTAGTTCTTCTTCTAGTTCTTATTCTAGTCCTTCTAATTCTTCTTCTAGTTCTTCTTCTAGTTCTTCTAGTTTTTCTTCTATTTTTTCTTCTAGTTCTTCTTATTGTTCTTCTAGTTTTTCTTCTAGTTCTTCTGGTTCTTCTTCTAGTCCTTCTAATTCTTCTTTTAGTTCTTCTACTTCTTCTTTAGTTCTTCTTCTTTGAACCCTCTGAACCATAAAACCTGCAGACGGGTCCTAAAAGCTGATGTTTAAAAACTGACACCACTGGAAGAAACAGCAGAACATCAGGAGCCGTCAGATGTTCAACTTTCCAACTCAAATCTAAGGAGATTTCACCAAAATCGCTTTTTTTAAAAAACACTGCAAAAAATCAGCTGTTTGCACTAAAAAGATTCAGTAAAAAACAAAAAATTCTGAGCTCCTTGCTGCAAACGTGAAGCCATGACCAACTCGGCTGTGACCGACAGGCACGCCACAAAAATTCAGTCTTTCAGCTGAACTGCAGGCAGTGTCTCCACGGAGCAGATGTCGATTAGGATTAAAACTAACTAAAACGTAAACAGTAAAACATCTGGAATGTGTAGAGTTTTGTCTCTACTGGAGCTAAAAGTCCAAGCTGGGAGCTGTATTTTCAAGAAACATGGCGTCGGATTGGAGGCGAACTCGACGGCGTCACTCAGAGAGCATTAAAGTGAAGTCCTCTGTCTTACTCCAGCGATGCGACTGTTTCTGTGGTTGCAGGAGGAACTTTGGGGAACAAGCAGAACTGCTTCGACGACTTCCAGCGTGCGGCCGAGTATCTGATCCAGGACAAGTTCACCACGGCCGACCGCATCGCCATCAACGGAGCGTCCAACGGAGGCCTGCTGGTCGGTGGGTGAAGACGAGCTGCTGCCTCGTCTGTGTTTTAAACCCCTCAGTCGGTTTAAATACTGCAGAACGTGAAGATTCGCTTTAAAATCCGCTGCTGTCCTTTCAGATTCTTGCAGGTTTGTCTGTTTGATTCTGATTTGTGGATTTATTCGTCGCTAAAAGATGCAACCAAGGAATCATCTCAGTGATGTTTCATTGTCGGAGCCTCGATCTTTATTTTTATTGCTGAAATCTGCTAATTGAACTTTCCTTTTGCCTCGAGTTTCTAGTTCTTCTAGTTCCACCATTTTTTTTCTAGTTCTTCTTCTAGTTCTTGGTCATTGCTAACATCAGATCCATCCAGAATCAGCTGAACAGGGTTTTGTGTTTCCCTCCCAGCCGCCTGCCTGAACCAGCGCCCGGACCTGTTCGGCTGCGTCGTGGCCGAAGTCGGAGTCATGGATATGCTGAAGTTCCACAAGTTCACCATCGGACACGCCTGGACCACCGACTACGGCTGCTCTGATGACCCCGAACAGTTCAAGTGGCTCATCAAGTAGGAAAAACTCAGACACGACTGATGAACCAGAGTTATTTAAAACAACAGAATAAGATTAATGAGACAAAATTACCTGGTTAATTTAAATATCAGGGTTCATTATGTACATTTACTGAACTAAATATGTCTTTACATGAGAATATTTAATATATATTGTATGGTCAAGGTTCAGGTTTTGAGGTAATCTGTATTGTTTATTTAATATTATCTTTATTATATTATCATCAGTTTGTTGAACCACACAATAAATTAAAATATGATGATAAAATAAAAGAAATTAAAATAGATAAATATATTTTAAAATAACATTAGTCATAGAGATGAAATGAAGTAAAATAAAAAGATTAAAAAATGAAATCATCTTTATTAATAGACATAAAAATTTATCAATAAAATGAAATAAAATATATTAAAATAATAAATTAGCACATATAGACAAAAATATGACAATAAATAAAATTTTAAAAATTAAAAAAAATCAGTTGTAGACATAAAAATGTGACGACAAAATGAAATAAAATAAAATAAATAAAATAATAAAACCATCATCAATTACAGACATAAAAATGTAACAATAAAATTAATTAAAATATAATAAAAATGATAAAAATCATTTGCAGATATATCCAAAAAATAAGACAATAAATTAAATTAAAAAATAAAATTATCATCAGTCATAGGCAAAAAATAAATAGAATAAAAAGAATTAAATCATAATCAGTTATAGACATTAAAATTTAAAGATAAAATAAAAATAAAGTATATTAAAATAATGAAGTCATTAGCAGATACTGGCAGAAAAATATGACAATGAATAAAATAAAATAAATCATAAAGTCATCATCAGTTATAGACATAAAAAATATGGAGAAAAAATAGAATTAAATAGATTAAAATAATAAAATCATCATCAGTTATAGACATAAAAGTATGGCAATAAAATAAAATATATTAAAATAATAAAATCATAAGCAGACATAAACAAAAATATGACAATAATTAAAATAAGAAAATAATAATAAAATTATCATGAGCAGTAGACATAAAAAATATGGAAACAAAATTAAATTAAATTAAATAGATTAAAATAATACAATTATCACTGATCACAGACAAAAAAAGATGACAGTAAATAAAATACAATCATAAAGTCTTCATCATTTATAGACATAAAAACTTAACGATAAAATGAAATATATTAAGATAAAATCATTATTAGATATAGACAAAAAAATATAACAATAAATAAAATAATAAAATCCTCATCAGTCGAAGACGACAAAAAATATGGAGACGCATTTAAATTAAATTATAAAAATAATAAAATAATCATGAGTCATAGACAAAAATATATAACAATAAATTTAAAAAATAAAATAATAAAACCATCATCAGTTATAGACATAAAAAGAAAACTAAATTAAATATAAATAAATAGAAATTGAAGATCCTGTAAAGTAAACTGAGGTGTTGTAGCAGCTGTTTCTATAAATACTGAACATTAAATGACCTCCCTGCTTTGTCCGTCCTCCTCCCTCCTGTCCAGGTATTCTCCTCTCCACAACCTCCCTCCGCCCCCCTACTCCGGCCCTCCCTACCCGGCGGTGCTGCTGCTGACGGCGGACCATGACGACCGCGTCGTCCCCCTGCACACCCTCAAGTACTGCGCCGCCCTGCAGCACGGCGTCGGCGGCGGCGCGGCGCAGCGGCAGCCCCTCATGGTCCGGGTGGACACTCGCAGCGGCCACGGAGAGGGGAAGTCCACGGCCAAGGCCATCCTGGAGGACACACACATCTTCTCATTCATCGCCGAGACGCTCGGGCTGAGCTGGAGGGAGTGAAGGTGACGGGAGGAGGAGGGAGGAGGAGGGAGGAGGAGGGAGGAGGAGGGAGGAGGGAGGAGGAGGAGGGAGGAGGGAGGAAGAGGGAGGAGGAGGAGGGAGGAGGAGGGAGGAGGAGGGAGGAGCAGGGAGGAGGAGGGAGGAGGAGGGAGGAGCAGGGAGGAGGGAGGAGGAGGGAGGAGGAGGGAGGAGCAGGGAGGAGGGATGAGAGGTTTCTGATCCTTGTTTAGAAGTCAGAATGTGTTGATGTGTTGAAAACCTGAGGGACGAGATTTTAACTCCAGATCATCTAAACCTGATTTATGATGCAGCCTCTAGTTTTGTAACTGAATCGGACTAAAAGCATTTTCAATAAAGTGTCTGCTGGTACTAAGAGTCTGTCTGCTGCATCTAAATCTGCATATAACTACATATTTAAACCGAATGACATATTAATTGATGATAGCAGAAGAAGTTTTCACAATAAAAGCAGCATTTAAGTGTAAAAACACTGTTTTAGAAGCTGATGCATGCCGTGGGACGTTCTTTTAATTTCTTTTCTGACAACGCTGCAGCTGCTGGTTCAGTTGTTTTTAATTTATTGTCATTTAAAACGAGATTCCAAACATTTCCAGCTCCAACGTGAGGTTTAAAGACTGCACTGATGCACGTTTTCATTCATGTACCTCTGGGATTAATCACAATAAATCCAAAAATAAGCAGGTAAAATGTTATTTATTTATTTATTTATTTATTTTATTTGCACACATACATAGCATTAATAAAAAAACATAATAAAACAGTAAAAGTGCAGGGAGACGCAAAAAGCCTAAACTGGCTTGTTTTAAAGGCTCCACCTTATAAATACATGAACATAATGAGAGTTAAAGACTTCTACAGTCGACACATGTTCAGAATTCATTTTTTAAAAAGATAAATACACTATATTACCAAAAGTATTTGCTCACCCATCCAGATGATCAGAACCAGGTGTCCTAATCACTTGGCCTGGCAACAGGTGGATAAAATCATCACCTCGGCATGCAGACTGTTTGACAAACATTAGTAAAAGAATGAGTCGCTCTCAGGAGCTCAGTGGATTCCAGTGTGGAACTGTCATAGGATGAAACCTGTGCAACAAATCCAGTCGTGAAATTTCCTCACTCCTAAATATTCCACAGTCAACTGTCAGCTTTATTATAAGAAAATGGAAGAGTTTGGGAACAACAGCAACTCGTCCACCAAGTGTTCGGCCACGTAAACTGACGGAGATGCTGAGGCACATAGTGAACCATGTGAGCCAAGCAACGTTTGGACCCCACAGTGGGTCTTCATCAGGCCACGGCACACAGCAAGGTCTGCTAACAGTGAGCTAACACTGGAGCTTTAGATACCAGATCCTTCCTCATCAGAAGTCAGACGGGTCACGGAGCCAAAACCAACAGGAAGTAGAGAAATAAGTTTTCACTGGTGTATTTTAATTTTCATTTCCATTTACAAACACATCTAATTAAATCAGATAACGGATAATGGATAATGAATTAGGACCCGTTTTCCGATTTTCATTTTGTATTATCATTGAAAAAAATGGGAAACGGTTTATTTTTGGTTTTATTTTTAAATCTCAAAATAAGGAAACGAATGGCCGCAACGTACACGGACCTTCTCCTCTATCTGCTCAGTAACTCTGAATCTGGTCAGTTTGCAGTAAGTGAAATTTTACACATTCTATTTTTTGCACATTCTACATCGCTCCTGTCCTGTTTGCACTGTTTATATTTCTCATTGTTGTCGTGTCCTTATCCTAGGTTTTTAATTTACTGTTTTGTAGCTTCTGTCTACTTTTTTGTCTTTCTTGCTGTAACAGAATAATTTCCCAGACCTGGAATAAATCAAGTAGTTCTATTCTATTCTATTCTATTCTATTCTGTTCTGTTCTATTCTATTCTATTCTATTCTATTCTATTCTATTCTATTCTATTCTATTCTATTCTATTCCATAAAGAGTGGCTGTACTTCAGTCACTGCTTTGTGCTGCACTTCTCACATCCTCCACCAGGGGGCAGCACAGGACCACAGAATAACAGCCAATCAGATCAACCGTGAGCCGACACCTGCTGGTCGAAGGTGAGGAGTCGGTTTAGAGTCACTGCTTCATTTAGATGATTGTTTGGGATAAATCCTTTGAGTTTATCCGTGAAAAAATGATCAAACTACATCTGGATGGAAACATCTGTATGAGCACAGGAGCAGGAAAAGGAGGAATAAAGGAGGAAGATGTGTGGAGACGTACTTTAATATTCATTTAATAATAATTAACATCAGTAAATGTGTCGTTTTTGCTATTTCAGGTTTAATCTGGATATTTTTTGGTATTTTTGTCCAGTTATTGTGACTCCTAGGAGCCTCTGAAGCAGCTGGAAAGAGGAATAAAGATCAGTTAACATTAAAAAATAACAATAATAACTTTATTTATATGGCGTATTTTAAAAACAGAGTGTATAAGGTGCATTAGAGACGGGACAAAAAGAAAGAAGGAACCTCCTGAAGACCAGAGAGGCAGAGGTGTAGAAACATGGTAAGATTTTCAAAATAAAACAACACAGCAACACCAGAGAAAATATAAAAGAACCACAAAAAGCCACGTTTAAGTAAAGAAAAAGAAAATATAGAACAGATTTAGAAGGACGAGGATAATAATAATAATAGTCGTAGTAATGGTAAATGTAAATAAATGAATAAATAAAATAAATAATGTTTTGAATATGAATTAGACAATAAAAATGGACGATTAATAACATTGTTTAATATTTAAAAGGTTGTTTTAGGTGTAATTTTTCTATGTATTCCATCTTTAAGTGGACATAGGATTAATTAACATTAAATAACATGAATATTTAGCTTTAATCAGCTTTAATTATTATGTTATAGGATATTTTAGGTGTAATCTGGGCAATACCTTTAATTTTTACTATGTATTGTAACTTCTAGGAGGCCCTGAGACCGTTATGAAGTGGATTTAACATTAAATAACATAAATTAAGAATAATAAAATACGCATAAATGAGAAATACAGGTAATTTCAGGTGTAATCTGGGTCTTTTTATGTAGTTATTCCATGTTCCAGGAGGCCCTTCATAGCTGTAAAGTGGAGTTATTAAGATTAGTCAACGTTCAGTAACAGTATTTAACATTAATCAACATTATTAATCACGTTATTGTCTATTTTTGGTGTAATTTTGAATAATACCTTTAATTTTTACTAGTTATTTTAACTTCTAAGAGGCCCTGCAGCAGTTATGAAGTGGAATTATTGTTAATTAACCCGAACTAACACAAATTAATAATAATAAAACGTCAATTAATGAGGAATCTGTCATTTCAGGTGTAATCTGGGTCTTTTTATCTATTTATTCCATCTTCCAGGAGGCCCTTCATAGCTGTAAAGTGGAGTTAAATACCAGTATTTAGTATTAATTAACATTAATTATTACGTACATGGATATTTTAGGTGTAAGCTGAATAATACCTTTAATTTTTGCTGTTATTATAACTTCTACGAGGCCCTAAGACCTTTATGGAGTGGAATTAACATTAAATAACATAAAATATTAATAATAAAATACACATAAATTAGAAGTACATGTAATTTCAGCTGTAATCTGGGTCATTTTTCTAGTTATTACATCTTTAAGGAGGCGTTAGGATTAAATGAAATTAAGAAACATTAATTATGTAAATACCAGCACGATTATTTTTCACATTTCTTTATTCTTCCTAAGTGGAACATGTGAGAGCTGCTGGATTTTAGGTCTAATCTGGTTCATTCACCTCATTTCTTCTAGTTATTACAGCTTCTAGATGGACTAGAGACAGTTATGAAGTAGAATTAATGATAATTATTGACAATAATACATTATTTCAGGTGTAATCTGGGCCGTTTATTCTTGTTATTACATCTTCTAGGAGCATTAATCACCATTTAAAGATGTAATAACAAGAAGAACGACCCAGATTACACCTGAAATGACGTATTATTGTTAATAATTATCAATAATTATCATTAATTCCACTTTATAACTGTCCCTGGGCCTCCTAGAAGCTGTAATAACTAGAAGAAATGAGATGAATTAACCAGATTAGACCTAAAACAGAGCACTAAATGGTGATTAATGCTCCTTAATGCTCTATTTTAGCTCTAATCTGGTTCATTCCTATCATTTCTTCCAACTATTACAGCTTCTAGATGGACTGGAGACAGTTATAAAGTAGAATTAATGATAATTATTAACTATAATACATCATTTCAGGTGTAATCTGGGTTGTTCTTCTTGTTATCACACCTTCTAGTAGCATTAATCACCATTTAAAGCTCTATTTTAAGTATAATCTGGTTCATTCATCTCATTTCTTCTAGTTATTACAGCTTCTAGATGGACCAGAGACAGTTATGAAGTAGAATTAACACAAATTAATGATAATTATTGACAATAATACATCATTTCAGGTGTAATCTGGGTCGTTCTTCTAGTTATTACACCTTCTAGGAGCATTAATCACCATTTAAAGATGTAATAACAAGAAGAAATGAGATGAATTAACCAGATTAAACCTAAAACAGAGCATTAAATGGTGATTAATGCTCCTTAATGCTCTATTTTAGGTCTAACCTGGTTAATTTCTCTCATTTCTTCCAACTATTACAGCTTCTAGATGGACTAGAGACAGTTATAAAGTGGAATTAATGATAATTATTAGCATCAACATGTCATTTCAGGTGTAATCTGGGTCGTTCTTCTTGTTTTTACACCTTCTAGGAGCATTAATCACCATTTAAAGCTCGATTTTAGGTCTAATCTGGTTAATTCACCTAATTTCTTCCAACTATTACAGCTTCTAGATGGACCAGAGACAGTAATAAAGTTGAATTAACATAAATTAATGATAATTATTAGCATCAACATGTCATTTCAGGTGTAATCTGGGTTGTTCTTGTTGTTTTTACACCTTCTAGGAGCATTAATCACCATTTAAAGCTCTGTTTTAGGTCTAATCTTGTTCACTCGTGGCTGAACTTCAGTATTTATGTGCTGTAAAGCTGCAGAGCCCTGATGGATGTCAGATATCCGGAGGAAGCTGCAGGCAGACGGGAAGAAGGAGTCTGAAAGTGCACTTATGTGAGACAGACGGGAGTTTAAAGTGTCAAAAGGAGAGAGGGATGGAAGCCGGAGTCGTCGTTGGGTCACTCAGAGTTTAATCTGGGCTCAGTGGAACTTCTGATTTCTTTATCTGGCTCTTCTCGCTGCAGAGATACCGGACGGGAAGAGGAGAGCCGAGGATTTGCAGACAATGACTCTCAGCCGCTGGGGCGGAAGACAAAGGCGGTAATAAGCCGGACATATGAGCGGCTTTAGGAGGGTTTTCTGCTCCGTTTGCTCCCTTCACCCTCCTCCTCCTCCTCCCGGCTCCAGAGGTTCGATCCCTCCAGAGGAACTTCCACCTCTCAGGTCCTCGTTTGTTTACCGCCTCCATAAATGCACGGATTAATTTCCCAAAGCCGATTTCGAGCGGCGGCACGCTTCGGCGGAGAGAAGCAGAACTTTTGTGCCGAGGGAAGTTTCCCCTTCACACCGGCTTAGAGGTGGACCGCTCGGCTCCTTCTTCACGCTTTAATCTCCACACGGGGCCGAGGGAGCCAGCCGGGGGTCCCTGAAGTCTTTACCGAGCTGCTCTTCCAACGCTTCATTTTACTGCAAGGTTTCCTCAAAATCCAACCTTCACATGGCTCGTTTTGCTCAACCACCAGCACTAAAACCCAAATCTGTTCTTTTAATAACCACATGAACCAGAGATCAGGAGCTAATCCTCACTTTTAAACGCTGCAAACTGCAAATTACCAACCATTATTTTAAATCTTTTAGGTTTCCTCGTCCTGAAAATCTCTTCTTTTATCAGATCACCAGTTCAGAAACCACAGATATTAGATTATAATGATGCAAAACGGAGAAAAGGACTAAATCTTAATGCTGGAAAACTGCAGATAGAAGATAGAAGATAGGAGCAGACTTATTTATGCTAACGCAGCAGCTAATGTCACTTGTTTACTTCTTTGGGCTAACTTAGCGGCTAGTGTTACTTCCTGAGGCTATCGTAGTTGTAATGTTACTTGTTTGGGCTAATGTACATGCTAATGTTTCCTTTGTGAGCTAACAAAGGCTAATGTTCCTTTTTTGGACTAGCATAATGGCTAATGCTACTCATTTGGGCTAACTTAACAACTAATGTTACCTGCTTAGGCTAACCTAGCTGCCAATCTTAGTTGTTTGGGCTAACATAGCAACTAATGTAACTTGTTTGGATTAAATTGGTGGCTAATGCTGCTTGTTTGGGCTAACATAGTAGCTAATGTTGTTTGTTTGGGTGAACATATTTGCTAATGTTACTTGTTTGAGCTTAAATTGTGGCTAATGTCACTTGTTTGGGCTAACGCAGCATCTAACGTTACTTGTTGGTTAAAGTGGTGGCTAATGCTACTTGTTTGGGCTAACATAGTAGCTAATGTTACTTGTTTAGGCTGACATAGTAGCTAATGCTATTTGTTTGGGCTAATGTAGTAGCTAATGTTACTTGTTTGGGGGGTAACATAGCAACTAATGTGGGCTAACGTGGTGGCTAAAGATACTTGTTTAAACTAATGTAGTGGTTAATGTTACTAAAGTGGGCTAACACAGTGGGTAATGATACTTGTTTGGGTTAAAGTGGTGGCTAATGTGACTAATATAGGCTAACGTAGTAGCTAATGTTACTTGCTTTGACTAACATAGCATTCCTACTGCTACTATGTTCTAACGTGGTGGCTAAAGATACTTGTTTGAACTAATGTGGTGGCTAATGTTACTTTGGGTTAAAGTGGTGGCTAATGCTACTTGCTTGGGCTAACGTAGTAGCTAATGTTACTTGTTTGGGTTACAGTGGTGGCTAATACTACTTGTTTGGGCTAATGTAGTAGCTAATGTTACTTGTTTGGGTTAAAGTGGTGGCTAATGCTACTTGTTTGGGCTAACATAGTAGCTAATGTTACTTGTTTGAGTTAAAGTGGTGGCTAATGCTACTAATAGGCGCTAACATAGTAGCTAATGTTACTTGTTTGGGTTAAAGTGGTGGCTAATGCTACTTGTTTGGGCTAACGTAGTAGCTAATGTTACGTGTTTGGGCTAACGTAGGCGCTAATGGTACTAATGTGGGCTAATGTGGTGACTAACGATACATGTATGAGCTAATCTAGCGGGTTATGTTAATTGTTTGGATTAAAGTGGTAGCTAATGCTACTTGTTTGGGCTAACGTAGTAGCTAATGCTACTTGTTTGGGTTAAAGTGGTGGCTAATGCTACTGTTTGAGCTAACATAGTAGCTAATGTTGCTAATGTGGGCTAACATGGTGGCTAAAGATACTTGTTTGAGCTAATGTAGCGGCTAATGTTACTTGTTTGAGCTGCATTTCAGTTCACTAGTACAGTTTAACATCTATCACTAACATTTTATGATTATACGTGATGTTTTTGGATTAATACTGATATTATAATTAAGTTTTTTATATATTGTTGGACAAAATCATCTTTGGCGCTTCAGAATATTCAGTAAGATCATCTTGTGTTTGCAAAAAGTCGACGTTTCACTAAGTCAGATCTGTTTTCCGGCTGATCAGAGATGGTTAGCAAACAAAGAAGAGTCTTCTCAGCGCATGAAGGAACATTTAATCCTCCAGTTTACTGCAAACATTCAAAATCACCGAATGCGCAGCTGCAAGAAGGGAATGAAAACATCTGACAAGTGGCTGAAGCTGTCGAAGAATAAAGCAGCTCTAAATGTAAAAGCTCCAGTTAAACCTGCACCTGTAGGCAGCTCCATAGAAACACTTCCCTCATGTGTGGCGGCTGTCAGGTGTATTTTGCATTTTGTAAAACACGGCTTGCATCATTCTCCCCGCTCCAGCCTCATTTACAGAGAATAAACAGCCACATCTGATTGAAGATT
This sequence comes from Dascyllus trimaculatus, assembly GCA_024666655.1. Classification (NCBI taxonomy): domain Eukaryota; kingdom Metazoa; phylum Chordata; class Actinopteri; family Pomacentridae; genus Dascyllus; species Dascyllus trimaculatus. Next base: position 18,944 of record JAMOIN010000836.1, read on the forward strand.
TACTCTCAGGCCGTGAGAAGCCTGACAAAGCAGCAGAGTCCCCGGTCGGCCGGCGGAGCTGCCGTGGGCTGAGCTGTTTGCATACCGAGACATCACGCTCACGCTAACGGCATTTATTATACCGTTCTGCAGGCAGGCAGCAGCTGATTATCGCTGCTGTTCGCTTCATTTGGCTCCAGTGCTGCTGCTGAGGTTCCTCATGACCACAAGAACGACCAGATAGGGTTGCAAAGAAAGATTATTTTCCTAGTTGATTATTTGCTCTAAATTTGGTGTGAAAAATGTGGATCAATATGGAAAAAAATTGATAGATTTTCAATTTTCCTACGGTCCCTGAATGCATCATGCAACATACAGCTAAGATTTAATTAGTTTGGTTCATTAAATGTCTGAAAATGTTAAAAAGTTTTGATCAGAGTTTCCTCAAATGTCTTGTTTTGTCCAGAGATGTTCAGTTTACTGTCACAGAGGAAGAAAGAAACCAGAAAATATTCACATTTCAGAGGCTACAATCAAAGAATTTGGCTTTTTAATTTTTTTTTTTAATGAGTTTGATCAATTGATCATCAAAATAATTGGATATTAATCTGATAGATGACAGCTAATAGGTTTATTTAGAAAAATCATCAAAATCACACCTTTTATCCTGGTAAGAAACCGTAAAACCCGAAATAATTGACAGATTTTCAATTTTCCCACGGTCCCTGAATGCATCATACAGCCAGAAACTAGTTAGTTTGGTTTTAAAATGTCAGAAAATGTTAAAAAGTTTAGATCAGAGTTTCCTCAAATGTCTTGTTTTGTCAAAGATGTTCAGTTTACGGTTATAGATTTCACATTTGAAAAGCTACAATCAGAGAAACACTCCTTAATTGATTATCAAAATGATCGGTTATTGATTTAATAGATGGCAGCTGATCAGTTCTGTTTAGAAAACCACCTAAATCACACCTTGTTATCCTGGTAAGAAACTCTAAAAACAGAAAGAATTGACAGATATTCAACTTTCTAACGGTCCCTGAATGCATCATACAGCCAGAAACGAGTTGATTTGGTTTTAAAATGTCAGAAAATGTTCAAAAGTTTTGATGAGAGTTTCCTCAAATGTCTTGTTTTGTCCAAAGATGTTCAGTTTACGGTCATAAAGGAGGATATAAACCAGGAAATAGATGGTTGCCGATCAGTTCTCTTTAGAAAACCTCCTCAATCACAGCTTTTTTCCTGGTAAGAAACTCTAAAAACAGAAAGAATTGACAGATATTCAACTTTACAACAATCCCTGAATACATCATGTGACATACAGTCAAAAATTAGGTACTAAGTTTGATCAGATTGATTGATTATCAAAATAATTAGATGGCAGCTGATCAGTTCTCTTTAGAAAACCACCTAAATCACGCCTTTTATGGTGGTGAGAAACTGTAAAAACAGAGATAATTGACAGATTTTCAACTTTCCGACGGTCCCTGAATGCATCATGCAGCCAAAATGTAGATAACTTGATTTTTAAAATGTTTAAAAACAGAAAGAAGTGACAGATTTTCAACTACACAAATATAAAAATCTGCCTAAGGAGGAAGTTTCTTTTATTTTGTCCTTTTAACTTATTGTTCTACTGTTCATTACATGACCCAGTGTGTTTTATTCTCGGACACAGATTGAGGCTGAGACTCTGCCTTAAAGCCCCGGTGATGAATAATGGAGGACGGTGCTGCTGCAGGAGCTCAGCTGCTGCTTTGTCTTCGGTTCTGCTCGGCGGCAGGTGATGTTTGGCTGCGTGGGAGTTTCAGAAAGCTTCAGTCGGAGATGAAACTCATTAAATCTACCGGCTCCAATAAGGCTGTGATATGAGAGGTATGGATCGGAGCCGCAGCTTTATGAGGTAAATAAAAACACCTCATCCTCAGGTTCGTGCCGGTTGACTCGCACATAGACACTGTGTTACGTGCACACTGTGGCCCTGGAGAGCAGGAACACACACCCACTCTGCAGCCTGCAGCAAACCCACACACACTTCATCTACATCTACAGTCGCTTCCCATCCGGGCTGGAGGAGGTGGGCGGAGGAGGTGGGCGGAGGAGGTGGGCGGAGGAGGTGGAGCGGCCGGTGATGTAACCTCCAAACCACAGAGACACACTTAATAAGTTCACATGGAGCAGCAGGAGGAAGAGGATCCAGAGCTCTAACCTGCTGGCGAAGCCTCATCAGTGAGCTCTGAGGGCGATTACTTCAGCCTGGAAGGTGAAGGAGGAGCGACGGTACCAGAGTTGATCCGCCGGTTCCTCAGGCAGGAAACTGAAGTTTAGCAACGAAACATGTTTTAGTTTTGGTTTTGTTTGATCAGTACGGAAGCCCTGAGCGGCCACAGTCCAACTTCATTATTTTGCTCCATTTTCTCGAGAAAACGAGATCATTCTCCTTTGTTTACTCATTATAACGACTTAATTTTCCGGTGAGGTTCAAAGTGAAACCAACCCTCCAGACCAGAAGGAGCTCTGCCACCGCTGCACACTACCGACTGAGAGTTCATTAAAGCTGGAAAGATGTTCACAGATTCAGACTTCCAGCATCAATAACTCATCAGTGACATGTTGTCAGAACATAATCGATGCCTCTTTCCATCGTTGTCAGGTAGACAATGTGCTACAAGCCCAGCTTTATCAACAGTAGCTGTCTTTCAGGCTGCAGAAATAACACTGGTGTCTATGAGCAGCCGGCTGGACGACGAGTGTCCAGGGACCGTCTGCAAATTACAAAACAGCTGCAACAGCGAAGAGAAACACGACACAAATATTCAATAACTTCACTCTACTGTACTGTAGTGTCACCAGAATCACTGCAGCATCAACTGCAACTACAGTTGTTGAAGTTCAATGTAGCCCTTCTAAAATGTTTGTTTTTGATTGTTCATAGAGGGAAATGACGCCGAGTTTCTCCATCAGAAACTTCTCCTGGATGCTTCCAGGACTTTCTTCCATCCTCCCTAATAATCCAATCTACTGCAAAACAGAGAGATTTATCGAACAAATTCTTAATTTATATATAGAAATCCTGCTCACTAGCCTCAACGAACCAATGTAAGGAATCCTAATCAAAGATGTTTCTTAAATAGACTTTAAAAACTACTATCTGCTAAAGTACATCTGCATATTTAAGAGACTATGACGTCTTTACGTGGTCGGGTTACGGACGTGAAATTTAAATTTATATTCAATTCAGAAATGAAGACAGAGAAAAACCACCTGGTTGGAGATTTTTTTAATAACACGTTTCAATATTGCAACAGCCATCGGATTTTTCTTCTAACGGGTAAAAATCATCGAAAACTAACAAAAGAAAGAAAACAAACTCTTTTTTTCCAGTTTTATATCCCAAACACCAGCGTCTCTCGGCCGCGGCCGCTATAGTCAAACAAATAAAACCCTTACACAGTGAGCAGATAGTATATTCAACACGTTGTTCTTCAAACAAATTATAAAAATAGATTTAGCATTTTCAAATACATATGTACAGTATTAAACACAGATCAGAACGGTCACGGCGACACAGACGGGGGGGGGGGGGGCTCCGTTCGTCGTGGCGTCGAGGTCCGGTTCGTCTCACGGGACCGTCGGACATGTTGACGCGAAGACGCCGTCCGACAGAACGGAGAGGAGAAGGAAGAAACCAAACGACAGTCCAGTCGGGATTTTATTGTGAAAGTCTGGAGCTGCTTCCTGCAGGCGAGGCAGGGACAGAAAGTGGAGTCTGATCACTGTACAGAGAAAGTTCTGGGAGGAGGAAGAAGTGCAACCACGGATTAATTTAAAAGACGGCGAGTTCAACGAAAGCAAATCCAGTGTTTAGAAATACACAGATACTGTGTGCCGACAGGAGAAACCCTCCCTCCTCCGTTTGTACGAAATAAAAACAGTTAATTTGTTCAGGTAGAAACTCACAGGGACGAACCAAGAAACGCTTCACATTAAATAGTTAAATAAACCTTCCTTTTCTGCAAAGTCAACGGAAATAAATATGGATAAATATCTAAAGCGGACCATCTTCCAGAGGTGGTCCGGCGTCTATACAGAGCAAGAAACCATGTTTTAAACGCACGAAATCAACACGAAGCATGAAGGGAGTAAAGAAAACATGATGAGGAGGCGCGAAACAGACACGAACAATCAAAATCAACCACAACGATCCGTTAGTTTCACCGATTCCTGAAGAGCAGTTCATCCTCCAGCTAGGAGCTCCGTTAAAAACTGAATTCATCCTCCGACCCGGACAGCTCAGTCCTCCTCAACGCCGCCCAGAAGCTCCAGAAATGTTCCTTCAGCGTCTTCAGATGTGGTTCTGGGTCGGCTCCTGGAGGAGGAGGCGTCCGACCCAAAGGCCGGTGGAGAAGTTCCTGTTTGTAGTGAGTCACTGTAAAGGGAAGTTCCAGCCATTCCAGTCTGTGTCTTGCAGCTCTGGTCCTTGTGTTTGCAGTGCAGGAGACCAGAGGAAACATCTCGCTGGTCTTCCCATCCAGAGCCGACGGGACGCAGCCGACCCGCCGCCGGAGGCCAGACGGAGGTCGCATTGAGAGTCATCAGTCCTCTGGAGGAAGGAGGGAGTGGAAGAAGGCATGAGGAGGTGAGGGAGTGAACAGAGGAGTGCAGTCGGCTGAGAGACGGACGCCCTCTCAGCCTGGAAGATCTTCTCGTCTCCGCCCGTCATCCTCCTGCAGCCCTGCAGCCCTGCAGCAGCAGCAGCAGCAGCAGCAGCAGCAGCAGCGTTCAGACCTGCACCCCGCGGCCGTGCATCTGGATGACCTGCGCTCTCAGAGTCTGGATGGCGGCCAGGATCAGCTTCTGGTGGTCCAGAGAGGTGATGCCCAGACTGAGCACGTCTCTGTGGACACGAGAGCAGGTACAGGGGTCAGATGGGACGTCATGTTTCATTATTATTATTATTATTGTTATTTAGACGGTACCCTGTATAAGAAAAGCCACAAAAACCTAAAAATCAGACGCTAAAATGCAACAAAAAGTGCTTAAACAAAATAAGTCCAAAAACTATGAAAAAAACAGCAAATATCTGTAAAATAATTAGATTTTATCTGATTTAAATCAAGTAAAACTGTGTAATTTAAAGGTCCCTTATTGTAAAATAAAGAATAATTAAATTTGTAAAATTACTGAAGAGACACAAACCTGTTTTTGTTAACAATGTTGGGTCATTCCATTTAAAATAAATCAAATCTGATCAGAATCAGCTGATTTCTATGTACAATGACGTTAATATATTTAATAAAATCATCTATATGCAAAATGTAAAATTAGAAATTCCATTTATTCACAGCCAGAAGCTTCAATATTTACAGTTTTCTGTTTTTTATGGTTAACATGTAGATTAATATTTGTTTTCTGTGATTTTACTTTTTATTATCTGGAAAATATTTAACGCGAATTTAAATGCAGTTAAAAAATAGCATAATATTACACTGTAAAAAGAGGAAGTGCAGATTGATGTGGACGTTATTTTTAGTTGTGGCCTGTTTTTTACAGTTAGAATGTAAAATTATTAAAATTAAATTAAATTACTTCAAATTTAAATCTCACTGTACTTTTTAAATGACATTAAAGGCTTTCTGTTCTATTCTAGTCTAAATTAATATGTATTTTTCTGTAATTTCGCTGCTTATTATCTATAATTTAAAAGAAAAAACTGAGAAAATTTGGAAAATAACAGTTTAAAAATGAGCAATCCTAAATATATAAGAGTTTACCTTCAAACAGCTGCAAGTATCTGTTAAAACAACAACATTTTTTGATAATTTAATTAATAATGGTGTAATTTTACATTGTAGAAGGACAAACTATGTTTTTTAAAAAATGCAGAATTTTTAGTGGACATTATTCAGAGTTTTGTCACTTTATTTTAAACAGTTAACATGTAAATGAATATTAATATCTTTTAGATTTTACTAGGTATCATCTCTCATTTAACAAAACAGTGAAACTCTGTAAAATAATATTTAATATACATATTTTTTCTCTCAGATAGCAAATGATTTGCTCATTTAAATACAGTAAAAATAGATTCCCATTTAAAAAATACAGATTTTTGACAAAGACATTCTGTACAGTGTTTTCTTAAATATATATACAGTTAACATATTAATTTATCTGTAATTTAACAAAACAGGGAACGCCTGGTAAATCCCTCATATACAGAATTCCTCTTAAAAAATAGCAGCAAATGTCTACAAATTATATTTTTTGCTGTTTTAAGTTAAAATACAGGAAATAAAAAGCCTCATTTTTACCTACGTTTGATACCAGGATCATCGTCGAGACAAACTACCTTCTAATAAAGTCGTATTTAACTCAAACAAAGCAGCTCCTGGTTGTGAATAAATAGAATCAGCTGATTCTGAGGAGGTCAGATTTGGTTGATTTTTGGAGGGAATGACCCGATGATGTCACTATAAAGATACGTTTGTGTAGTTTTCTCCGATATTTCTCTGTTTTTGAAGGTCACACGTCGGTGATGCTTACTGTACAGTCATTCTAGCCACGGACTCCAGGTAACAGTATCCTGCAGCAGTGAAGTTGTCCTTGTACCGGCCCATGTCCACGGCGTCCAGCCATTCTCCCACCGAGTTAAAGGACGGGAAGGAGGGCAGAGGCCGTTCAGCCAGCGTGATGGACGAACTCAGAGTTCTGGACATGGAGGACAGTGAAGAGTGTTTGGTTTGGAGTTATAGAAGGTAATTAAACGGCCAGAAAGAAATCAGGAAACATCAGATTTAACACACGGTTTACTGACTAGACCCCCACAAACACCAACATCTAGACCCCTATGGACACCAACATCTAGACCCTATGAACACCAACATCTAGACCCCTATGAACACCAACATCTAGACCCTATGAACACCAACATCTAGACCCTATGGACACCAACATCTAGACCCTATGGACACCAACATCTAGACCCCTCTGAACACCAACATCTAGACCCTCTGAACACCAACATCTAGACCTCTATGAACACCAACATCTAGACCTCTATGAACACCAACATCTAGACCCCTATGGACACCAACATCTAGACCCTATGAACACCAACATCTAGACCCTATGAACACCAACATCTAGACCCTATGAACACCAACATCTAGACCCTATGAACACCAGCATCTAGACCCTATGAACACCAACATCTAGACCCTATGAACACCAACATCTAGACCCTATGAACACCAACATCTAGACCCTATGAACACCAACATCTAGACCCCTATGAATACCAACATCTAGACCCCTATGAATACCAACATCTAGACTCCTATGAACACCAACATCTAGACCCCTATGAACACCAACATCTAGACCCTATGAACACCAACATCTAGACCCCTATGAACACCAACATCTAGACCCCTATGAACACCAACATCTAAACCCCTATGAACACCAACATCTAGACCCCCATGAACACCAACATCTAGACCCCTATGAACACCAACATCTAGACCCTATGAACACCAACATCTAGACCCCCATGAACACCAACATCTAGACCCCCATGAACCCACCTGCGTGCTAACGTGGATGAACCGATGCCGTCTGGGGACCGGATGCTCTTGCTGAGGGCCGAGTGGATCTGACTGAAGCTGGGTCTCTCTGTTCTCTCCTTCTGCCAGCAGTCCAGCATCAGCTGGTGGAGATGAGGAGGACAGTTGACCGGAGCCGGCAGCCTGAAGCCGTCCTCGATGGCCTTTATCACCTGCAAACAGAAGCAGATCAGCGAGATCAGCTTAGGATTTTCCAGAGCTTTCACTGTAACTGGATGAAACATGGGGAGGTGAATATGGAGGCAGGAAGTTTGGTCCCACTTAAAAACCTCCATAAGGTGCTTAAAATCTTTATGTCTTTACACTTAGTTACCCAGAAGACTCTAAAAATAAATGTTTGCAGTGACCCAACAGCCTGTTTCTGCTCTATATGATGCTGATCCAACAAACTGAGTTCCTCTACAGTCAAAGGTATTTAAAATGATCTTATTAATTGGACACCAAAATAAAAGAATGGCTGAAAACGAGCAGGAAGAAGCTCAACTACGTATTTATCTAATTATCTTATTAACTTCAACCAACTAAATGTCCGTATGAATCATATCGTTCCTGTTTCCTGTTTGCATCCAATCTTATACTGATGCACCTCCTTAGAAACGCCAAGAACACCTTTATTGATTCACATTATTTAATTTATCAAGTAGTGAAAAAAAGAAAAAGTTTTAGAGTCATATTTATGTTGAGTTCCAGACTCTTTGAAAAAAAATTAAAAATGCTTTTTTAAAGATTTTTAAATTTTTTTATTTATTTTTTTTTTACAATTTTAAATGGTTTTAAAGTCATACTTATTTTGACATCCAGAGTCTTTCATATTTTTTATTCTATGTTTTTTAAAATTTATTTATATTTTCATATTTTTGGAATATCTTTTCAAAATTTTAATAGTTGCATTTATATTGAGATCTTGACTCAGCTATCATTTTTTAAATTCAATTTTCTTTTTACGTTATTATTTTTTTGTTTTTATTTTATGTTTTTTGTACATTTTTAAAAAATATAATTCATAGTCGGACTCATATTAAGATCCAGACTCGTCCATATTTTTTCTAAGTTATTCTATTTTTTTGGATATATTTTTGGATTTTTAAAACATTTTTAATCGTTGTATATATATTGAGATCTCGACTCTTTTATCATTTTAATATTTATTTTAATTTAATTTTATTATGTTATTGTTTTTTTGTCTTCCATATTTTTTAAATTTATTCAATTTTGTTCTTTAATTTTATTTATATTTTCATATTTTTGGATTTTTTTCAATTTTTTAATTCTTGTATTTATATTGAGATCTTGACTCTGCTATCATTTTTAATTTTTTATATTTTTTTTGTACATTTTTAATTGTTTTATTGCCAGACTCATATTGAGATTCAGACTCTTCTATGTATATATTTAATTTATTCTATTTTTATATGTTTTTTGTACATTTTTAACGTCTTTCATTGTTGTATTCATTTTGAGATCCAGACCCTTCAATAGTTTCACTGATTAACATCAACTCTTAATGACGCTGCGAACAAATGGCTTTTTAAAATGTTAATTTCCTCTTAAGTCACAGTTTCCACTGCTGCTTCCTAACAGCTGTAAGTCATCAAGGAGGAGCTCATTGTTTGCTCTGAACATCATTTGCAGCGTCCTGAAATATTAACGTCTTGTGATCATATCCCACTTCAGGTACCATCCTTTTATTTTGTAGTACTTTATGTGTTTCTGCAGAGTAAAAACGGTGAACAGCATCATGTAAAAGATGCTTTAAATTCAGATTATTTCTGGTCCTTCACAGTAATGAGACACTTGAATACTTCATAGGAGTTTTCCAAATGAGTTTGAGACCTAGAAATGTATTAATGTTAGAGTTTATCTGAACTAAAGTTTCATTAATTATTACAAGTTAATTGTGTTTCAGATCAATTAATGCAGAAATCTGAGTTTAAATTCCAAATAATATTAAGTTGGTGACAAAAACTCGTGTCTGCGGCTCTAAATCAGATTTTTATCTTGCATCAATGCATTTAATTAAGTGGCGGCAGGTCACTTAAACTACTTTTAAAGTGTTTGTGACTGAAGAGTCTAAAACTGCTGCCGCTTCACTTTCTGCTGTTGCTAATTGCGCTTCGTTCCTCCGCCCGGTTTGCATCGCGGCGTCCCTTTAAGGTGACCTTACGAGCAGCAGCTACTGCAAAACAAACCTAATTTCACACGGAGACGCTGCAAACGTCGTCTGAGCTGAATACAAATCTGCATTAACGTCTGAACAGAAGCAAGAATCTGCAAACGCCGAGGGAGAGGAGGAGGAGGAGGAGGAGGAGGAGGAAGAGGAGGAAGAGGAGGGCGTCGCTGCACCGTTCAGAACCCACGCCAGGCGGCTGGAGGTCACTGGGCAGGATATTCGACGCCTCTCAGAGCTACTTCGCAGGATATTTGATGGTCTATCACAATAGCTGAGCTCCTATCAGCACAAAACTCTATTATAACTTTTTAATTTCCTATGATGCAACGGTTTGGAGACGTGTGAATTAAAAAATCCAGACAGGTTTGAAGCAGTAGACCAGAAAAGTCACCGCGTTCCTGAAGGATCCTATAATACCTGAACCTGTCTGCATGAACCGTTAAACACAGGCTCAGGAAGAAAAACAGACGAGAAACAACAGACAGAAGACGACAAAAAGCAACAGCAGGAAAACACAGAATGACAGGATGCAGAGAAAACGACCACTACGACACAAAAACTACCACAGAAGGACACGAAACGACAAAAACGAAGAACAAAACAGGAAAAACGAGACACAAAATGACAGAAGGGAGACTGAAAATACGACAAACATTAGACAAAATGACCATAAAGTGACAAAAACTGCCACGGAGGGACACGAAACAAGAAAAACCAGACACAAAATGGCCACAAAAAGACAAAACTGTCCCAAAAAATCATGAAATGGCACAAATAAGACGATAAAAACTGACACAAAATTCACTGAATGAAGAAAGAAGAAAGAAATACCGTAAAGTGACAAAAACTGTCACAGAAATACAGAAAACGACAAAAACTGGACACAAAACGACACAAATGCTAAACAAACGGACAAAAATGAGACTCAAGATGACAAACCTGAAACTAAAGAACCAGAAAAGGACAAAACTCACATCTCAGGTGACACAGAACAACACAAACAAGACAAAACATTAAAATCAAGACACAAAACAGACTGAAAATGACAGAATGCAGAAAAAATGACCACCAAAGGACAAAAACAAGACACAAAACAGGAAAATCAAGACACAAGACATGAAACGAGACAGAAAATGACAGAATGCAGGAAAAAAAATGACCACAAAAGACAAAAACTGTCACAGAGAAACAGAAATAAGAGACAAATTAGACATAAAACGACAAAAAACAAAGACAGAACAATGAAATCAAGACACACAACAGACTGAAAACGACAGAATGCAGAAGAAATGGCCACAAAGAGACAAAAACAAGATGCAAAACGACACAAATGAGAAAAAAACTGACAGAAATGAGACTTTAGATGACAGAAAACCACTAAAATGAAAGATAAAATAACAGAACGGAGAAAAAAAATGACTTGAAATGACTCAAACATTAACAGAATCAACAGAAATGTGACACAAAACTAGAAAACAGACGACGTCAAACGGCGAAAATGAGGCAAAATAAGAAAAATGAGACGTAAAACAAACAAACACAAAACATGAGACGAAACAACCACAAGAAGACGAAACTGTCCCAAAAAGACACAACAAAGGCAAAAAAATGACACAAACAAGACACCAAAGGACAGAAACCAAAGATGAAACATCCCAAAAAGACACAAAACAACAGGAAATGAGACACAAAATGACAGAATGGAGAAAAAAAATGACCACAAAGAGACAAAAACTGTTGCAGAGACACAAACCGAGACAGAAATCGACCAAAAGGCCAAATGAGTTGCCAGAAATGACACATAAAATGACAAACAAGACCCTCAACGGGCCTCAGCTCCATTCTGATATAAGGTAAAACACCTGTTCAGACCTGCTTTATTTTCTCAGCTGCACCGTCCTTTAAAAAGTGGAATAAAACCACCTTTTTATCTGAAGGACAAAGAGGTGGAGGCGACGGATCGCATCCTCCACCAGTCTGGAATGAGACGTTTCTATCGGCCGGTGGATCTGCTCCTTTACATATCCTGAAAGAATCCTCAGAGGAAGAAGGGGGTCGAGGCCTCAGGAGGAAACAGGATCGGTCACGGAGCTGAAGCCGCCTTAAAGAGGCGACGGAGACGCTGCCGAGGCTTTAATACGACCCACGCTGGGTTCACTCCAAACACAATCACAGGGAGGCCGAGTGGAGGGGTAGCAGCAGGAGGAGGAGGAGGATGGAGGATGGAGGAGGTGACCAGAGAGACGGTGGAAGGTAGGAGGAGGGTGGAGGAGGAGGAGGATGGAGGCAGGACTGACTAAACTTACAGCCTGGTGGACCAGAGCCAGAATAACATGACCGAGACGTGAAACGACAAAAGTGAGACGTAAAAAGACAAAAACGAGACATGAAATGAAAGTGAGACAAAACGACAAAAACAAGATTTAAAAAGGAATATGAGATATGAAAAGACAAAAACGAGACATTAAACAACAAAAATGAGATGTAAAAGGACAAACGAGATTTAAAATGACAAAAACGAGATTTAAAACGATAAAAACGTGGTATGAAAAGACAAAAACGAGATATAAAACAACAACGAGATGTAAAGCAACAACAAGGAGACATAAAATGAAAAAACGGGGCATGAAATGACAAAAACGAGATGTAAAATGACAAAAATGAGTTACAAAAAGACAAAAACAAGACATGAAATGAAAAAAACAAGATATAAAAAGACAAAATGAGACATAAAATGAAAGTGAGAAAACGACAAAAACAAGGTATGAAAAGACAAAAACGAGACATTAAACAACAAAAATGAGATGTAAAAAAGATAAAACAAGACATAAAAAGACAAAAACGTGACACAAAAAACCAAAAACGAGACGTGAAACAACAAAAACGAGATGTAAAAGGACAAACATGAGATTTAAAATGACAAAAACGAGATTTAAAAAGGAAAATGAGGCATGAAACGACAAAAATGAGATTTAAAACCATAAAAACGTGGTATGAAAAGACAAAAACGAGATATAAAGAAAAAAACGAGACATAAAATGACAAAAACGAGACATGAAAAGACAAAAACTTGATTTAAAAAGAAAAATGAGACATGAAAGACAGAAATGAGACATTAAATGACAAAAACAACGTACAAAAAGAAAAAAACAAGATATAAAGACAAAAACGAGACACGAAACAACAAAAACAAGATGTAAAAGGACAAAAATGAGTCATGAAACGACAAAAACGAGATGGAAAAAGACAAAAATTTGTTACAAAAAGACAAAAACGAGACACGAAACGACAAAAATGAGATTTAAAATTAAAAATGAGGCATGAAACGACAGAAATGAGACATTAAATAACCAAAAATGAGACACAAGACAAAACGAGACATGAAATGACAAAAACAAGATGTGAAAGGACAAAGACAAGATACAAAAAGACAAAAAACGAGACATAAAAAACAAAAACGAGATATAAAGACAGAAACGAGACATGAAACAACAACAAGAAAGACAAAACAAGAGAATGAAGACAGGAAACGAGGCCCCAGACGTCTGTAACAGGGAGGATGTAGAAAGCGACTCACGTCCTGGTTGCCCATGTCCCAGTAGGGCCTCTCTCCGTAGGACATCACCTCCCACATGACGATGCCGAAGCTCCAGACGTCGGAGGCCGAGGAGAAGCGGTGGTACTGGATGGCCTCGGGGGCGGTCCACAGAACCACGCTCTTCCCCCCGTGCTGCCGGAAACACAGTTCAACACTTTATAGGAAGAACAGTCTCAGAACATCAGAGGAAAAGCTGAGGTTCACCTGGAGGTAGAACCAGAACTAAGCAGTGAAATAAAGAACCGGTCTGCTCTGTGCAACCTGGACCTGAATCTGGACCTGGACCTGGACCTGGACCTGGACCTGGATCTGGACCTGGACCATCATTTAATGCATGTGTCAACTTCTCACCATCAGAGCTTTGAACCACGAAGCAGGAACTGAGGTTACCAAGGTAACTTCTGGTGTAACTCAGAGTTTCAGGACTGCGATGGTGGTTAACTCTTACATCACCATGGCAACAGATGCTGAGCGTGTCTGAAATAAAACCTCCAACTGACCAATCAGCTGTCCAGAAAAATATCATCATCATTCCTGGAAGATCCTGCAGAGTTCGGATACTAAGAAATGCAGGTAAAACTTTATCGTCACTGTGCATCTGCAGACGTGTACGAGGAGTTTAAAATGCATCTCCTCACCTGTACGAGGAGTTTAAAATGCACCTGTAGACCTGTACGAGGAGTTTAAAATGCACCTGTAGACCTGTACGAGGAGTTTAAAATGCACCTGTAGACCTGTACGAGGAGTTTAAAATGCATCTCCAGACCTGTATGAGGAGTTTAAAATGCATCTCTACACCTGTACGAGGAGTTTAAAATGCATGTCCAGACCTGTACAAGGAGTTTAAAATGCATCTCCAGACCTGTACCAGGAGTTTAAAATGCATCTGTAACCTGTACGAGGAGTTTAAAATGCACCTGTAGACCTGTACGAGGAGTTTAAAATGCATCTGTAACCTGTACGAGGAGTTTAAAATGCATCTCCAGACCTGTACGAGGAGTTTAAAATGCATCTCCAGACCTGTATGAGGAGTTTAAAATGCATCTGTAACCTGTACGAGGAGTTTAAAATGCATCTGTAACCTGTACGAGGAGTTTAAAATGCATCTGTAGACCTGTACGAGGAGTTTAAATTGCATCTGTAGACCTGTATGAGGAATTTAAAATGCATCTGTAGACCTGTACGAGGAGTTTAAAATGTATCTCCAGACCTGTACGAGGAGTTTAAAATGCATCTCCAGACCTGTACGAGGATTTTAAAATGCATCTCCAGATCTGTACGAGGAGTTTAAAATGCATCTCTACACCTGTATGAGGAGTTTAAAATGCATCTGTAGACCTGTACGAGGAGTTTAAAATGCATCTCTACACCTGTACGAGGAGTTTAAAATGCATCTCTACACCTGTATGAGGAGTTTAAAATGCACCTGTAGACCTGTACGAGGAGTTTAAATGCATCTGTAACCTGTACGAGGAGTTTAAAATGCATCTGTAAACCTGTACGAGGAGTTTAAAATGCATCTCTACATCTGTACGAGGAGTTTAAAATGCATCTGTAAACCTGTACGAGGAGTTTAAAATGCATCTCTACACCTGTACGAGGAGTTTAAAATGCATCTCTACACCTGTACGAGGAGTTTAAAATGCATCTCTACACCTGTACGAGGAGTTTAAAATGCATCTGTAACCTGTACGAGGAGTTTAAAATGCATCTGTAAACCTGTACGAGGAGTTTAAAATGCATCTCTACACCTGTACGAGGAGTTTAAAATGCATCTGTAACCTGTACGAGGAGTTTAAAATCCATCTGTAGACCTGTATGAGGAGTTTAAAATGCATCTCCAGACCTGTACGAGGAGTTTAAAATGCATCTGTAGACCTGTACGAGGAGTTTAAAATGCACCTGTAGACCTGTACGAGGAGTTTAAAATGCATCTGTAGACCTGTACGAGGAGTTTAAAATGCATCTGTAACCTGTACGAGGAGTTTAAAATGCATCTCCAGACCTGTACGAGGAGTTTAAAATGCATCCGTAGACCTGTACAAGGAGTTTAAAATGCATCCGTAGACCTGTTCAAGCAGGTAAAGTTAGCTAACTTAGCCACTCTAGGCTACTTGGAACTACACCGTACTTGGCCTTAAGGTCAGCCTTATTATTACCTCCACCAAGGAGGTTATGTTTTAGCCAGTGTTTGTTTATTTGTTTGTTTGTTTGTGTTCAAAATAACCTCTAAAAGTTATGGATGGATTTGGATGAAATTTTCAGGAAATGTGTGAAATGGGACAAATGATGATATTCTGGGACTGATCCGGATCACCGTCTGGATCCAGGATGGTTTTAAAGACTCTTCAACATTGGGAGTGTTAGAAAGCCTTGCAGTGCCGCCTTGTGGTAGGGAAGTGTATTACACATATATGGTGGGTGTCGGCTGCTCGTGCTCAACCACAGCAGTGCTACGGTGTGAGAGAGATTACCGGACAGTTAGCTTTTTTAAGGATACTTAGTCGTTGGGAGATTGTGTTGGGAGTTGACTGAAGCTGCTTGGTGGAGGTCTGCGCTCTATGAGGGCTTTTCTAGTTAATTAGGAAGTAAGAATGTAGAACAGAGACTCTATGAACATGTTGAGTTTACACACATGAATGTTTCTCTCTTACCAGTGTGGTGTAAATGGCCTCGATCTTGTCCTCCTGCAGAGGCCTGAATCCGGACACCTTACAGCCGAGGTTGGAGTTAACCAGAACCTGAGATCAGGAAAACACACTGATTAGGAGGGAAGCGGTCTCAGTGTGACGCTGGGCATCCTGGAGGACGACGGCGGCTGATGTTTACATCGAGTCAATGCTCTCCGTCTCCCAAAGCACGGCCCCTGATTGTCTCATCATGTTCAGCTTCACGTGTCCCTTAAATAAAAGCCTGCAGGTGAAGGATGCATCATCCTCCAGCCTCACCTTGTGCGCAGCCAGACGTTTGTGCACGAAGCCCATCTCGGTGAGGTACTTCATCCCCGACGCCACCCCGGTCAGCAGGTCCATCAGCTGCATCACGCTCAGCTGGCCCTCGTGTTTCTGGGGCGAAAGAAATACGATTTAAAAAACAGAGGAGGAGCAGCGGTCGGAGCCGAATCCCTTCATGTGCAGAATGAAACCAAACAGGCCGTTAATTTCTATCGTTATGAGGCGTCGGTTCAGGGAGCAGAGGGGCAGCGGAGCAGCTCACACAAGATCACAGCAGCAACACTCGGCTGGTGCTGGTAATTATGCTTCCTTATTACTGCAACAAGCGTCGCCGCCGTAGGACGCGTTATTATTGCCATTATAATAAGAGTAAAGCAGCGAGTTTAGGATTATTAGAACTAAAAGCCCCGTCTGTGAGGCAAAACTGAAGATAATAATGAGAGAACACATCTGCATGTACATAAATCTGGTCTGCAGCCTTGTAAACAGGCACACGTGGTGTTTATTCATCATTATAAGTGGAGCAACCAGTCAGGGAGGAGAATTTCCACCTTAAAACTGCATAAACGACCGTCTTAAAAAGATTAATACATAACAAGAAGAGGAAACTGATCCCGTCGGCTGGCAGACGCTGGGCTTTCTACATCGTCTGCAGAATCAGGCTCTGATTTGAGCACATAGAAAGAAGCCATGGCTGTATAGATCCACTCATCTACATGTGTTAATTTCTCCGTATTTATTTAAATTCAATGCATATAAGTGATTGAGTCTGTGTATCCATATGTCCACGTGTGTTACTGTATAGATATGTGTGTATTCCATGAGTCCTATTTGCAGTTTAACTCTCCTTTATTCTTATATTACTGTAATAGTGAGTATCTACTTGAGTATTTCTGATATTACTATTTCTACTCATTGGACATTTCTATATATATTTCTGCAATATCTGAATTTCCACGTTTAGAAGAATCTGTATTTATTTGTATACATGTTTATATTTTGTACTATCTTCGACTGATGTAACACTGCAAACCTTCCTTCTGTGGGATTATTAAAGGCAAATCTTTCCCCAATTTGTCTCAAACACATCGGTTCTGGTCGGAAGTCATTAAGTGAGTCTTTGTCATGGTGCCCGTTGCCAGCTAATCCCCCACAATGCTCTCTGCTTCCAGCATGAACTGTAGTCTGAGTGACGCCTCCTCTGGTCTCTACAGGATTAAACAGGAAGAGGCTCCACCTGGTGGAACAACCAGGTACTGCAGCTGATCTATGATACATTTACTGACATCATGGAGAGAAAACAGGTTTAATACATCTGTTGGAGCCTCAGTACATCCTGTAGTACTACATTTACCCTCTAGTACTACATTTACCCTTTAGTACTACATTTACCCTCTAGTACTACATTTACCCTCTAGTACTACATTTACCCTTTAGTACTACATTTACCCTCTAGTACTACATTTACCCTCTAATACTACATTTACCCTCTAGTACTACATTTACCCTCTAGTACTACATTTACCCTCTAGTACTACATTTACCCTTTAGTACTACATTTACCCTCTAGTACTACATTTACCCTCTAATACTACATTTACCCTCTAGTACTACATTTACCCTCTAGTACTACATTTACCCTCTAATACTACATTTACCATCTAGTACTACATTTACCCTCTAACACTACATTTACCCTCTAATACTACATTTACCCTCTAGTACTACATTTACCCTCTAGTACTACATTTACCCCCTAGTACTACATTTACCCCCTAATACTACATTTACCCTCTAGTACTACATTTACCCCCTAATACTACATTTACCCTCAAGTACTACATTTACCCTCTAGTACTACATTTACCCTTTAGTACTACATTTACCCTCTAGTACTACATTTACCCCCTAATACTACATTTACCCTTTAATACTACATTTACCCTCTAGTACTACATTTACCCTCTAGTACTACATTTACCCTCTAACACTACATTTACCCTCTAGTACTACATTTACCCTCTAGTACTACATTTACCCTCTAGTACTACATTTACCCTCTAGTACTACATTTACTCCTCTAATACTACATTTAATTTAGTACCACATTTACCCTCTAATACTACATTTACCCTCTAGTACCACATTTACCCTCTAGTACTACATTTACCCTCTAATACTACATTTACCCTCTAATACTACATTTACCTTCTAGTACTACATTTACCCTCTAATACTACATTTACCCTAGTACTACATTTACCATCTAGTACTAGTACTACATTTACCCTCTAATACTACATTTACCCTCTAGTACTACATTTACCCTCTAGTACTACATTTACCCTCTAATACTACATTTACCCTCTAGTACTACATTTACCCTCTAGTACTACATTTACCCTCTAGTACTACATTTACCCTCTAGTACTACATTTACCCTCTAACACTACATTTACCCTCTAATACTACATTTACCCTCTAGTACTACATTTACCCTCTAGTACTACATTTACCCCCTAGTACTACATTTACCCTCTAGTACTACATTTACCCTAATACTACATTTACCCTCTAGTACCACATTTACCCTCTAGTACTACATTTACCCTCTAATGCTACATTTACCCTCTAATACTACATTTACCTTCTAGTACTACATTTACTCTCTAGTACTACATTTACCCTCTAATACTACATTTACCATCTAGTACTACATTTACCCTCTAGTACCACATTTACCCTCTAGTACTACATTTACCCTCTAATACTACATTTACCCTCTAGTACTACATTTACCCTCTAGTACTACATTTACCCTCTAGTACTACATTTACCCCCTAATACTACATTTAGTACTACATTTACCCTCTAATACTACATTTACCCTCTGTACTACATTTACCCTCTAGTACTACATTTACCCCCTAGTACTACATTTACCCTCTAGTACTACATTTACCCTAATACTACATTTACCCTCTAGTACTACATTTACCCACTAATTTACCCTCTACATTTACCCTCTAGTACTACATTTACCCTCTAGTACTACATTTACCCTCTAGTACTACATTTACCCTCTAATACTACATTTACCCTCTAGTACTACATTTACCATCTAGTACTACATTTACTCTCTAGTACTACATTTACCATCTAGTACTACATTTACCCTCTAATACTACATTTACCCTCTAGTACTACATTTACCCTCTAGTACTACATTTACCATCTAGTACTACATTTACCTTCTAATACTACATTTACCCTCTAGTACTACATTTACCATCTAGTACTACATTTACCATCTAGTACTACATTTACCCTCTAGTACTACATTTACCCTCTAATACTACATTTACCCTCTAGTACTACATTTACCCTCTAATACTACATTTACCCTCTAGTACCACATTTACCCTCTAGTACTACATTTACCCTCTAATACTACATTTACCCTCTAATACTACATTTACCATCTAGTACTACATTTACCATCTAGTACTACATTTACCCTCTAACACTACATTTACCCTCTAATAATACATTTACCCTCTAATAATACATTTACTCTCTGATACTACATTTACCCTCTAATACTACATTTACCTTCTAGTACTACATATATATTTATTTGTCAAACAGATACACTGGATTGATTTTAATACCTTCTCTGTTTTCTCATTGTGTATATTATTATATAAATGTCACCCAAACAATGACATCAGAGGGACTAAACCAGATTTCGACACAGGACTTCCTGTTTGAGGTGATGATGCTCACGTCCGTCGGTCTGCGTCTGAATGCTCCTGATTGAGATTCAGAACGTGACGCTGCTCCCGTCTCGTCCGACCAGAGCTGAACCCTCACAGCCTGCAGCGACGAGCCGAGCGTCTTTGATCACCGCTAAAAACCCTCGTGTTCACAGGAGCGTCGTCCGGCCCAGCTGCTCCAATTTAACGCCATTAGAAGGGCCGTCCATCTCCTCGGCTCCTCAATCAGCACGAGGGCCTCAAAGTGGCCTGAAGAAGACATCGGGTGTCGACGAGACGAGCGGCTCTGGTTTATTCATGACTCGGTGGGAATATTCATGCACTTAAACGGCTCCGAGTTAAAGACTTCGGCGGAGTGTTTGAGATTACTGATGGAAGTGTTTTCACGCCAACATGATGGAGGTCGTCCCTCTCCACACAACGACGACGCTTTCCTGTAAACTGCCGGTGTTGCAGAGTCGAGGGCTCCTGAGAGCTAATCCGCCCTTAACGAAGCCAGGGTTCATTTCATCCTGATTTCATTTAACTCCTGATACTTGATCTAATTACACTCCGGCGCCTCGTAAACAGAAACCCGGATCTGCTTCTGTTGGCTACATTCACGTTTTCATTAGAGTCTTTAGGGCGTTTCCTTTCCTTGAAGGTCATGAAACCCAATCAGTTTATAGATCTGACCCCGAATTTTCAGCAACTTCTGCTGTAAATTCAAACCATTTGTCTACTTGCAGCCCGTTTGTCAGACGATTCAGCTCAACCAGCGACTCGAGATGTAAAATATGCAGTTAATCGCAGGCAAAAACCAATTTAATGTAGTTTTGCTGCACAAGTCAACATCCAGATGAATCAGTAACGCTTCCTGGTGAAGGACAAACTACAAGAACAATTCATGACTTGAACACCTGCAGCTTTTAGGTCCGTGTACGTCGCGACCATTCGTTTTCTTATTGTGAGATTTCAAAATAAAAACGAAAAATAAACCGTTTCCCTTTTTTTTCAGTGATAATACAAAATGAAAAACGGAAAACGGGCCCTAATCCATTATCAATTATCCGTTATCTGATTTAATTACATGTGTTTGTAAATGGAAATTAAAATTAAAATACACCCGTGGAAAACTCATTTCTCCATTTCCTGTTAGTTTTGGCTCCATGACCTGTCTGACTTCTGAAGAGGAGCTAGCGCTAAATCACTAGCGCTAAATCACTAGCGCTAAATCACTAGCGCTAAATCGCTAGCTCCGCCATTTAGTAGAGATAGCGATTTAGCGCTAACTCCGCCGCTAGCTCTAAATTAACCAATTTGCTTTCTGGCAAAGCTAAACTAACAGAAAACCTCCAAACCTCCCAAAAACGTCCCGAAAAGCAGCCGAACGCTACGATTTAGCGCTAGCGGCGGAGCTAGCGGCACCACAAGGTCCCTCCAAAGGGACAAATAAACCCCACGCTGGTGAAAAGTCCACTGTGAAATAGTGAACAATGTGAGCCAAGCAACGTTTGGACCCCACAGTGGGTCTTCATCAGGCCACGGCACACAGCAAGGTCTGCTAACAGTGAGCTAACACTGGAGCTTTAGATACCAGATCCTTCCTCATCACAAGTCAGACGGGTCACGGAGCCAAAACCAACAGGAAGTAGAGAAATAAGTTTTCCACGGGTGTATTTTAATTTTAATTTCCATTTACAAACACATCTAATTAAATCAGATTACAGATAATGGATAATGAATTAGGGCCTGTTTTCCGTTTTTCATTTTGTATTATCACTGATTAAAACAGGAAACAGTTTATGTTTTTGTTTTTATTTTGAAATGTCAAAATAAGAAAACAAATGGCCGCGACGTACACGGACCGTTTTTAACGAGCTGATTAAAGTTGTTTCACTGTATTCTTTCAGGAGCTGTTGCTGTCCGTTGAATTTGCTTTGGGTTCTGTTGGTTTTAATTGTCCATAAGTCTCCTTGAAGGGTCGTCGAGTCATAAAGAAAAGTCTTAACAGTCGTGAACCAGAACTGATTCAAAGACATGCCGTGTGTTCGTCGTTTACATTATTGATCAGTTGCTGTGATTCAGAAAGTCGGACCTCCAGACTTGACGGTTTAGGTCTCTGCTTACCTGGTAGATGACGACCCGGAACTTGTTTCTGGTGAGCAGCTCATCCTGGGTCGACTCCACCTTCTTGACCCGAACGTTCTGCTTCTCCACGCGCGTCCGGACCTCCTTGACGTTGGCGCTGACCTTGCGGGTCTTCTGCAGGAGCTTGTCCACGGTGCCGCTGGTGTCGGTGTGGTCCTTGGCCAGCTTCAGGACGTCGCCCTGGATGGTCTTGATGTTGTTCTCCAGCTCCTGCTGACGCTCCTCCATGCGCTGCTGGCAGGACTGGACGTTGTCGATGATGCCGGCGACGCGCTCCAGCAGCGACAGGATGGTCAGGGCACTGATGGGGTTCCCGGCCTCGTCCTCCACCCCGACGATCTCCAGCTTCTCCTGGACGCCGGCCGTGCGGTGCCTGTGCTGATCCATTCTCTTCTTCTTCTCTTAAATTTGTGCAAAAGCTGCAGGTTAGTGGTTTAGCTTCGGGGTGGGGGGGTTACCAGCAGGGAGACCGGAGAGAGGCAACACCCGACCGCTGTGACCCAAACTCAGGTCTGGGGACAGGAGAGAGTGGAAGCTCCACCTACCCCTTTTAAAAAAGGCCCCAGGATCCAAAGAGAACCTGGATTCGGTCCTCATTGGGACGTGGGCCAGGCGATAAACCCAGAGGGGGGCGGCTCTGCTCACACGAAACCCCCCTGCAGCTAAAAATAAAAGCCTTGTAAGGCGACACTCTGACATTTTGGGAAGATGCAAAGCAGCGGATGATGGAAACCCCCGTCCCGGTCCTGCTCTGCTTTGTCCGACTCGTTCGCTCTGATTCATAGTGTTCCGTTATTCGTACACGTCGACGCCGGCAGCTGTGTGTCGCATACATCAACAGCTCTGCAGCGACAGATGCAGCGAAGCCACAGTTGTCTGGTCTGATTACACAGCGACGGGATGTTTCGGGGGATTAACGCTGCAGCTCTGCCCTTTTTACTCCCCCCGGGCAGCAGAGTCCAAACATTGACAGAGATTGAGATCTGAAGCTCTTTATAGAGATGACTGACGGCTGCGGAGCGCGAGGAGGAGCATTAGAGCGGCGCTATTTCAACTCCGAACAGACAGGGGTTTATTTAGTTTGGGCATTGCTCGGTGTACAGTACACGTCTATTAATATGTTGAACAGAAATACCTGCATTTAGTCGCTGTTAACTCAGACCAGCGCCGCATCACTGTGACCTGAGAGCAGAGGAAGAATTACCAGAGGAACTTTCCTGCTGTTGCTTTTGGTCGGAAGCAGTCGAGGCTTAAAGCTGCACAAAGATGATCTAATGAGCCACATTAGATGAGTTTAGAGTGAGAAAACACACTCGAAGCAAAGTTTTCAGGAACTTTAAGCAAAATGTATTTAAGCTGAACACATCAGTTGATCCTGTTGCACCCCTTTGTCACAGGTTTCAGATCAACCGGTGATCTAAGACAGTGGTTTTCAACTGGTCCAGCCTTTCTAGCCTCTCTATTAATGACAGTCGCAACCCAAATTTTTGAAGTTTGCTGCTCCTGTTAACAAGTTAAAGTCTATTAGGGTGTAGTCTCAACGCATTTTGATACAACTTGGGAAAATTTTGGCTTATTTTTTTTGCTAATTTTGGTTTATTTGGACACTTTTGCCAAGTTTTCTGGGCATATTTTGGCCCATTTTGACAGATTCTGAGCACATTTTCGTTTATTTTTGGCTCGTTTTAGCATAAATTTCTCCAATAAGCTGGCAGAACCAAATCTAGAGGTGAATAATGGGCAACTACTGGTGTCACCACCACTAAATATCCTGTAAACTGCGTCATAAGAAGCACGTCCTTTAAAATAAAAGACTTTATACCACTACTTTTTGCTTCTGCGACCCTCTAAAAATGGCTTCACGACCCACTTTTGTGTCCCGACCCACCAGTTGAGAACCACTGATTTAAGACGTGGAAAAAAAACCAAACAAAAGCAGATTTATGTGTAGTTTTGTGTCGTTTTTCTGCTCTTCCGGTCAGAAAACCACACCTCAGATGCGTCCTGTGAACACCGCTGTTGAAAGTGTTGCTTTACGTGGACGGTTTGGTTCCTAGTCAGGAGACCCCCTCCCCACCATCGGCCACTATCAGGGTCTCCTTGGTGGATGAATGAATGCTGGATCCTGGCGTTTGGAGCTGACTGACTGACTGCTGAATGTGTTCGACTGAAGCCAGCAGCTGCAGCTATCCCTGAATACCCCCCCTCAACCGGCCACCTCTGGGCTGTAACTCTATCTCCACCCCGCCCACTGCAGAAATGCGGCGTGGTTGGTTTATTTTCACACGGAGAGGCGGTGACCTCTGCTCCGGCTCAGGCTTCTGCAGATGAGCACTTTCTAATTAGACGGTTAATGATGCGGCCCCTCCTCCGGATGATGATGAGGGCTTGAGGCCACGTTCGGCCTCGTCTGTCCTGGTTTTCAAACCCCTCAGCGCCTCCAGCAGGGCCGACAGGAGCCTGTTACTTCATTCTATAACGTCTATTTCTGCAGCTGAAGTTAATCCGTCCATCCATTAGCTGGAGCTGCTTTATCCTGGAGGGGCCTGGAGGTCTGGAAGCAACCTGGACGGATCACCAGCCCACCTCACTCAGCCACAGCCAATTAGAATCACTAATGAACCTTTAGTGAAAGTCGGGTTGGAGGCAGCCGAAGCAAACATGCAAACTCAGCAGACCTGTTGGAACAACCCAGACGTTTGAACATGTAACTACAGATGTCTTGAATTAGACCAGTGGCCAACAGAGGGCGCTGGGACGCCACCCCACCGCTCACCCTTTAGTTTAAATAAGATATTAAAAAATAATAAAATACAAATATGTCTAAATACATGTGTGTTAATTTTAAGATGAGAAAAATAAATATATAGGTGATGATGATGGTGAGTGATGTTGTCAGGTAGACAATGTGCTACAAGCCCAGCTTTATCAACAGTAGCTGTCTTTCAGGCTGCACTAATAACACTGGTGTCTATGAACAGCCGGCTGGGAGATGAGTGTCCAGGGACCGTCTGCAAATTACAAAACCGCTGCAACAGTGAAGAGAAACACGACACAAATATTCAATAACTTCACTCTACTTTACTGTAGTGTCACCAGAATCACTGCAGCATCAACTGCAACTACAGTTGTTTATGATTTGACAACGTGTCACTAATGAGTTATTGATGCTGGAAGTCTGAATCTGTGAACATCTTTCCAACTTTAACGAACTCTCAGTCGGTAGTGTGCAGCGGTGGCAGAGCTCCTTCTGGTCTGGAGGGTTGGTTTCACTTTGTACCTCACCGGAAAATTAATATGTCATAATGAGAAAATGAAGGAGAATTATGTCGTTTTCTCGAGAAAACTGAGCGAAAAAAACCAAGTTGGACCATGGCCGCTTAGGGCTTCCGTACGGACCTGATCAGCCGAACATCCTAATTAACCAGCAGTCCAAAGACAGAGGGGACAACACAGGACCTGGTTTAGCAGCAAGGCTAGGCTAACTGATGTAGCGAGGCTGATGCTTTATTCTGCTTCCCCTGCCTCCTTCTTCAAACATCAGGATGTGACCCAGCATGGATCAGGACAGGTAGGACTGATTAAAGCACTTCAGAAAAGGCAAAGAAGCAGGAACAAACTAGGATCCACGATGAGACATGATAGGAAGAATAAACATGTCATGTCAGCTGGTGAAGGCTACAGGATGGAGATCTGTAAACACAATGAGGAGGTTGAGGTTCGTTTCTGGGTTCTGTGGAAATAAATTTGGTTACTTTGGAAGCAGCTCTGTGATGCAGTTCTCCTTACTGTTTCTGAATCTTAAATTTAATTCAAAACGGTCGTAAAAAGCTCTTTAAGAAGTCTGAAATGTGTTCAAACCTGCAGAAACCCTGTTTTTGTTACAGGCCTATTTTGGAGAAAACTGCACCAGCCGCCACTGAATTAGACTAAAAGAACATTTCCGATATCCTCGATGTCGTCCCTCTTATTGGACCGAATTAACCTGACATCACAGACACCTGCAGCTGATTATCAAACTAGTTGAACTCCAGTTTCAGACATCTACGGTCTAGTTCCCCCAGTTCAACATGTCCACATTGAACCTCTTGGATTCCTCAAACTGAGGACCGAGCTGCTGAGGGTCAACAAAGAACCAGGTGTTAGTGGTTCTGTAAAGCAATTTATTGCTTAGTGACGAAATTAAGGAAAGAAACGGTGGTAATACGACAAAGAGAACAAAGCTAACGGCTAAATTAAAGAACCAAATAAAACCAAACTCCTAAGTCAAACTTATGCACAACAGCAACTCCCACGACTCAAAACACCAACGAGCAGCTTCTAAATTAAGTCAAACAGCTGCTGACAGAAGCCACAATTTGCACAAAACACAAGAGGCGAACTGTTGGGTGAGGTTGGTTGTAGATTTATACCCCCCAGGTGTGGCTACTGCTGCAGTTAGATTGGATGAAGGTGGAGGGAACCGGCTGGTGGCCCAATCAGACGGGTTGAGAACAAAGGCTGGAGCTCCGGGCTAATCAGCTGAGATGATGGGCAGCTGGGTTCTGGAGCTCTCAAACCATCTCCCCACACAAAGTCCACCACAGAATCCTCATTTTCAGACTCGTCACTATGACATTTGAGATACAGACTAATAGTTTACCGTCGTTCCGTTGAAGACCAGCAGGCAGTGGATGAAAGTCTGAAGCAAAGACTGGTGGAAGAGAAATGCTGACACTGAGTTTAATGATCAGAAACTGGACAAATGTGCAGAAGGAATGTTTTTATTTCAACCAGGAAGAAGCAATCAGATGCTTTAAAGATCCAGATGTTTATATTTTGAGCAGATTGTCTCACGGGCTCCACTGCCCCCCTCAAACAAAAAAATCTTGTGATACCATTTTGGCGAACTGGGTGCAAAGAAATCAGATTTTAATCGACTCTTTCAGGCTCTTTGTAGGAACTTGATTGTTTTGAATCATATCTTTTTACCAAAATCTCAGTCGGAGGTCTGGAGAGCCTCTTTTGGTCAGTCTGCTTTCCTCAAAGCTGTGAAAAAGTGGAATTCCATCAACACAAACCTTGAAGTCTCAGGAAGCTTTGCAGTGTTTAAAACCAGCCTCAAGATCGAAGTCAGCACTAAACTGTCATCTTTCATTTATTGTTGTATAATAATGACAGAAACAGTGCATTGGTTTTATATAGCTCCCCTCCAACCACTCACTCAGACTTCCTGTTGTTCCTTCACGGTCTCCTATCCAGGTACTGACCAGGCCCAACCCCACTTAGCTTCCCAGATCTGACAGGATCGGGCGTCCACAAGGCGGTACGGCCTGTACGCATGTATGAAGTGTATTTACTGCTCTGTGCTTGGTCTTTTTCCATACCTTTGGGGCGGCGGTGGCCGAGTGGTTTGTGGAGCGAACTTGTAACCGGTGGGTCGCTGGTTTGAGCCCCAACAGCGACCACTTGTCCCAGTCACCACCGCTGTGGGCCCTCGAGCAAGACCCTGAACCCCCGACTGCTCCTAGTAGGTATAGTTAAGGTTAACTATGACTAGGATGGGTCAAATGCAGAGAAGGAATTTCCCCAAGGGGATCAATAAAGGTTAGATTATCATTATTATTATTACCTGCACAGGGTCAACAGATGCTAATTAGCTGCTAGCTAACTCTGGTGCAGTTCCTTTTGATGGCTCTGTTTCTGCAAAATAAACCAATAAACAAATGACTAAATGACCCACTTGAGGAGGTCGCGAGGCATTTTTATCTGACTGGACTGTTGTTCTGATTATTACTGGAGCATCAAGGTTCGTATCAACGAGCTAGCAGATGTGTGCTGTCAGTGTTTAGTATGGAATTAGGACACGGTGTCTCTGCAGAGCAAAAACAAAACTGTCCTCTGTCTCCTGTGACTGAAAGCAGAGGTCGTCTCAATAATTTGTGTATCTACAGTCGAATCACACACACACACACACACACACACACACACACACACACACACACACACACACAGGGTTTCTATTAAAAACATCATTAATTCATCACAACAAGTGGAATATGCTGTGAAACGAGAGCAGATCAAAGAGAAAACACACGGCGGGAATGAAAAGTAACGTTTCAGTCAAAGGACACGGCAGCACTCCGGCGTACATTAAAAAAACATTTTTTTTATTTTGTCCGAGACCAAAAGTAGCCTCTCAGCGTCTACATGCAGAATATTAACATGTCAAACACATTCTAGTCACATTTAGAGAAGTCACGGCTGCGATGGTCGACAACAAGTAGAAACACGTCGCTCAGGTTTGGGTGAAGGTTGAACTACGACCTGCAAATGTCGAGACTAAAGACAGACAGGAAATCAAACTGATGGACGTACGGAGAAAGACGAACCTCCCTGAACTCGCATTTTGGACCTCAGCACGGCCTCCAAGGTTCACCAAATCTGGTCTTTACCTTGCTAACCTCACCTTCCACTGCACAAGAAGCTATTAACAACTAATCAGTAACTAAACCAAATTATAGAAGCGTACTCTGAAGGTTAAGAGTCATTTTAGTGCCCTCATCGAAGCCAGCGGGCTAGCTAACGTTAGCTCAACACCTTTGAATTCTAGCTAGCAGCACAGTTAGTTCCTGGTCGGATCAAAGTAGTTGCATCGACAGCTACGATACATGTGGAAGCTGTGGAAGGGTTTGTTTGTGATGGGCTGACATCGACTGATTTGCTCGCTGTGAAATCATAAAAAATTGTGCCAAAGTTAAATTTCGGTAAGGAACGAGACAGTTAAATGCAAACTTTCTCCCAATTTTGCAGTGACGTTGCGAGATTCTGATGTAAAACGCACCAAAACACACTATTAGACTTGTAACAGGCTGTTTCACGGTGAAGTCAGAACAACACGGGATTCATTTTCATTCACAGGACGAACACGACCCGGGTTGAGGAATAAAAATATTCAGATACGGAAAACAAGACGAGCGTCCAGGACTTTGTGGATGTGGAAACCGTGAATTGCTGGTCCATAAAGAGACTTAAATTACCTAAACGTGCTTCCATATAATTGTGAAGCAAATTTAAATCCCAGTTAGCTTAACTGGCTAATTAGCTAGTAGCTAGCTTTGGTAGCACATAAACAAGGCTCTGTAATGTCATTAGAAGGTAGCAGATGTTACTTGTTGTTTGCCAATCACCATTAAAAAAATAATAATAAAATAAACTTTGTGGTTCATCTTGAGGAATTCTTTTCATTTGATAAAGTATTCTTTCACGTCAGCTGGTATCAGTCGAGTTTTATGATGTCCGGAGACGAAGTCAACGAAAGATGTTGTGAGTTAAATGTTGGTTATGTCTAAACATGTTTCCATTCACCATGAAGTGCACTAACACTTCCAATAAACCTAAAAACCAATTAACCCTATTAACTTTTTCTACTGCGATACTTAAAAAATGCACATAAAGACGTTGTGGAAAGACGGCGAGTGTCCGTAAGACCTTGGAAATGGCGGCTTTAAGTCGTTCTTTGTGCTGTGGATTGTGTTTTAAATGCTGTATATTGGATTGCTGTTGGGTTTTCTCGTGGGATCCTGTTTGCTGAAATGTCTCGCTGAGGCCCAAATGCAAAACAAACAAAAAGACAAAGTTGTTCTCTCAACATTCAAAGAAAAACCCTCGATCACAACCGTCTCAGCAACCAAGACCTCTTCTGGTTGCGTGAAAAACATCATGATGGGTCGATTTGCAGTCCTTCGAATCCCCCCAAACAGCCGACTTGAGATTTACAAACGAAGATGCTGAAACATTCCTGCCTCTACGCCTTACAATCGACACTAATCTGCTTCTGGTCGAAGCTACAAGTGGCCTCGCTCCAGAGTTAAAGCCTGCAGACTGGTTTCCTTATACATTCCTTTTTTTTTAAAACACTGAATAACACCTTCCCCCCGCCTCGGAGTCCTCGGTTCATCGGTCCGAGGAGGCGTCGACAGCTTTTCCTTTTAAAAAGTTAAAACTACACCACAGTACACAGTTTTCACAAGTCATGCGAATATACAGGAACTAGAATTGAGAACAGAAGTTAACATAAAGACCTTGAGTAAAAACTACCTTCAAGAAAAAAGAATCTTCAATAAATTATTAGCTTGTTTAACCACAGTGAAGTCTTTACATGGAATTTCATACCAAAGAATAAAAGTATGTGACTGGCTGGCCCCGTCGCTCCTCCGACAAAAAAACATTTAGAACAAACTGCATTTGGTGATCAGCTGCACATCATTAGTTTAAAAAAAACAGCGGGAGGCAAAGAAACGTCAATAAATAGCACATTCCACGGGGGCAGATGTTACTCTGTTAGCCAGTTTAGCGAAACCTCTAAAGAAGCAGTTAAAAGGAATTAAGACAGCAGACGTGGCGACGAAGTGACAGCGGGTTCTGTTGATTCGGCTCCTTGTACTTTGCGGCAATTGGACGAAAAAAAAAATTTAAAAATCATGATCGCGCAAAATAAATGCGCAGAAATTCCATCCGAAACCAAAAAAAAAGGAGGGAAAATAAGGCCCCTTAAATAAATATTCTTCTTTTTAAATGGTTTTCCCAGGAGGAGGGAAAAAAAACGAAATTATTACCACACCTACTGTTAAAAAATGGCATTTCCCCGCGCCGTAAGAAAAAACTTATCAAAAAGAACCAGCAGCCAACACGGCTATACCATCCGGGAGTTAGTGTCCGACGAAAAGTGTCCGAGGTTCTGTTTTTGCCGGCGGCCTCTGTTGTTTTTCGGACATTTCCTGAAGAGAGACACAGTGAGAGAAACCTGCCATCAATAAACCGTGACAGATTTTAAATCAGGTCGTACATCGATCAGGCATAACATCATGACCACCTGCCTAATATCGTGTTGGTCCCCCTTATGTGGTCCAAAACGCTCTGAACCACTGGGCATGGACAAGAGGACCTCTCAGGGTGTCGTATGGGTTCTGAAACCAGGACGTTGGCAGTGGATCCTTTGGGTACTCTGGGTTTTGCAGTGTACCCAGAGTACCCAAAGGATCCACTAACAATGTCCTGGTACTCTGGGTTGACTGCACAGCCCAGAGCACCCAAAGGATCCACTGTCAATGTCCCGGTACTCTGGGTTGACTGAACAACCCAGAGTACCCAAAGGATCCACTGTCAATGTCCCGGTACTCTGGGTTGACTGAACAACCCAGAGCACCCAAAGGATTCACTGTCAATGTCCCGGTACTCTGGGCACACTGAACAACCCAGAGCACCCAAAGGATCCACTGCCAACGTCCTGGTACTCTGGGTTGTGCAGTCAATGTCCTGGTACCCAGAGTACCGGGACATTGACAGTGGATCCTTTGGGTACTCTGGCTTGTGCAGTGGGGCCTCTGTCAATCCAACTGGTTCCACTACATCCTGTTGATGCTTGATCAGAATGGGCTGTAGGAAGTCTGGAGGTCAAATCAACATGTTGGACCATTGTCATGTTCCTCCACATGTTCCTGATTGGTTGATGTTGTTGCCATGTGGTGGGGAGCATTTTAATGCAGTGACATTTGGGATTTCCATTTGAGGAGTGTGCTTGTTGTGGAACAGTGTTTATTTGGGTGTCTAGGGTGTCCAATCTGTCCTGCGCTCTCACCTCGTGATGCACATCACCACGGCGACGATGATGGCGATCTGCACGGCACCGATGATGGCGGCGATGAGGACGTAGTGCAGCTTCTGTCCGCTGGGAACCACGTAGAGGATGTTGAAGTCCAGCGGCTCGTCACACTGAGAGCCTTTGTATCCCGCATCACACCTGAGCAGAATAAAGACAAAGTGATTCAGCAGAATGTCAACAAAACCGGTAACGTTAGCCACAGCAGCTGCACGGTTTAATGCTGGAAATGCACAGCAGCAGTCTGCAACCTTTTTAGCACCACGGATCAGTTTCAAGCAAGACAATGTTCTACGGACCGGTTATCGAACGCGATGACCGGTCCATAGAATATTGTCTTGCATCCCCACAAGATGCTGCCACCACCATGCTTCACGTCATGATGCTGCCACCACCATGCTTCACGTCATGATGCTGCAACCACCGTGCTTCACGTCATGATGCTGCCACCACCATGCTTGACCTCATGATGCTGCCACCACCATGCTTGACCTCATGATGCTGCCACCACCATGCTTCACGTCATGATGCTGCCACCACCGTGCTTCACGTCATGATGCTGCCACCACCATGCTTGACCTCATGATGCTGCCACCACCATGCTTCACGTCATGATGCTGCCACCACGGTGCTTCACGTCATGATGCTGCCACCACCATGCTTCACCTCATGATGCTGCCACCACCGTGCTTCACGTCATGATGCTGCCACCACTGTGCTTCACGTCATGATGCTGCCACCACCATGCTTCACGTCATGATGCTGCCACCACCGTGCTTCACGTCATGATGCTGCCACCACCATGCTTGACCTCATGATGCTGCCACCACCGTGCTTCACGTCATGATGCTGCCACCACCATGCTTCACACCGTGATGCTGCCACCACCATGCTTGACCTCATGATGCTGCCACCACCATGCTTCACGTCATGATGCTGCCACCACCATGCTTCACACCATGATGCTGCCACCACCATGCTTCACACCATGATGCTGCCACCACCATGCTTTACCTCATGATGCTGCCACCACCATGCTTCACGTCATGATGCTGCCACCACCATGCTTCACGTCATGATGCTGCCACCACCATGCTTCACGTCATGATGCTGCCACCACCACCACCATGCTTCACGTCATGATGCTGCCACCACCATGCTTCACGTCATGATGCTGCCACCACCATGTCATGATGCTGCCACCACCATGCTTCACCCATGATGCTGCCACCACCATGTTTCACGTCATGATGCTGCCACCACCATGCTTCACGCTGATGCTGCCACCACCATGCTTCGTCATGATGCTGCACACCATGCTGCCACCACCATGCTTCACGTCATGATGCTGCCACCACCATGCTTCACGTCATGATGCTGCCACCACCGTGCTTCACCTCATGATGCTGCCACCACCACCGTGCTTCACCTCATAATGCTGCCACCACCATGCTTCACGTCATGATGCTGCCACCACCGTGCTTCATGTCATGATGCTGCCACCACCATGCTTGACCTCATGATGCTGCCACCACCATGCTTCACTTTATGATGCTGCCACCACCATGCTTCACGTCATGATGCTGCCACCACCATGCTTCACCTCATGATGCTGCCACCACCATGCTTCACATTATGATGCTGCCAGCACCATGCTTCACCTCATGATGCTGCCACCACCACGCTTCACATTATGATGCTGCCACCACCATGCTTCATGCCATGATGCTGCTTGAGGCTCTGGCTCTGAATTAAACCTGGAACCAGCTCGGTGGAAAAGGAGTATCTGAGTAAATAATCGAACTTGGACCTCATTTCCTGACGTACTGGTCCCACTATCAGAAGTTTACTAACCTGCAGGTCGCCATGTTGTATTTGATCTCACATTTTCCATGAACACAGAATCCAGTGTAACTGTCGGCGCAGGGGATCGGCATGCCGGCGTAGAAACCGTCTCCGTGGTCCAGACCGGTGGTTTCTGAAAAGACAATAACACGAAACACAAAACAGACGACAACAATTAGGTTTTATAACTTTATAAACACGTTAGATTTTTGAGTCATTTTAGACAATTTCTTGACAATTTTGCAGTAATTTCAGAAAAAAACTGCATCATTTCGGACAATTTTTGCATCACTTTGACCACATTTCAGTTTATTCTAGGCAGTTTTTCCATCTTTTGGAAGGTTTGTTCATCTGACTCCAGTCCCAAACTCCTGGCTCAATAAATGAACATTTTCCTAAACCTTCCTTTCATCGCTTCATCTTCTGTGATATCGTGATGCTAGCATTCGTTTATTCTGTTTCTAAAGATGCAGCACAAACACTCTGATTATCAGTCTCCGAGTGAAGCCGGCAGTTTCCCTTTGTCTCCGACTCCTGACTTGTTAACCTTCAAAGACCTGCGGCGATAAAATAAAAACTCGCAGCGAAGCCTGAGAATGTGGCTTTTATTCATTTATCTCCGGTCCTGAATGATTTGTTTGTGCTCGAAGGACGGACGTCTGTCGGATGAAGGTCACCCGGACGAAGCGGAGATGGAAACGCAGCAGATATGAGCAGCTTGAGCTTTTCACTTTACCAGAGGCCGAGAACAGGCCGCTGTTTGTCCACAGCGAGGGTTTATTCATTCGTCTGTCTGGATTCAAACTGATGGACTCGTGGAGGAATCTCTCTCTCGATGATGAAACCCTCTCTGAGCTCCACTGATCTGCACGAGGAGTTACAGGACCAGGCTCATGCATAGAGGTCACTGCAGTGTACAGCTATTCAAAAGCCGTTTTCTCGTATATGCATGAAGTTTGATGGCACAGCAGCACATCAGCCACTACAGTGGAGGCTAATGCATCATCTCTGCCACCCATTGGAAGGCCATTGCAATTGAATGACAAAAAGAGTGAAACCAAGATGGCCGACAGACAGCCAGAAACACCAAGTTGCTCATTTTTTTCCGTTCAGATCTTCTATAAAAAGAGACCCTTGCAGGTAAGAAAAATATGCTGACATCAAGGAACATCTAAGAAGTCATGCAATTACTACATTTTCCAAGTATTGATTTTATATTGGGAGGAAATCATGATTAATCACATGTCCACTAAAGTGTACGTCATGCATCAATGCCTATATTTCAGCTACAAGGGGTGATGAGGCTGAGGATGCAAAGGATGCTGAGGTAGATGAGGCTGAGGATGCAAAGGATGCTGAGGATGATGAGGCTGAGGATGCAACAGATGCTGAGGGTGATGAGGGTGATGAGGCTGAGGATGCAAAGGATGCTGAGGGTGATGAGGGTGATGAGGCTGAGGATGATGAGGCGGAGGATGCAAAGAATGCTGAGGATGATGAGACTGAGGATGCAAAGGATGCAAAGGATGCTGAGGGTGATGAGGCTGAGGATGCAAAGGATGCTGAGGGTGATGAGGGTGATGAGGCTGAGGATGCAAAGGATGCTGAGGGTGATGAGGCTGAGGATGCTGAGGATGATGAGGCGGAGGATGCAAAGAATGCTAAGCATGATGAGACTGAGGATGCAAAGGATGCAAAGGATGCTGAGGGTGATGAGGCTGAGGATGCAAAGGATGCTGAGGGTGATGAGGCTGAGGATGCAAAGGATGCTGAGGGTGATGAGGCTGAGGATGCTGAGGATGATGAGGCGGAGGATGCAAAGGATGCAAAGGATGATGAGGGTGATGAGGCTGAGGATGCAAAGGATGCTGAGGGTGATGAGGCTGAGGATGCAAAGGAACAACGTGGAATCTGCTGCACAGGTTCACCAGCAGCCGTAGGTTCCATGTTTCTGGAGTTACCTTTGTAGTTGGCTGAATTTTAGACCCGCAGTTTCGATCCTAGCATCTGGACGAGCTTGAGTTTCTCCAAGACGTTCCACCTTTCGTCTCAGAGAAACTCAAGCCAGTCCAGATGCTACGATTGAAACCAGGAGGAGAACCACAACTTGGACGGCGAGGTTCTCCACAGGCTTGAATTTTAGATTGCTTTTGTTGTTTTCAGCAGGTTTTGGGTCATTTGGTGCCGTTTTTTCGGTCATTTTGCGCAAGTTTCGTGTCGTTTTGTACGGGTTTCTATTCGTGTCAGACTATTTCGGAGTAATTTTGGACATTTTTTCGACATCTTGGCCACTTTTTTGAGTCATTTTGGAGAATTTTTCCATTGCTCGGACGAGTTTCAATTAATTTGCGCCACATTTTGTTTTATTTTGGACCAATTTTGAGTAATTCTGGGCAATTTTTCAGCAATTTTTAACTCATTCTGATGTCTTCCCAGTGGTCTAAGGGGTGATCAGTCACTACGTGAGTTTTCAGAAAGATGGAAACAGACTGAAGGATGAACATGCAGGTGATGAGTTCGGACATAAAACAGGGGAAACAACAGGCTGAAATAAACCAGGTTCTTGTATAACTGACAGAACGGTGCTTCTTCCTTACCTGAGACTTTTACTTTGAAAGGGCTGCTGTCGTCTTTCTTCCCCAGCTTTTCTTTGTCGGCTGTGGAGGAAAACACAAAGCCTGAGTTTCTCCAAATAACAACAAACAGCTTGTTTATGTCTGAAACAGATCTCAGTCTTCACATCCAGGTTTGTTTCCTCGAACTGTCGCCGCCTGACTTCCTGCTTGCTGTCTGCTCTCATCTCTTTTGACTCTGTGTTTGAGTTGTTTGTGTTTGTTGTGTTGTTTATTCCTCAGGACAGACTAAAGGAAGTGGAAGATGTCAGGGATCTTTACTGGAGCTTTTTGGAGTCGAGGTGTTGAAGGGTCAATCTCACCTGACGCCGTGTGTGTGCGCAGACAAACAAACAAACAAACAAACAAACAAAGCAGCAGGGTTTGGTTTGTTGTGTAGTTGTGGTTCTTTTCCTGTCGACAGGTTTCATGTCTTCACGTCGTCAGCAGCTGAATGTTAAACAGCTCAAACACACACTTGTTCTTCTGTGTTTGTGAGGACCCTTGTTTACGTCGTCACCACTTTTGTTGTCAAAATAAACTGAATTACACACCTACTTATATTACTAACGTGCAGTCAGACCACTCTACAGAGCCCTAAAGAATGGTCTGACTATGCGAGTCAAAATTTAGTATGATTACATTATTTTGTTGTCAAAATAAACTGAATTTCTCACATATTTATTCATAAGGTGCAGTCAGACCATTCCGCACAGCGCTGTGTCAGCCTTACAGGATGGTCTGATTAAGTGAGACTAAATTTTGTATGACTGAATCATTTCGTTAACTTGTCAAATTAAACTGAATTTCTCACCAACTTATTAACAAGGTTCAGTCAGACCATTCTACACAGTGCGGTGTTATCCCTACATAATGGTCTTACTATGTGAGACTAAATTTTGCACAATTCCATTATTTTGTTCACTTAATAAACAGAATTTCTCACCTCTGTATTAATAACGTGCAGTCAGACCATTCTACACAGCGCTGTAAGCCCTAAAGAATGGTCTGACTGTGCTGGCCTCAATTTTGCATGATTCTGTTGTTTTGTTGTCAAAATAAACTGAATTTTTCACCTACTTATAATAATAGGGTGTAGTCAGACCATTCTACACAGCGCTATGAAAGCCCTAAAGAATGGTGTGATAATGCTAGACTAAATTTAGAATGATTTTACTATTTTGATGTAAAAATATACAACTTCACACCTATTTATTAATAAGGTGCAGTCAGACCATTCTACACAATGCTATGTCAGCCTTACAGAATAGTCTGACAATGCTAGACTCAATTTAGTATGATTCTGTTATTTTGTTATGTTGTCAAAATAAAATGAATTCCTCGCTTACTTATAATAATAAGGTGCAGTCAGACCATTCTGCAGAGCCCTAAAGAATGGTCGATGTGAGACTAAATTTTGTATGATTCCTTTATTTTGTTAACTTGTCAAAATAAAACAAATCTCTCGCCTTTAGCAGGATAATAATAAGGTGCAGTCAGACCAATCTACACAGCGCTGTAAGCCCTAAAAAATGGTGTGATAATGCTAGACTAAATTTTGCATGATACTGTTGTTTTGTTGTCAAAATAAACTGAATTTCTCACCTACTTATTATAATAAGGTGCAGTCAGACCATTCTACACAGCCCTATAGAATGGTCTGACTATGTGAGACTAAATTTTGAATTTCATCTTTCTGTGATTTTTACATAAAATCGTACGAAATCTAACAATGAAAAGCAGCTCAATCTGTCACATTAATATAA
Source organism: Dascyllus trimaculatus (assembly GCA_024666655.1). NCBI lineage: Eukaryota > Metazoa > Chordata > Actinopteri > Pomacentridae > Dascyllus > Dascyllus trimaculatus. Next base: position 57,042 of record JAMOIN010000836.1, read on the forward strand.
TGGAGTAAGAAAAAGGAGTATGATGGCCAGAAAATACTTCAATAAAGTGCCTCAAAATCTATTTATGTACAGTTTTTTAGTAAATGTAGTTCCAGTCCAACACTGTTACTGACTTTTAAATTCAGTTTCTCTTATTATATAGTATTTTTATAGCATTTTATATCAATCTAATCTGATCTGTTTTTTATTATTTATTTTTTTTGTTAATTTTTGTTTATTTTTAATCTATTCTTTTTCAAATGTAGCTTCATTTTTCAGCTTGTCCGTCTCCTGTGAAGCACTTTAATCTGCACAGAGGTGAATAAAAGCTGCTGAACAAACAAAGCTCAACTGATCGATCGATGGATTGATCGCAGTCACAACGCGGGATCAATGCCAGACGCAAATTATCAGTCCCGACACCTAGTTTTTGTCCAGATGTCACAGATTTCTCCTGAAGCTGCAGCACATATTTATTATTTACTGCAGAAATGTGACAAACGAAGCTCCAAAGTGCAGCTGGTCCTCACAGAGATGCATAAAGACACACAAACGCAGCAGGCGGGAGGCAGTCATCCATTTTTAAAGCTCCTTCATTCCTGAGGAAATATTGACTGAAGTCTTTCTCTCTTTTACTTCTTTCATGCTTATTTCTGTCACCAGAGGAGAAAAACTCTGATTACATAACAGTCGACTGATGCAAGAAAAGCATCAACGTGAACAACAATCTGAAGTTTGTGTCGTTTATTTATTTACAGCTGCTGCGTATTTATATAAAACCCTGCTAACGTGTCAGGATGTGAGTTTTCTCTTCTGTTGTTTAATGACTTTAAACTGCAGTGTTCATCTTCTCTCCTCATTCAGCTGTAATTAATTTAATCAGCTTAATTCAGCCTCCGGGCCTCTTCTAGGAAACATCCTTCCTCGTGTTTATAATCACTTCTGGTGGCTTTTAGTGGTTTTAATATTGGTGTATTTTATATTTATTTCATTTTAGATGTTGATCTTCACAGCAGCCGTCTGCAACCTTTGTTGCACCACGGACCAGTTTAAAGCAAGGCAGTTTTCTACGGACCGGTCATCGTGTGTGATTGTGAAACACGGTGGTGGCAGCATCATGGTGTGAAGCACGGTGGTGGCAGCATCATGGTGTGAAGCACGGTGGTGTTCCACCATTTTACAAACCAACTAACGGAGAAAATAATCGACAAACTATTCAGTGGCATGACGGAAAACCAGTAACATATGAAACGCAGTGTCTAGAAAGTAGAAAAGCAATAAGAAGTACGATACATGAACTAAAACAAGGCTGGAACTGGACGGTAACAGGTAACGCTGGTATTTAGACTGAGCTGATGTCACATGTGATGATGAAATATTGAAATACTGTCCGTTACATTGACCATGTTGTAGATTAAAGTGAAATAATTCAAAATCTACTAAAGGAATGTGAAGCTTATGTCTTAAACAAGGCCAGTTATTAAATCTTGGGTCCAGATTTGAGCCACAAACTGTGTTTTTGCCGCCGCTGCAGTAAAATAAATGAGAGTATTTGATGCTGTGAGTTTGGTTTGTGGTGTTTGTTGAAGCGAAGCGTTGGCCTGATGCCCCGAGGAGGCAGCAGATCATGGAGGAGGCAGCTGCTCTTCACCTCGGGGGCTTCCAGACTCCCACGTCCCCCCCAGCCGCCGCCTCCCCGAGCCAATCAGACGCCTGGCCGCCGGCCGCCTTGAAGCCACAACCGATGACAAGAAATCCATAAATCCCGCCGGGTTACGGCCTCCTGCCAGCCACCGCGGAGAGAGCGACTCCGGCAGGACGACACTCCGTGATTCAAGGTGAGTCCATCAACATAAATCAGGGCTGAGACTCGCAGCTTGTTGGCAGCGGCTCTGAAAAACATCAGACGGCAAACTGTGACTGCAAATGAGGCTGGTATCTCACGCTCGCCTCCGCCGAGAGGAGAAATCATTCAGCGACGGATCAGAGGAGTCATGACTCATCTCAGCGGCGTTTTCAGCCTCTTCATTAAAATCCGCTCTGCATATTTACGAATGGAACAAGGAATTAAATATCCGACACCGTCAGGCGCAAAGTGGAAACAAATAAAGGACTGGAAGGAGCTTTTTAACCCTCTGAACCCAGAAACCTGTTGGTGGATTTAAAAAGCATGCAGTCTAAAAAAAAGAAAGTCTTTTATCAGAGTCCGGTCATGGTTATCCTCGTAGTTTCAGTCGTATATATTTGTATCTGTAGTTGCTGGAGACCAAAAACAGAACCAAAAGAGAGGAAATACTGGATCTAGATCCATCAGGTGGATAAAAATAGGAATCCAAACAGACTTTATGTAAAGATTGACACAGTCTGGAGGTCGGAAAAGAGAAACCATAAACCTGCATTCTCTCCAACAACCAGCAGGGGGCGACTCCTCTGGTTCCAAGCCGACTTCTCACTGGATTTATCCCCTCAGAAAACATTTTTGCGACGGATTTATGGACTCAGTCGCGGGTTTGAAGCTTCTGTCGCTACACTGTGATGTTAGTCTTGTAAGTTATGGTCGTGTTCAAAGGAAAATGAAGGACGAAGCAGGAAATGTTTCATGGCGGGGCCACAAAGGATTCAAACTCTGAACTTGAAGCGTCAAAACAGCAGTATAGCAACTAGGGGTGGGACAAAACATCAACACAACAATACATCGTCGTCCCTCCTCGTGTGATATGAGCATCAATACGCTGGCTCCAAATATCCATACTTTAATTAATATAATAAGGCGTCTAAATCCTCCACATTCCCCAGCCAGCTGCCATTTCCCCAGCGTCACTACTTAATGTCTCCACATGGTGGCGTTTATCACATGAATGAGGGAGACTGGAGTGGAAATGAATCGGCCCAACAACAGTTAGTACAGGTATAATGGAGGACAGCAACGCTACCAGAAGAGACGCCCCATCCACGTTTAAGTCCAAAGAGTGGACCCATCTGGGCTTTGAGGGAACAAGCAAGCTGGACCAAGACTACGACATATGCAGGAAGTGCCTCGCCAAAGTAAAGCACACAGGAAACACCACCAACATGCAAACCCACCTGCAACGCCTCCATCCTGAACTCCTGGCCCAGAAAGCGGCTGATGCAGCAACGTTTCAAGTCAGCCTGCAGCCGTTAGCACGACGTTTAAAGCAAAGATGGCCGCCAGCATTACAACGTCCATCACTGGGTTCATTTGAAGGACCTCCACCCGTACAGTGTGGTGGAAAATGAAGGGTTTGGAAGAATGCTACACACTGGAACCAAGGAATGAATATATCCAAGTTATAGATATGGTGATGGATCGTTATGGGATTGTCTGGCAATATATCGATTATCGCTGTATCGGGAGCCATGTATTGCGTATCGTATCGTATCGTATCGTATCGTATGTTGAGGTACCCTGTGATTCCCACCACTATTACCAACCAATGGGTCGCTACGTCCATTGTTTATACACAATCTATGACTCCTACTGAACAATCCTGTTACTAAATTACTCCATAACTGCTCCAAGTTCGCCATAAAAAACATAAATAAATGTCAGAGTTTCTGCTGCCCTGAAGTAGACATAAAAGTCTGTTCTTACAGGTTAAAGTGAAGGTTCTGGATATTCAGATATCTGACTGACTGAAGGTAAAACCTGCACTTGCATCTGCAGCCGGTGTCCCCGAGTGTCAGATTATCACGGGGCGTTGACGAGGCGTGGATTAATTTCCAGAGGAATCAACGCGCGGCTCCTGCACGCTCGGTTTGAGCCGTAATTGAAAACACTGGTGATTAGACGCATTAATTTGTCAGACACGGTTTCAATAATGAGGCTGATTTATGAAACGGTCACAGTCGGCGGAGCTCAGCGAAGCCGAAGCGCCATCGGTCCTGCATTTTACTGCGTCGGCAAGTTAATGCGGAATAATGACCAGCGTCCAGAGACTTAAGCCTCAGCAGGGAGGAGCAACGTCTCCGATTCAAGAACTGAAAATGTACTTTTTAATGGTCGGACAGAAAAAAAGGGAAGAAAGATGAACTGGAAGATGGAAATCTAAGAAATATAAAGCACCGAAGGAAACAAACAAGTAAAAACAGAAATTAGGAAAAGACAAAAGTGCGACAGGAAGAAAAAGATGGACGTAACATAGAACGACAAGTAGACCACAAAGAAAAGGGAAGACGAGGAAGGACCAGGGAAACAGGCAGAAAAACCTAAAGAACTGAAAGAAAGCAAAAGATGGACGTTAAGAAAGACAAAAACAAAAGAAAGAGAAAGTGAAAAGGTAGCAGGAAAAGAAAAAAGAAAATTAGAAACAAACAAACGAAAGACTCAAAGAAAGAAAACTAGAAATAAAAACCAAAAAGACACAAAGGAAAAAAGACAAACAGAAAAGAAAACGGAAAGAAAAACAAGAAGGAAAGAAAGAAAACAAAGATTTTTTTAAAAGATGGAAGAACAGGAGGCTGCACGGTGACTCGGTGGTTAGCAGCGTCGCCTCACAGCTAGAAGATCCCCGGTTCGCGTCCCGGTTAGGACGCCTGGGATCTTTCTGTGTGGAGTTTGCATGTTCTCACCGGGTTCTCCGGCTTCCTCTCACGGTCCAAAAACATGCTGAGGTTAACTGATGATTCTAAATTATCTGTAGGTGTGAATGAGAGGCCCGTGCTTGGTTGTCTGTCTCTATATGTAGCCCTGTGATAGACTGGAGACCTGTCCAGGGTCGGCTGGGATAGACTCCAGCCCCCCTACGACCCTACAGAGGATTAAGGGGTGTATAGATGATGGATGGAAGAACAGATCTAAGGAAAGTAAAAGTCGAAAGAAAAAGACAGAAGAAAAACAGACGACGTGAAAACAAAATGTAACTGGAAGAAAACTGGAGAAACAATAAAGAAAACTTGGAGAGCTTCGTTTCATTCATGTAACCAGGCAAAGAAGCATTAAAGTTTTTAAATACCTTTTTGATAGTTTCGACGGATCACTTCTGTCTTCTTCAGAACGTCGTCCAGATGTTGGGGATGACTACCTTATCAGCTGATGTTCCTGAGGCGTGGTCAACCTGTCAAACTTGGTCAAGTTACGCCTCAGTAACATCAGCTGATAAGGTAGTCATCCCTGACATCTGGACGACGTTCTGAAGAAGACGGAAGTGATCCGTCGAAACTGTCAAAAAGGTATTTAAAAACTTTAATGCTTCTTTGCCTGGTTACATGAATGAAACCAAGCTAATCTGTCAAATGGAAGGCAAAATGAACTGCTTTAAGCTAAAACTTGGAGAGAATCGCTAAGAAATGAAGAAACTAGAGGTGTAACAACACAACAAACTGAACCGTTCAGTACAGAAGTGTACCGTGATACGAACATTTTAAAACTATTTAGAATGACCAATGTACAGAATAGTTTTAATTGTGAACCTCGTAGTTCCCACAGTTGTGTTGGACCTTCTCCGTCTCACAGTTTCACAGTATTGCGGAACTAAAAACTAGTCGGAGCGTTTATTCTCTGACGTACGGCTAGCTAATGGGATGGCTAATGCTAACAGCTGGAAAATGCTCCGCCGTGGTTAAAACCACCCGTCTGGGATCACTTGGGTTTCCTGGTAAAGTCTGAAAAAGGAGTAAAACAAGTGGACCAGACCAAAGCTGTAAGGAGCTCCAAACGTGGAGAAAGTATGGTGTTTATTATCTGTCATAACTCTGGTTGTACTTGGCCGATCAACACGATTCAAAGACTGGTAGATAGTTAGAAATCCACACTTTGGACACAAGTTGAAACGAGGCTGCGTCATCTTAAATCGGTCATGTCAGCTAAAAGATGTAATTAGGAAAGGTGGAGGAACAGAACAGGAGAGACGAGAAAAACTTAAGACGTAACGAAAGAAGGAAAAAAAAGGCAAAGGACAGAAACAGCAAGCGAGAAATGACGGAAACAAAAATCAAAGAAACGAGGAAGTACGACCCGAAGACGAGGACGAGCAACGAAGGGAGAAAAATGTGATGAAATAAAAAGTAAAAACAGGGTGAAGAGTGAAAGAAATCACGTAAGAGGAACAACCACTGGGGAGGAAAATGAAGACGACAAGGTAAACCGAACAAAGAGCAGAAATCAATCCCTCTGGAGCCCGGAGAAAAACCTCCAAACCGATTTAGATCTTTTAAATCCACTCTGGAGCCTCGAAGCTTTCTGAGGCAGATGATGATGATGAAGATGAAGATGACGGTGGGATTTTCCAATTTGGATTCAATCAAACAGCGATAGAAGCAGGTTTATCTGGGAGCGGCGCATCGAGGTCGGAGGTGAATCAGGAGGTGAATCATTCATAGTGTACAGAGTGGATCCATTCATGAAACAGACTTCAGGGAACTTCTTCAAGTAAATGTTCGGACGAGTTGATCCGGGAGGATAATCTGGGTTGTGTTTAGCACCGTTACAATAGAGGTTTAAGCTCGAGACGTGAGGTGAAGGGAGGGGAGGGTAAATTCATCAGTTATAACTCGCACAAAACCAAGCAACAACAACCAGCTCTGGAAAAAACTGCAGTTCAACAAACGGCCACTAGAGGCTGCTTCCACAACCGAGTCAATCCCCATAGAGCTCCATGTTAAAGTGTCCAACTTTACAACAGGATTAAACATGTTTAAAGCCTGAAACTACAAATGTTTTGGTCTCTATGGCTAATTTGCCCGGTCATGAGAGCTGTGCGGTGGTTGGATTTTATACAACTCTTCTGTTTAAACTGTAATAATAATAAAAATAAATAACATGCAGTTCCTCAAATGGCCACTTGAGGCTAACTCTGAAGGTGAGTCAGTTCCTATAGACCTTAAAAGTTCTTCAGTCTCTATAGCTAGCTCACCTGTTCATGACAACTACACAGGTGGGGGAGTTTTATACAATTCCTCCGTTAAAGTGATAGTAAGGTTTAAACGTATACAAAATTAAGGCCACTTGGAGTAACAGGCTGGTTTACAACTGCTCTTCAGGAAAAATCTACTTGCCTGTGGACAAAACACTTATTTTCAGGAGCATTAAGAGTGTTTTCGTCGCATATTTTGATGTTTATTTTGTAAAAAAAAGGCAAAATTCAGGTGAAAAATATTCGCAAAATTTGTTTTCTGCATGCTTGAGGTAGTTTAAGTAAATAATAATAGGTTTAAACTCACATTTCTGTTTCTAGAAACTCCAGACGACGTAAAACACAAACAATATCAGCTGATATGAAGGAATAAATAGGACTGTCCTGATTGAAAATGATTCCCAGAGGGTTTGTTTACGACTGGTTTAGTTTACGCCTTTCTCAACTGTAGCGCCACCTTCTGACAATACTACGCAGCTTGGTTTATTCAGTCCAGAGCAGTAATTCAAAGAAGCTCAATCACTTCACTGTAGTTTAAAGATTATAAACTGAAAAAGGAGTGAAACCTAAACCCCAAACTGAGCTTTCATGTGACACTAAGTCGACTCTGCTCATTAAAACCTGCCTCGATTATCCTCATGCTCCTTTTCCCTCATTGGCTGGACGACATGTTGGCGTCAGATCTTCCCACGGCGCTTCCTGCCGGCTGCATCGCTGCTGCACGCCGCGCCGCAAAGCCTCCACCTCCGTCCGACCGCTCATGCACGTCAGCAACAGCGTGAAGACGGAGGCGAACAGACTGAGGGTGGCTGACAACTCAGACACCTTGCAGCAAGCCTCGTGTGCAGGAGCTAAACAGGAAGTGTTTGCACAGCCTCTGAAATGATCTTTTGCGCCACTTCCACCAGACGGCAGCCAGATTTCTGCTGTTTGGCTGATTCAGCAGCTGTTTCAGGCCCTGATATATTCACCTCACATCCACGCAGCAGCCAAACACAGCCGCCGTCGACCTGCAGTGAATCAGGATGCTGCTGATGCACCTGCACAAACCGACACTCCCAGACATGAAAACTCACTCCGAGTCGAGCTTCATCTTTGGAATCTGAGCTAAATAAGTCGTGTTTGAACTGGCAGCTACTCCAGAAGTTCGCTAATGATGCTAAAATATTCTAAATATTAAGAGTTTGATGAGTAAAACACAAAACCAGAAGAACAAATGCAGAAGTAATGTAATAAAAAGTGTGTTAACGAGGATGCTAGCCTGACATGCTAATGTTTACAGTATTCATTAGCCAGCTGAGCTATCAAAGCTAAAGTTAGCATGTTGCTAGCTTCATCCATTCCTCATCTAGGAAGTGTATTTTATTATAAACTTAAAACTGAATCGGGTTTGAAAATGTGAACAATATTACATCTATTATTATATTTACAACAACAGAATAAAATTAATTCTATTTTATTCTATATCTAAGCTAAGAAAAAGCAGTTAACTAAGATGTTTGTTATTATTTTGTAGCATTTGGTTTACACAGTAAAAACAAGCACAAAGCGCTTTAAAAAAAATCCTCTACATGTATTATAGATCATTACCATGTTAAAGATATTGACTTTTTACCTGTGTTAGCGTCGTTAGCCAGCTGTGCTAAAGTTACCATATTGCTACATATAATACAGCTTCATCCACTCCTCATCCTGTAAGCTTATTTTGTTAAACCAAAAACCAAAACGTGTTTGAAAATGTGAACAACATTACATCAAATTGCAAATTTGCAAAGTGATGCTTGAAAAAAACATTCAGAAACCCAACATGTATTACACCTCATTTCTACGTAAAAAATCAAGATTTTTTACCTGCGTTAGCTTTAACTTTATGGCATGGTATCATGTATTACAAATTAAGTAGCCACAAACAGTGCTTTTAACCACATAATAGAGCTTATGTTGGCTTCACAATTAGCTGTGAACATGCAAACATTTACACAATGCTACTTCGTTAGCCAGCTGTGCTATCAGAGGTAAAGTTAGCATACACCTAGCTTCATCCACTCCTCATCCTCCCAGCGTTTTCTTGTCAACTTAAAACGGAAATGTGTTGGTAAATGTGAACAATATTACACGTGTAAGCTAACAAAAAGCAGCTAAGACTACAGTAAATGTAGCTTGTTGGAGAAATGCTAATGTTTGATGCTGGAATTCTGGACACTTGGCAGTAAGCTAGCTAGTCGAACATGCTAATGCTAGTAGCTGACACTGTAGCAGATAAACACTGTACAATTCTTGTGCTTTCGTGCCGAGTTGTTCAAACATTAAGCATTTTCTATATTAAAATACGTATATTACACCACCTACAATAGGATATTTAAATAATTTATGCGTAATTTCAATCAGTGTTTTTACCGATTAATCCATCCATTGAATTTATTTATATTATTTGTAATTCTTTTTCTTATTAATATTAATATGTACTGCTGGGAAACTTGACAAAATGGGATATAAATGTCAAAAAACTGCACTCAATAGCATTTATACTGGGTTTCCTTTATAATTATGACACGGCATTATTGATCCTGTGTTAAAGAGATAGCGACTTGAAAAAGGAGCTAGACTTAAGCTAATCTTGGTGACTGCGACTGCAAACCTCAGATCTTTCTCTCTGTGCTTTGTGATGCCGTTAGCGTTAAGCTGCCCACAGGTCTGGATAAGCTCCGCCTTACCCGGACACCTGCCCAGGTGCTTGACGTCGATCTGCTCCTGCTTCATGCACGACGCCTCTCGGACCAGACAGGGGTTGTTGTAGGAGTTCCCATCGGTGGCGCAGACCGGGTTTTCGTTGTGACCGCTGCAGTCGATGTTGCATATGCACCTGGGGAGGGCGACCACAGGAAAGTTAGCGCCGTGGCCTGAGACCCGAAGGTGTTTCTACCACACGGCCTCCATCAAGAGCTGAGGAACATCCAGAGAAACGCAGCTCATTAAAGCGACTGTCTGCAGACACTAAGAGCTCATTTCAATCCTTTTGAAGAACTTCCACAGCTCAGGACACCATTAACAGCTTCACACAGATCCCAGCTCTGGTGCTTTCACTTTTCATTGATGCTATTTTACATTTCTATGTCAGGTCTGCTTCATTTAAATGGCCCAATATAACAAATTCCCCTGAAGAGGTTTTACAATCTATACATTAATAAACTTCCAGACTTTATTCAGAGACTCTTGAAGGAAGACTTTCCCTCTTCCAGGACAGCCGTTAATAAAATACTGCATTTAATCCTCCAATACCAGTTTCTGAAGGCTACACTTAACAACTGAGCATAAAGAGAAGTCACACATTCATAAAATAAAATGCACTGTTTAATAAAACCAGCAGAAGTCTTTTATTCCGACCTTAAACCGTCCGTTTCCCCGCTAATATTTATTTAAACAGAACTTTAAGACGTGGCTTATTGAGAACCAGCAACATTGACGATGATGTCGTCTGCTACCTCGAACAAAACTAAACTAATAGTGTCCCTGTTGTACAAACGATGCTACGATGATTAGTTTTTGATGTCGTACATCAGGTGAAGGGACTGATTTCCCTTTTGCGTACATTTCCATTTATCTGAAAGTTGACAAATGTACTTTGGCCGTTTTCAAATAAATAAACTCAAATTCAATTTAAATGTTTATTTTTTCATCTATAAGCAACGTTGTGTATCTCACCTGCACATTAGCATGTTACAAATGCAGCTGACTAGCCGAGGAATGCTAGTTGTTAGCGTATGTGTGCTAGGAATGCTACTGACTGCTTACCTAAGGATGACAGTCGCTAGCCTAGAGATATTATGGACTAGCCTAAGAACATTAGTCACTGGGCTAGAAATGCTAGTGACTAGCCTACGGACTGCCTTGTGACACAAGTGCCTAGCCTAAAGATGATAGAGCTAGTCTAGAGATGCTAGTGACTAGCCTAAGGACTCAAGTGGATAGCTTAGGGATGCTAGGTGCTGCCAATGGATGGTAACAACTAGCCTGCAAATGCTTGTCTAGGGATGCAAGTGGCTAGCCTAGGGATGGTAGTTGCTAGCCTTGGGTTGCTACTTGCTAGCCTAGGGGTAGTAGTGATTAGCGTATTGATGCTAAAGATTAGCCTATGGATGGAAATGGATAGCTTATGGATGCTCACCAAGGGATGCTACTGACTAGCCTAATAGCTCTACTGCTTGTCTAGTGACGCAAGTGGCTAGCCTAAGAATGGCAGTTGCTAGCCTAGGGTTGCTACTTGCTAGCCTAGGGGTAGTAGTGACTAGCTTATTGATGCTAAAAATTAGCCTATGGATGGAAGTGGATAGCTTTTGAATGCTAGTTGCTTGCCAAGGGATGCTACTGACTAGCCTAATAGCGCCACGGCTTGTCTAGTGACGCAAGTGGCTAGCCTAGGGTTGATAGTCACTAGCCAAGAGATGCTGGCCACTAGCTTGGTAACAATAGGGATTTTAGAGACTAACCAAGGAAAGGACTTCAAGTAACTAGCATAACTATATTAATTTACGAATTACTTGTTGAGAGTGTGTTTGTGTGATTAGTTAGCATTTTGCACACACTATGTTCCAGGTTCTGTTCAGCTGCGTCTTGGATTCCCCCTTCGAACACTCACCAGACGTCCTCCGAGTCCTCGTCGCACTCGGCTCCATATTTACATGTGCTGCACTTGGTGAACTTCTTCCCGACGTCAGAGCCTGAACCTTCGTCATCTGTGAGTCAGAAGAAACAAGCTGCATTATTAACGCCCAGCTGGTCGTCTGCTGCCACTGCTGAACATTTATCCATGGAGTCGGTTTGATCTGATCCAGATCCTCAGATGTCTCGTTGGGTTTCATCATTTGCATGTGATTAAAGTTTAAATATTTACAAGGCGGCTGCGACAATTGAACACAATTCACAATTAAAGAAAACACAACCTTCAGCTGTTCATTAATCTCCACCAGCCTCAGTGGGTTTGAAGCAACACGTCTGAGGTATCGCTACTCTACTTTCACTGCTGTATTTCAGAGGAACATTCTAATTCCTCACAGCTTCACTGCAGCTTTTCTCCAGAACAACCTTTTATAAATAAAAGAAGTGATCAGTGGACCAAATGTGCATCGTTGTATTAAGAGTAGAGTGAAATTTGATGTTTTATTCGACTTCATGCATTTAAACTCGACATCATGAGACACTGCCTCGCGTTTATATCACGTAATTTATATGTAAATGTGGTATAAATGCATGTTTTATACAGATATCCTGATGTTGTGCACAAAGTGGGGCCAAAAAGTCCGAGAGCTCATTAGAAATATGGAATTTCTTTCATGCAAACCTGGAAATAACCAGAGACGTTTGAAAACACGAGACGTTCCGACAAGCAAACTGAAGAATGACAGTTAATGTAAAACACACAGTTAAATAAAATGAGCTGTGTTCAAATACCAGGAAGTGATTTTACATACTGAGTAACTGAGGCTTGGCTCTGCACAGTTTGATTGTGATACGACAGCTGCAGGACTTTATACCAGTAACAGTATTTTATCAATGTAAATTAATATTTAACCTGCAAAAACTTCGACTGTTTAATCCTGTAAACTCCCAAAACCTTCTGGAGGGCTTGAAAATACATGTTGTGTTTTAAAAAATGCCCAAAATAAAACCCTGTATGAGAGCCGGAAACTAAAAAGTGAAAAAAACTATTGAATTTTACTTGATTCAGTGGTCCTTGAACTACTCGTCACTGATATATATTTTATTCTACATTTTAAAATTTGTCAAAAATAAACCATCTGCACGAACCAAATTCTGTAAATAAGAAAAAATTCTGCATTTTGCGGCGAAATCATGAAGTCTTCAGTGGCTCAGCTGCGACCAACAGTGCCGTAATAAAAATTGAACAGGCTTTTCGGCTGAGCTGCAGGCAGTGTACGTCAACACATTCAAAAAGTAAGCAGGAAAATGTACATAGTTTTACATACATGTGTCATGCATCATTCCTGTATTGGTAACACCTAAAGGCACCTGGAGAAACACTGATTCCATTCTTAAGGATTCGTGTCATTAACCATTCATCAAGCGTAAGGACAGGTCCGAAGAAAATTGTTTTGCTTGAAACCGGGGCCTGCCAGGAAGCATCCCAACATGATGCTGCCACCACCATGCTTCATGTCATGATGCCGCCACCACCGTGCTTCACCTCATGATGCTGCCAACACCATGCTTCATGTCATGATGCTGCCACCACCATGCTTCATGTCATGATGCCGCCACCACCGTGCTTCACCTCATGATGCTGCCAACACCATGCTTCATGTCATGATGCTGCCACCACCATGCTTTACATCATGATGCTGCCACCACCATGCTTTACATAATGATGCTGCCACCACCGTGCTTCATGTCATGATGCCGCCACCACCGTGCTTCACCTCATGATGCTGCCACCACCATGCTTTACATCATGATGCTGCCACCACCATGCTTTACATCATGATGCTGCCACCACCATGCTTTACATAATGATGCTGCCACCACCGTGCTTCACATCATGATGCTGCCACCACCATGCTTCATGTCATGATGCTGCCACCACCATGCTTCACGTCATGATGCTGCCACCACCATGCTTTACATAATGACATGCTGCCACCACCATACCGTGCTTCATGATGCTGCCACCACCGTGCTTCATGTCATGATGCTGCCACCACCATGCTTCACATCATGATGCTGCCACCACCATGCTTTACATCATGATGCTGCCACTACCGTGCTTCATGTCATGATGCTGCCACCACTATGCTTCACGTCATGATGCTGCCACCACTATGCTTCACGTCATGATACTGCCACCACCATGCTTTACATAATGATGCTGCCACCACCGTGCTTCATGTCATGATGCTGCCACCACCATGCTTTACATAATGATGCTGCCACCACCGTGCTTCATGTCATGATGCCGCCACCACCGTGCTTCACCTCATGATGCTGCCACCACCATGCTTCATGTCATGATGCCGCCACCACCGTGCTTCACCTCATGATGCTGCCACCACCATGCTTCATGTCATGATGCTGCCACCACCATGCTTCACGTCATGATGCTGCCACCACCATGCTTTACATAATGATGCTGCCACTACCGTGCTTCATGTCATGATGCTGCCACCACCATGCTTCACATCATGATGCTGCCACCACCATGCTTTACATCATGATGCTGCCACTACCGTGCTTCATGTCATGATGCTGCCACCACTATGCTTCACGTCATGATGCTGCCACCACTATGCTTCACGTCATGATACTGCCACCACCATGCTTTACATAATGATGCTGCCACCACCGTGCTTCATGTCATGATGCTGCCACCACCATGCTTCACCTCATGATGCTGCCACCACCATGCTTCATGTCATGATGCTGCCACCACCATGCTTCACGTCATGATGCTGCCACCACCATGCTTCACGTCATGATGCTGCCACCACCATGCTTCATGTCATGATGCTGCCACCACCGTGCTTCACACCATGAGACCAGTCACCGAGTGCGATTTAAGTTTAAAAAGTGTCCTAAGTGAATAAAATTACTTTTTGTTGCTAAGAAGTTCTCCAGAGATGTTTGCTTTTTATCAATTTTGGCGGGAACGAGCACAGACAGAAGTAGTGGAAAGACAATGTAGTCATTTTTCACTGTGCTGGAAATAAATCGTTTTTTATTCTTTCTGTGTGGCCCGGTACCGGTCTGCGGCCCGGTGGTTGGTTTAGAAGGTTAACGTGTCCATTATGTCTCATGGTAACTTTGCTCTCTCGACCTCGCTTGCAAAGATTCAAGGAGAAGACGACAGAACAGTTTATATCAAGAAAAAAAGCAATTTTTAAATGAATTTTAAACGTTTATTTATGTTTAAATGCAGCAAAGAAAGGCTCAGAGGGTTAATAAAGAAAGGAACATTTTATGATTATCACGTTGTTGAACGGTGACACTGAACCTGCAGCGGCATGGAGAGACTTTTATTCTGGAGCTCAGATGTTCCTTCACAGACTGATCGAAGCCTTGAACGCTGAAATGTGCGTCATTATTCGCCTGTGACACTTTCCTTGTTGCGTCTGGTTCGACTGTAATCAGGCCTTTCTCCTCTAGAACTCTTTTTAATTCAACCTCTGCTTTCGCTCCGTCGACTGTGAAACTCTGTGCTCGTATCTTTCATCCTTGAACGACATAATCAGCTTTTATTATTAGTATCTGTGCACCTGTTTCCAGAAGGGCGACTTGATTTCATTCCAAAAAAACAACCTCCAGCCTCTGTTCAGCAGCGTTCGAGGTGTTTCTCCACCGTCGTCACGCCTCAGACGCTTTTCTATCAGACACAGCTGAGCGTGTGGAGACGCCTGAAGCCTGTCGGCCAAATGGAAACACAGACGGCGCATTATCATCTTATGATATTATTATTATCATTACAGGGGATGCGTTTAATACCGCCTCGCATGACGGCGTCCATTTTCCAGCAGAGAGTTGAGAGCAGATGAGGCGGCAACAACCTCAGCAGCGAATATCAAAGAGCTGCAGGGATTATTCTTGGCTTCCTTTCATCCGGGGAGCTGTTTCCATGATTCATCACCAGTAATTTAGCGGCGTAATAGCGGAAGAGGTGATACCAAGGGGACGGAAATTAATCCACGGGGGAAAGTAATCCTGCAGTCATTAAAATTCCTATTTAACCCGAAAATCTTGGTTTGTTTGCTCAGAAAAAAGCAACAAAATCCGCAGGAAAGATGAAACAGCAGCCGTTTCTACTGCGAGCAAGTCGAACGCCGTCAAACAGTCAATGTAACATCAAACCAGGCAGAGGTGGAGGAAAGTACTTCAGGAAAAGACCGACATTAACCAGCAACCAGCAACCAGCAACAGGTTTCTGTTATCGGTTAACTGAGAAAAAAAACAATCAGTTAAACGAACCTTCTCATTAAACAGTCCATCGATCCAGGATGGAGATCCTCAGTGCAGTTAGCAAAATGGTCGTTCTACGTGGCTAACTTCTGTTTACCTTCAGCTGACAGAAAACCTGCATATCCTCAGCACAAACTCAAACACTTTTCCAGGTGGACTGTTGGGGTAACTGGCTAGCCTGGGGTTGCTACTGGCTAACCTAGGGATAGCAGTCATCAGCCTATTGATGCTAAAGATTAGTCTAGAGATGCAAGTGAATAGCTTATGGATGCTAGATGCTTGCCAAGGGATGCTACTCATTAGCCTAAAATCGCCAGTGCTTGTCTCGGGATGCAAGTGACTAACCTAAGGACTGTATTCTCTAGCCTCGGGTTGCCAGTTGCTAACCTAGGGATGGTAGTGACTAGCCTACTGATGCTAAAGATTAACCCAGGGATGCAAGTGGATAGCCTCTGGATGCTAATTGCTCGCCAAGGGATGCTAATGACTAACCTAAAAGTGCTACTGCTTGTATAGGGATGCAAGTGGCTAGCCTAAGGATGGCAGTCTCTAGCCTAGGGTTGCTACTTGCTAGCCAAGGGGTAGCAGTGACTAGCCTACTGATGCTAGTGACTAGCCTACTAACAATAGTGACTAGCCTACTAACAATAGTGACTAGCCTTTCTAAAGCTTGCTGCTAGCCTAGCCTAGAAATGTAAGTCGCTTGCCTAGGGATGCCAAGGAAAGCATTTCTAGGCTTGTGACTAGCCAGGTGGCTAGCCAAGAGATGCTAATGACTAACCTAAAAGTGCTACTTCTTGTATGGGGACACAAATGGCTAGCCTCAGGATGGTAGTCTCTAGCCTAGGGTTGCTACTTGCTAGCTGAGGAGTAGCAGTGATTACCCGATTGATGCTAGTGACTAGCCTACTAACAATAGTGCCTAGCCTTTCTAAAGCTGGTTGCTAGCCTACCCTAGAAAGTCGCTTGCCTAGGGATGCCAAGGAAAGCATTTCTAGGCTAGTAACAACAGGAATTTTAGAGAATAACCTGGGGATGCTACTGACTAGCCTATGGATGCTCGTTGCTAACCTAGCGATGCAAATAACTAGCTAGTGACAAGTAAAGTCAGTTGCACATCCAGAAGGTCATCGTGGTAAACTTATGAATTAGTTGTTGAATGAACAGTTCTACTCGGTGAAGGGTGACACGTCTCAAAGAGCTATAAAATCTATTCTTCCAGCCGTCCGTCATCCGTTTGCTAAATCCTGCACTCTTACAAGGAGTAGCATGACTCCTTAGATGTCGGCTGCAGGTGTAAAAGCCTCCTGTTGGTCAATAATTTCAGTTGGCATGTGTTTCTGTTTTATTCGCCACAGGAAGCGACAACAACAACAACCTGCCTGCAACCAACCGCACTGAAAATGAAACTGAAAGTGAAAGTTCTGCGGAGCATCTGGATGTGGATCAGTGGATCATCCACTTTAATCACGATGCTCGTCCCCCTGAACACCTACACCCGTCACTTTATGGAGCCGAAGCTGCATCCCTTGAAAAATCAGCTTCCTGGCCCGACCATCGACCCCGACCTCCACCCTGATGAGTCTGCAGCCCGCTGACATCTCTTCTAACAGACAACAGGAATAATTCACTTCATCACTGCAGCACAAGCTTGTAAATGTGTCTTCAGGCTCTTGTTTTGAAAGGCACTGACAGGATTATTATGTAGGAGCGGCAGTAAAATATCAATCTGCACAGAAATCAATACCTCCTGCTGTCTGAATAATACTAATAACACTTAATATGGGAACCACAGCCTTAAACTCTGTAATATAACCCTGAGCAACTCAAGCAGAGGCTTTGTTTTGTGATTTAAGACACAGATCAGATGGAGGCTGAGCTGCTGTAGAACCACAAAACCAAACTAGAGCTAAATGGATGCCTGTTCATGTTATTGTGTCCACCTCCTCTAGACTCACACAGCTCATCTCTCACTGACCATTTCTCACTTATTGTGGGAGAAACGCGGCTGTGGGAGCGACAACCTGATTAAAATGACTTGTGAAGACAGACGGAGTGTGTTCGTGTGTGTTCCTGCCGGCTGACAGATCGGCCTGCTGTGTGTGGTTGTATTGAACATGGAGAGCTCAGCTGGGCCTCGGAGGCTGCCGATCGATCGACCAGGATCTGCAGCAGAGAGGCTCCTTTGTTTCTGTTGGACTGTGCTGACAGCAGGACGCTGCTGCTGCTGCTTCACACCGACTCCACCCACAACCAGACGCTCTGCAACCAAACACTCCTATCTGAGCCATTCATGAGGCTGCATCATCTTTACACCTTTGGCTGGTAAATTAATGTAATGTGTCCTTTCTGTTTAACATATGTGGAGACAAACGTCCTCTCAGGGACCATAAAGTCACTTTTATCTCATATTTATATGCTTAGAAAACATCACAATGCAAACCGGTTGGGTTTTCAGTAAATCCTCATTTAAGGGATTTATTCAAACCTGCTCTATTTTCCATTAATGTGTCTCCATGGGTCATACAAGGTTTGCAAAATCAGGTTGCACAAACATAAACAGACTTTTACACAGATCAGATTAAAGCTTTGGTTTCAGTCAGTTTTCACGTCTTCCTGAAGCTCCGCAGCGATCTTTAGCGGTGGATCACCTTAAGTGATTCAAGTTTGATGGTCAGCTGTCTGAAACAACTTCACATGGCACAAACATGCAGCCTGACTGAAAACATTGTCTTGTACTTGGACATGGAACCTCTAATCCGAAAATGACTCAAAACCCGTCCAAGGTGTTGCAATAAATTGTCCGAAAGGATCAAAAAATGTCCACAATAGGTCAAAACATGTTAGTAATTCCTAACAACTTGTCCAAAAATACTCAGGATTGTCAAAATGGCCCAAAATGACAAAAAAAAAAAGATCAAAAATCACTTAAAACGTATCCAAAAAAACGCAAAAAATGTCCAAATTGACAAAATAAAACACCCAAAACTATGCAAAATGTGTCCAAAATGACTCAGAATTTGTCCAAAGTGATGCACAAACGTTTAAAAATTGTAAAAGCCTGTTGAAAGTCCTCCCAAAAAATGTTCCATGATGAAAATGATGTTTAAAATGACGTCAAAACATTTCCATAATGGTCCACAGTCATCTGAATCCTGTCCGAAGTGGCTTAAAAATTGCCCAAAATTACGAAACGATGTCGACAATCACTCAAAAATGGAGCACAGTTCTGTCCAAATTAACAAAAGACAATCACCTGAAATTAGTTTGAAGTGAATTTTCCAAAAACAAAAGTTCAAAATGACTCAAATCCTGTCAAAATTACTAAAAAAAAGTTCAAAGTGACAAAAAACACCAACTAAAAACCCCCAGAATTATTAAAAATGTGTCCAAAATGACACAAAATTTGTCCAAAGTGAGATAAAATGTTTACGATGTCAGAAATGATCAAAAACTTGTCAGAATTACACAAAACTAGTCCAAGATTAATCAAAATTTGTGCAAAACATCTTTGTTTGATGCCAAAGTATCTTCTAGACCAGCGTCACATGGTGATTCAGTCAACAGAATAAAAGCCTGGATTTAAATGACGTGTTTCAGGCGGGTAAAGAGTTGAATCTGGACCAGCTTGAGTTTCTCGAAGATGTCCTTAAATATCTTTAAAAAAAACTCCTTGAAGACCTGGAAACCTCAAATATCTCCTTGAATGTCTTGAATGATTCATTGAAATCATCAAAAACCTCCTTAAAGGTCATAAAAACCTATTTAAAGACTAAAAAAATCTCCTTTAAGACCTCAAGAACTTCCTGAAAGACTTCTAAAGGCTTCCTAAAGACCTTGAACACCTACTGAAAGACCTGTAATACCTTCTGAAAGACCTTGAATACCTTCTGGAAGACCTCAAACTCCTTGTAAACCCCCGGAATGATCTAATAAACCTGCTGAAAGACCTTGAAAATCCTCTGAGAGACTTCAAACTCCTCCTGAAAGACCTTGAAAATCTTCTGATAGACTTCAAACTCCTCCTGAAAGACCTTGAAAATCTTCTGATAGACTTCAAACTCCTCCTGAAAGACCTCAAGAAGCTCGCTTGAGTTTCTTGAAGACATTTCGAGAAACTCATCTTGAATATGTCCTTAAATATCTGAAAAACCTCGTCTGAAGAACTGAAAACCTCAAATATCTCCTTGAATGTCTTGAATAATTCATTGAAGTCATCAAAAACCTCCTTAAAGGTCATAAAAACCTATTTAAAGACTTCAAAAACCTCCCTTAAGACCCCCAGAACCTCCTGAAAGACTTCTAAAGTCTTCCTAAAGACCTTGAATACCTTCTGAAACACCTTGAATACCTCCTGAAAGACCTCAAACTCCTTGTTAACCTCCGGAAAGATCTAATAAACCTCCTAGAAGACCTTGAAAATCGTCTGAGAGACTTCAGGCTCCTCCTGAAAGACCTCAAGAAGCTTGTTTGAGTTTCTCGAACACGCTCCGAGAAACTCATCTCGAAGATGTCCTTAAATATCTCAAAAACCTCCTTCAAGACCTCAAGAACCTCCTGAAAGACTTCTAAAATCTTCCTAAAGACCTTGAAAACCTACTAAAAGACCTTGAATACCTTCTGAAAGACCTCATACTCCTTGTAAACCCCCGGAAAGATCTCAAAAACCACCTGAACGACCTTGAAAATCTTCAGAGAGACTTCAAACTCCTCCTGAAAGACCTCAAGAAGCTTATTTGAGTTTCTCGAAGACGTTCCCAGACACTCATCTTGAAGATGTCCTTAAATATCTCAAAAACCTCCTTCAAGACCTGAAAACCTCAAATATCTCCTTGAATGTCTTGAATGGTTCATTGAAGTCATCGACAACCTCCTTAAAGGTCATAAAAACTTATTTAAAGACTCCAGAAACCTCCCTTAAGACTTCCAGAACCTCCTGAAAGACTTCTAAAGTCTTCCTAAAGACCGTGAATACCTTCTGAAAGACCTCAAACTCCTTGTAAACCCCTGGAAAGAGCTAATAAACCTCCTGAAAGACCTTGAAAACCTTCTGAAAGACTGGAGACTTCAAACTCCTGAGGAACCTTAAAAACATGTGTTTTCAAGGATCCTCATGAGGTGGATTTCACCGTCAGCGTAGCTTCAAGATGCTGTTCGGTTTCATGTCACCTTGCTTTTCTCTGGGAGGCGACACCCAGACCTGAGCACTGCGGAGGCGGGAGGAGGCTCATTAGACGCCGAGTGAAAAGGTTAAAGGATCAAACTGACAGCCGAGGATGGAGGCAGCCGAGCGAATCCATCAGAGCAGGTCAGCGCCACGAATCAGAGCCTCGCAGGTCTGACACCGTTAATCCAGAGGGATTCAGTCTGCTCACATCCTCCAAAGACCAGGTCTGGTGTGATGAAACCGGCGATAACATGACGGATGAAGCTTAAAGGACTAATTAAAAACATTAGAATTAGATGTTAGGTAAGTTTTGATCATTGCTTCGCGTTCAAACGTCCTCAGAGAGTGAATCAGGTCGTTAAACGTCCTGCAATCAGCCCAAACAGCATCGGCTCCGAGTCACTTCTGCCACAACAGACATCATCGGCTGAATTATTCACAGCTCTGATTTGTTTGTTGTTGTTTGTGAACGTCGGGCCTCATTTTATCAGCCGCCAGCAGATGCTCTTCCTCCTCCTGTGAAATGGTGCGAAAGCTGCCGCTACCTGCTGCTAGCGAGACTCTTCAGACGGGGAAACATCCATCAGAGGCGTCTGGGAAGAGTTGGTTTGAGAAGCTGCTAAAAATAGCTTCAGACGTCTCCAAGAAGCTGCTCAGTCATGAAGTCTTTGCTTGTTCTAATCAAGTTCTCAGTGGCTCCTCTATGCTAATGATCTGCTTGGTGTTCATGAGGTATAGATCTAACGGTTGAACTCTATTCTGACATGAAGTCTTTAGCTGCAGTGCAAACTTCTTCAGCTACATCAGTGGTTCTCAACTGGTGGGTCGGGACCCAAAAGTGGGTCGCGAAGCCGTTTTTAGAGGGTCGCAGAAGCAAAAAGTAGTGGTATAAAGTCTTTTATTTTAAAGGACGTGTTTCTTATGACGCAGTTTGCTTTCAGTAGCAGGATATTTAGTGGTGGTGACACCAGTAGTTGCTTAGTATTAACCTCTAGATTTGTCTCTGCCAGCTTATTGGAGAAATTCATGCTAAAATGTCCCAAAAATGAACCAAAATGTGCTCAGAATCTGTCAAAATGGGACAAAATATGCCCAAAACTTGGAAAAAGTGTCCAAATATAATAAAATGAGCAAAAATAAGCCACAATTTTCCAAAGCTGTGTTAAAATATGTTGAGACTACACCCAAATAAAACTTAATTTGTTAACAGGAACAGCAAACTGCAACAATTTGGGTCGCAACCCTGATTAATAGAGACATAGTGGGTCCTGAGGCTGGACCAGTTGAGAACCACTGAGCTACATCGCACCAGTTTCTAGCTCTGTTTCTGAGATTATCTCCGTCCAGACCGAACGAACGCACGTGGCTGCTGGTGCAAACATGAAGCTGCAGGTCGGCTGCTTAGTTGCTGAAATTATTAGGAAGAAAGAACAGAAATGGTGACCATACGTGACCACACCGCCTTGTGGATGCCCGATCCCGTCAGATCTGGGAAGCTAAATGAGGTTGGGCCTGGTCAGTACCTGGATGGGAGACCGTGAGGGAACACCAGGAAGTCTGGGTGGTTGGTGGTGGTCGGAGGGGCTGATGGTGCAGACTGGCCTCCGTCAGTCTACCAGGGCAGCTGAGGCTGTTTAAGCCAAAGTTTGTCCATTTGGCTTAAACAAACGGCCGCATTGCAGCGGACGTTTTTGAAAATACCCTGCAATCTACACCTGAATTGCAGCAGATTGCGAGGAAAGTTTCAAAGACTTCGGGAATAATTATAGTCCTGAAATAAGATGGAAAATAACCGCTTCTTATTTCGCGATTTGAACAACCAAAAACAAATACTTAAGAAAGGCTATATTGAAAAATCAGGCCCCAAAGTATGAAGCATAAAATAAGCCTAAAGTTAGCACCAAATTATCCTCGTGGTTTCAGTCGTAGAATCTGGACTTGCTGGAGTTTCCCGAAGACGTTTCGTACGAAAGACGCAGCACCAAACTGCATAGAACCTTACTGGAAGTAGCCTGCAAGCTACACCTGAACTGCAGCAGCGGAAAATACTGGGTATTCGTAGCACTAAAATTAAATGCATGATAATTACAGATATTCTTTTCATGTACATGTCTTCCTTTAGCAAACTTTTTATACATCAAATAAAAAAAACAAACATTTAAAGCGCTCATTGAGAAGCTAATTTATACAGTAAATACATCACTTTAAAGCCCAAAGCCTCACGATTGAATTCAAACACAGCAAAACTTTACTTTCCAACCTTTTCTATAGTTTTTAGGAGCACAAACTCGTGCTGTTTCCGAGTCTTTGGTCTTTTTTCGTAACAAGGAATGATTATTGGTGCAAGTTTGAGTTAAAACCTGCATTCTGGAGATGCAACGACATAAAATGAGTCTGAAATGAAAATAAGAGCAACAAAGACCAAATAAAGTCGCTAATTTCGGTGCAGAAGATGGTCTTGGTGTCTTCAGTCAAGTCTAAATTACTAACATGGATGATTTGTGAGGGAATAAAGTCACTGAATAACAGAAATCACTCCCCATAAAGACATGTACCAGGCAGGAAGGTGTGAGCATGTTTGGAGAGCTGAAGTCAGTTTTAATAATTAGTCTCTGAGGTTCGACCACTCGGCCTCCTGCAGGGGAATCACCAGCTCGTCGACTCCGCCCTCGTGCAGATGGTGGAGGTACCGTCCCTCCAATTAAAACCCCTCCAGCAGCCAAATTAAACAACAAACCCCGCGGTCGGCGCTCACAGATGGTTGCAAAATGTCTCTGTTGCCAAATTTGGCAACAGCGAGGCTTCGAGCTCGACTCCCACAGGATGGGAAATATCAGCCTGTTCTTCAGGGAGGAGTTAGCGCAGCGACCGAAACCCCCGCAGCCTTCATGACGGGAGCTGATCTGCGACGAGGGGGTGCAGAGACGCAAAAAGACACACCGAGGCGGAAAAACAGATCCCGAAATGCTGCGTTCAGCCACGCTTTGACCTCGGCAGCGATTAGTTCCTGCACATCAGGGAGGACTCGGGAAAACAAGCAGCTAATGTTTGTGCAGGGCGGAAAAAGACTCGGCCGTAATTGATTCGTGTTTGACTTTCGGTCGCGGCAGAAGTGAAGCAGGAAATGAAATCTTTAAATAGCCCAAAGAGAAAATAATGAAACACTCACCGTCTCCGTCTCCTGAACCAGAACCAGGATCTGCAAAGACACAAGAGACACAGCAACTGTCAGTGTGAGCTGTTAGCAGTCGGGCTAACGGCTCCTCCGCTCGAAGCCGAGCTGCATTCCTGTTTGTATATACACGTCGGTTCCTGCAAATCAAATGCATTGTATAGAACTGCATGATGAGTAGGAATCCAAACATTTGAAGGGCCTAAAACCTCTGCACAGCCATGATACAGTGTACAACAAGAAAGAACAGAAGGGAGTATTTCCGCTTATGATGCATATTTCAAAAGACACCATTGAAAATTTAGGCCCCGAAGTGTAAACTGTGAGTTTCAGATCAGCCAAACTGCATGAACCTGGTTCTAAAATGAGCTGGGAACACCAGAACATGGGTTTGGTCTATCTGCATGTCTACAT
The DNA here is from genome assembly GCA_024666655.1 of Dascyllus trimaculatus. NCBI lineage: Eukaryota > Metazoa > Chordata > Actinopteri > Pomacentridae > Dascyllus > Dascyllus trimaculatus. The sequence goes on from JAMOIN010000836.1 coordinate 81,607, forward strand.
CATGGCTCCACATGGGGAAAAAACGTCAGATGAAATACAAAAATATGGTTGTGGGACTCTACAAAGACAGGAAAGGACACAGGAAGATCAACAAAAAACCAGTAGAACGCAACTTTAGTGGTAATCAGGAGGTCTGGAAGGAGCCATAGTACCACTAATCAGGGCTCCTACAATGACTCCACGGACAGGGAACTACTTTCAGAACATCAACCTCTACTTTGCTAAATGACATTAAAAGAAGCCTGACGGATGCTGGAGAACTTTCCTTGGCTAGATGAAGATCAATGAGTCGGGCTCGGATGGAGTCCAGCATGTTTAAACCTGACCAGGACCACCACAGTGGATGCATAGTCCTGACAGTGAAGCACGGAGGTGGGAGTGTGATGATATATGAAGGCGTTGATGACATTTAGATAGATGAACGTCGGTGCATAAACCAAAATACTGGCTGACAAGATGAGTCCCAGTCTGCAGAAGATTGAAGAAGAGGAATATATAACCCCCCCATCAATACTTATAATATAATACTTTAATTCTGTTCATCCGTTGTTGCTGATTTTGTCATTTCGATGAAGGCGCTACGACAGTTTGTCTCCTCACACTTAACAGACACTGAAATATGATTCATGTAGTAGAATGTAGGGTTAAGACAGCGCTAACAGTGTGTGCACAGCTCCATTTAATTTATGTTTTAGTGAAAAGTTCAGGTGTCTCTTGTTACACATCGAATGCTGAGGTTGGAGTGCACTCAAGCAGACCGAGGTCTGCATTTTACAGAGTTCGACTGCTTCAAGATCAACCCGAATGGAGCTTTTAGTGATCTTGGACAGAAATGTGCAACGATGAAAAGAAAAAGGTTTAAAATATTCCCCTTTATGTGTCAAATTACCCTCCTGTAAACTGTTTTTCCACTGGGTCTCGTCTCTTTGAGGATATTTTATGGTACGTTTTGTCTGTATGTTCACTCTTTTTAAAAATCCTGCAACAAAAAATGACAAAAAGAAGCGCTGCTCCCAAAAAATGATTACAGCTTTCAGTCATTAATCATGTAGAAGTGTTTACGGACTGCACCAGAGTTCTGATATTTCGATTCACTTATTCATCTGTTGCAGCTGGTCTAAATAAAGCTGCTTGTCGTCGCGCCGCCTTGTTGGCTCAGGCCTGCGACTCCATCAGGAAATGGACTGACAGCATAAAACCTGGCGTGGCAACCTTGAATTAACAAATGGACGCCGTGTTTGGAGTCTCTGGCACGACGCTGCTGCATTAAGAAATGGACACCGGCTGCTTTGTTCAATTAAATTTCACCTTTCGCTGCTGCACTTCTTTACAAAGTCATGATGGGATTGTTTTTCATGGAAAAGGAGGCAGAAATGGTCCGAGAGTGAGCTGCAATATTGATGGTCCTGTCGGCGTCTTATTGACTAAACGTTAAGAGTTCGGTTTCAAACTGCAGGAGGAACTCTGCGTTAGCGTCTTTAAAGATACAAAAAAGTCTTCCTGGGTGTGGATAATGTTTGTTAACTGATGAGAAAATCATTTAATGTTAAGGTGTCACACATTAACGAACAGTTTTAATCAACTATATGTGAAATGTTTACGTCTGTCTGTGCCCACTGAGTGCTGATGTGGACGGGGCTGAGAGGGGAAAAGTTGATGCCATGTACCTCCATTAACTAATCTTAACAAAATAAGGTAGGAAGGGATTTAGGATGGAAGGTAGGAATAGGAAGGAAAGATAAGCAAAGAATGTAGGTATAGGTCGAAAAAACAATGATAAGGATTAAGGCAGGTACAGTATAAGCAGGAAAATGTTGAGAAAAGAAGACAGGTATGGATGGGAAGGTAATGACGAAAGAGGGTACCAAAGTATTTAGGGATATGGGTATAAAAGTATTAAGGAAAGATGGCAGGTATAGATGGGGTAATAATAAGGACCCTAGGTATAAGTAGGAAGTAAGAAAGGTATAGGTAGAGAAGTCATAAGGAAAGCAGAAGTAGGTTGGAAGGATTAAGGGAACAAGGTAGGTATAGGTAGAAAAACAATAAGACAAGAAGGTAGATACAGGTGAGAAGGTAAGGAGGAAAGAAGGTAGGGAAGTACTCGGGAATGAAGGTAGATACGGGTATGAAAGTATCAAGGAAAGATGGCAGTCAAGGGTCTTGGTATAGGTAGGAAATAAGGAAGGTATAGATAGATAAGTTAAAAGGAAAGCAGGAATAGGTAGGGATGATTAAGAAAGAAGGAAGGTATAGGTAGGAAAGGATTAAAACAGGACGGTAGATACAGGTGGGAAGGTAAGGAGGAAAGAAGGTGGAAGTAGGTAAGAAAGATTAATCAAGTGATGTGAACGTAATAAGGAAAGAAGGTAGGTATAGATAGGAAAGGATTAAGAAAAGTTTAAAGGTACACGTAGTAAAAATGAAAGGATTCTAGGTATAGGTAGGAAATAAGGAAGGTATAGGTGGGAATGGTCATAAGGAAATAAGGGAGGAAAGTACTAAGAACACTAATGAAAGTGTAAAGAAAGGATGGCATGGTAGGTACAGACAGGATAGTAATAAGGATCTTGGTATAGATAGGAAACAAGGCAGGTATAGGTAGAGAAAAGTCATGAGGAAAGTAGGAACAGGTAGAAAGGGTTAAGAAAAGAAGGAAGGTATAGGTGAGTAGTAAGGAAAGAAGGTAGGTATAGGTAGGAAAGGGTTAAGAGAAGTAGGATAGCAAAAATCAAAGGATTCAAGGTATAGATAGGAAATAATGAAGGTATAGGTAGAGAAAACATATAAATAGGAAAGATTAAGGACAGAAGGTAGGTATAAAGTTGAAATGTATAGGTAGGATAGTAAAAAAGAAAGGATTCTAGGTATAGGTAGGAAATAAGGAAGGTATAGGTGAGAAAGGTAATGAGGAAATAAGGGAGGAAAGTACTAAGAATACTAATGAAAGTATAAAGAAAGGATGGCAGGTACAGACAGGATAGTAATAAGGATCTTGGTATAGACAGGAAACAAGGCAGGTATAGGTAGAGAAAAGTCATAAGGAAAGTTGGAACAGGTAGAAGGGGTTAATGAAAGAAGGTAGGTATAGGTGAGTAGTAAGGAAAGAAGGTAGGTATAGGTAGGGAAGGATTAAGAAAAGCTGACAGGTATAAGTAGGATAGCAAAAAGGAAAGGATTCAATGTATAGGTAGGAAATAAGGAAGGTATAGGTAGAGAAAACATATAAATAGGTAGGAAAGATTAAGGACAGAAGGTAGGTATCAAGTTGACAGGTATAGGTAGGATAGTAAAAAGGAAAGGATTCTAGGTATAGAGAAAACGTATCAATAGGTAGGAAAGATTAAGAAAAGAAGGTAGGTAAAGGATGCCGATTAAAGATGGCAGGTACAGGACAGAAAGTAATAAGGACAGAAGGTTGGCATAAGTAGGAGAGTATTGAGGAAAGATGGCAGGTAAAGGTAGAAAAGTTGTCAGGAAAGAACTAAGGAAAGAAAGAAAAAGATGGCAGGTAAAGGTAGGAAGGTAATAAGAAAAGCAGAAATAGGTTGGAAAGAATGCAGGCATAGATGAGTAACATGGAAAAAAGAAGGTAGGTGCAGGACGCAAAGTGTTAAGGAGACAAGGTAGATATAGATAGGAAGGGTATAAGGAAAGAAGAAGGACATGGGTAGGGAAGATTAAGCAAATTATAGGAGAGTATTGAGGAAAGAAGGTAGGTATAGGTAGGACTGTAATAAGGAAAACATGTTGGTACCAGTGAGTATCAAGAGAATGTCAGTATAATTCATAAAGCCATAAGGAAAGAAGGAAGACATCAGACAGAAGGTAGGTATAGGTAGGACGGTAGGAAGGAAAGAAGGTGGGGATAGGTAGGAAAGAATGTAGGAAAGTACCAAAGAAATAAGGCACATATAGACGGGAAAGAAAGTAAATGTAGGTAGGAAAGATGTTGGTCCAGATGAGTACTAAAAAATGACGGTAGGTATACCTTGGACAACAATAAAGAACATAAAGGAAGGTATAGGTATGAACGCAATAATAAGAGAAGGCAGGTATAAATATTAAAACATTAAGGACAAAATACTGGTACAGATAGGAAAGAAAAAGGAAATTGTTAAGGAGAAATGGCAGGTATAGGTAGATAATTAATAAGGAAAGGCAACAGGTATATGTAGGAAGGTAATGAGCTGTATGGGCGCCGGCGTCTGCAATTTGTTTACATGTGAAACGAGTCGCTTTTGAACTAAAATCTGAGAAAAACCACAAATTAGACGTCAACAGGAAACTGGACAGGAAGACAAGAACAAAGAAGAAGCTATAAAATATGAAAACTAAAGGGCTCAGGAGGTTTAAATTCAATCCATGAATTAGACCGAGCTGATAAAAACAAGCTGGAGCAGAGCTGGACTGTAGAAAACCCTTTGTGATCAATACAACTACAGAGACTGTGAATTAAAAGCTGCTTCCTGCCTTCAGTTAAAATGAGGAAAAACACCTGCAGCAGCGTCTTTGTCTCTGTTTTACCTCGAACATGAAGATCAAATCACTGCTATCGGAGAATCTGACTGCAGAGTTTGTCGTCACATTAACGGATTTAAACCCAGGGTCTCTGATGAAGCCGAAGAACCTCGACTAGGAGCGGAGATCGGCCTGAACGGGTTTACAACAAGGAAACACCAAAACACTGCTCTGAAAGCAAACACAAAGGTTCCTTGCAACTCGGTGCCAGGTTCGGTTGGACACAAAAAAACTCCTCTGGAAGGTTTTCCAGAAAGAAAAACAGCCAAACAAGGAAGCGCCTTTTCACTACGTTGTCAACGGCTGAGAAGGGAGGAAGGAAGTTCGCTTGGTGGCGGCAACTTCCATTGTGTTGAAGAAGAAAAGCTCCGTCTGGACGTCTGCGAGAACTGGGACTCAAAAAACCGAAGCACCTGCAGGAAATCAAATCAGGGGCAAAGTGGTGAGATGTTTGACCAGACGAAGCCCACAGCAGCCTTTCTGTTTCCTTTGTGGTGTTGGATCAGGTGGTTTTGACCTCAACGCTGACTTCAAACGGGCCAGAACAAAGAAAAATAACAGTTACAGGGCATAACTCCAGCTCTGGAAGCACATATGTCTGTTATTTTAGTCTACATGGTCAACTTTACATCATTGATGCCGAGATCTGAGATGTCAAAAAGTTTAAAAAATGGTGCCTGTTGTCTTTTCCGAGTTTAACCAATCAGCATCAAGACCCACAGGCAGTTTATCAGGATCTTCCCAGGAGGAGGTCCCTGAACTCAGCCCTGAGAGGGGTCCTACAGGTTGGTTCTTCTAGTCAGAACAAACTTAAAGGTTCAGGTCGCCCTAAAAAGGCTCACAAGAAGTGGTTAAAGTCCTGTCTTGTAGCTCTTCCACAAAAATGTCAGCGTTTGGTCTCATTGACACAACTTCAACCGACTCTGCGTAGAACGAGTCCAAACCTGGGAGGAGTTTTCTTATATCGACTCGAGAATTGACTCTGGAACAAATTCGACTGCCAACACTTCTGGATGTAAACTCGGTCTCTACTTGAACTCCTCCATAAAGGACTCTCACTGCCTGATCAGTGAAGGCTTCCGTCATAAACTGTGAAATGTGGGATCAGATCGAACTCTGCCGGTTTGTCCATCGACTGTTTTTGTATTTCATGTTCGCATAAACATGAAAGAACGTCAATAACTGGATGTCTGTCTTGTAGATGCTGTTAGCGGTTTGTCAAACAGAAAAGACGGAGCCTCTGGAGGTCAGTAAAAGTTCAGGTTATGAGCCACTCAAAGGTCTGTAAAGTGGCATCATCTCCGTCTAATCCAGCCGTGTGAAATCTGCTCTCTGAGCCAGTAAAGTCCAAAAGCCAACAGTTTTACAGAGTCATAACTGGCCCGAGGCTGCCGTGGAGGTTCGGCTGTGCGGTTTAAACCCGGCGTTTAACCGAGGATCCTCCGCCGTCCGACCTCCCAGCATCCTCTCTGGAGGAGGAGGAGGAGGAGGCGGCGTTTCCTCGTCCTCTGCTGCCGCTCGGGGAAATAAACCGAGCCGAGTGTTCGCGCTGTCGCCTCCGAACGCTCCAATTACAGGAAGCATAAATCTCTGGTGGAGGAAATTGCAGCAGGAGGCGGAGGGGAACCAGCGGAGCCGGATCCCCGGTGTAACGGGTAATAAGAGCGGAGCGCCGAGCCGAGCCCCCTGGGAAATCAGGCCGCTGCCCTGCAGATGGAGCTGACCGCCGCCTCCGACGCCGAGGCGTTACTAGAGGAGAATATGAAGCTGAGCGGGTCCAGGGAGGCTGCTGGTCATCCAGGTGTGGAACACGAGGAAATAAACCTGCTTTATCTCGTTACTCACAACATTTATAGCTTTTAGGAAAACAGAGCGTCGCCAAAAGTTTGCAGACACCTGATGCACCTTCATGGTTTAAACCTCTGAGCTCCACTGAAGGGAATCCTAAAGCTCCAGAGTGCAGCGATGCTTCAGATCAATGAGCCCCCTGAGGCTGTTCAGGGTAACATCATCCCCTCTGCTTTCACTGTTATCTGAGCCATTATCAGGACGAGCTGCTTGTTCCTTTATCTTCCATCGTTTGATGCAATGTAACTGGCAAGTTTTTAAAATGAGCCTTTATATCAAGGAACAATCATAAATGCATCATAGAAACTGCTATGTTTTAGATTTATCTCACAACACAATGCCTGTAGTGGAGATGTTTTCTATAACTGGGCAGGAGAGAATGTTAGGAATCTAATACAATCAGAACAACAGCAGAGAAACAAAAAAACACTCACAAAGACAAACAAATGAGAAGAAAACTGAAAACAAAAGGACACTTGACAGAGACGCTAACCCTAACTTCTCTTATCTCATTTCATCTCATCTCAACTTATCTCATCTTATCTCATTTCATCTCTTTTAATAAAGTTTTGTTTTCTGGCGTTGTTTACTTTTGTTTTCAGTCACTTCCTGGTTTGGTTTCAGTTGATACCACGACGTGTCGGACACTTTACAGTTAAACAGACATATGAATGAATCAAATGTCATGGTTTGGGTTAAAATACGATTTTTTCACAACTAATATTTAAAGCTTCTCCTCTGTTTTCTAGGTTACCATGGCGACAAGTTGAAAACTAGCTCAAAAGGAGACAAAAAAAGATAAATGATGGCGTTTATTTGTACAGGAAGGTGACTGAGTGTAGCTGTGTTGCATTAAGTCGAACCTGCTGCTGTGTTTGGTTCTAAAAAAGGTTCTGAATCGTGAAGCTTTGTGCTTTTAAAACACCTAAAATGAAGTCAGACTCTGTTCAAAACGCAGCGATTAGCCTGATAAATCTGCAGCGAACACAGAGGAGATGATGTTCTCAGACGGATTAATTCCAGTCCGGAGAATTTATGCAGTTCATGTGAAATCACAGTGATCCTCCTGGAGGGCCTCCGAAGGGCCCCCGGACCGCGGATTGAGAACCAGGACGACTTTAACGACTCTCCTAATTAAAATTGATCTGCGGCTGATTAACCGGCCTTGAAATCAATCTGACTGATGACGCCGCTCAGAAGGAGAAGATCGAGGACGAGCTCTCAGCGTTTGATGTTCAGTCAGGTACAAAATAAAAGGCGGTGGACGTAAACAGCTGATTAAACCAGCAGAGAGCCACTCAGAGCCGCATCACACCCAGCTGCAGTCTGAATTACTGAGATGCTTTAAATAGCAACGTTTAGTCATTTAAACCCTAATAAATACTGACATCAGCAGCTCAGTCTGGAATGTGTTCTACCTTTTCTACACCACTGACCGATTTGAAGCGACAGTTTCTATGGTCCTTAGAACAATGTCCTGCTTCAAACCGGGGGACTGCCAACACGCATCCCCACATGATGCTGCCACCACCATGCTTCACATCATGATGCTGCCACCACCGTGCTTCACATCATGATGCTGCCACCACCGTGCTTCACATCATGATGCTGCCACCACCATGTTTCACATCATGATGCTGCCACCACCGTGCTTCACATCATGATGCTGCCACCACCGTGCTTCACATCATGATGCTGCCACCACCGTGCTTCACATCATGATGCTGCCACCACCGTGCTTCACATTATGATGCTGCCGCCACCATGCTTCACATCATGATGCTGCCACCACCATGCTTCACATCATGATGCTACCACCACCATGCTTCACATTATGATGCTGCCACCACCATGCTTCACGTCATGATGCTGCCACCACCGTGCTTCACATCATGATGCCGCCACCACCATGCTTCACGTCATGATGCCGCCACCACCATGCTTCACGTCATGATGCTGCCACCACCGTGCTTCACATCATGATGCCGCCACCACCATGCTTCATGTCATGATGCTGCCACCACCGTGCTTCATATTATGATGCTGCCACCACCATGCTTCACGTCATGATGCTGCCACCACCATGCTTCACGTCATGATGCTGCCACCACCGTGCTTCAATTAATCAGACCGGTCATCGAGCACGATGGTGGTGTCCGTAGTGCAACAAAGGCTGCAACTTTCTTTTAATCTAACAGTTTTTCATTTCAAAAAAGTGTCCTAAATGAACAAAATGACTTTTTATTGCTAAATGTGTATCTACTTTTTCCAGTCTTTCCCTCTTTTCAAAGAAGATCTCCAGTGACGTTTGTTTTTTATTCATTTTGGCAGGATTTTTTCTTCATGACGATCTAGTCATTTTTCAAAATAAAACACCCTGTACACTGTACCAGAAATTAAATAAAACATTTTTCTTCTTTCTGTGCTGGCCGGTACCAGTCCGAGGCCCAGTGTTTGGGGACCGCTGGTTTAATGTATTTAAACTGGTTAAATATTACATTATTTACAGGACATTGCTGTGATTGTCCACGGCTTTTTAACGCTACAGTATCACCTGACTTTCACATTTGAACAGTTCTTCTGGCCTCACAGTCTTGTTCTAATATTTATTCAGATACTGCCTGACTGCTGCTGTTGCCTCCCTCACTGTTTCTTTTATGATCTGGCTTCGTGTGAATCGAACTGAGGATTTTTCTACCAGCGCTCTGACTTCCTGATTCTCTGCGTGCCGTTTTAAATCCATTAGACGACGAGCTGCTGAATGATTTCCTCCGCTAACCGTCTGGAACCTCTAAACGCTGACTGATGTCCTCACAGCCGCTGCTCAGCACCGGCAAACGAAGCGTTGCAGTTCAGTTTTCTGATGAACCTCTAAACTGATCGATCGGTCAGGTTTCCATGGCGACAACTCACCGGCTGAACAGGGCCCGTCCGACACCCTGGAGATGAGCCGCTGCTGCTTGCAGGACGCCTGCCGCCGGTAGCACTCGTTCTGGTAGGTGTCTCCGTTTGAGCCGCACACCGGGATGTAGTTCTTGTGGCACTGAAAGTAAAACAAAGACAAGGCGATGATGTTTCCATGTGAACGGTGACCATGGTAATCTGATTACATAAGAGACGCACAACAGGAAGCAGCATCACGGTCTGCACAGCTTTTATTAATGGGAAGAGAAACAGTCAGAACTTGGAGTTTAAAGTGTCTCAATGCATGCTGGGAAGTCTGCCGTCAAGCTAGCTGTTTATCTTTAAGCATATGAGTCTTATGAGAGTATTATCAGAACACCACCCAAATAATCATCAACACCACCCAGATGATTGTCAACACCACCAAGAGGATCATCAACACCACCCAAATAATCATCAACACCACCCAGAGGATTAATACACCACCCAGATGATCATCAGCACCACTTAGAGGACCATAAACACCGCCCAGAGAAACATCAACACCACTCAAATAATCATCAACACCTTCAGAGGGTCATCAAGACCACCCAGAGGACCATCAACACCACCCAGAGGATCATCAACATCAACCAGAGGATCATCAACACCACCTAGAAGATCCTCAACACCACCCAGAGGATCACCAAGACCAACCATATAATCATCAACACCACTTAGAGTATCACTAACTTCGCCTAGAGGTTCATCAAAACCACCCAGAGGATCATCAACACCACCCAAATAATCATCAACACCTTCAGAGGACCATCAACACCACCTAGAAGATCCTCAACACCACCCAGAGGATCACCAAGACCAACCATATAATCATCAACACCACTTAGAGTATCACTAACTTCGCCCAGAGGATCATCAGCACCACTTAGAGGATTAATACACCACCCAGATGATCATCACCACCACCAAGATGCTCATCAACACCACCCAAATAATCATCAACACCTTCAGAGGATCATCAACACCACCCAGAGGATTAATACACCACCCAGATGATCATCAACACCACTTAGGGGATCATCAACACCACCCAGAGATTAATCAACACCACCCAGATGATCATCAGCACCACTTAGAGGACCATAAACACCACTCAGAGTAACATCAACACCACCCAGAGGATCAATACTCCGCCAAGAGGATAATCAACACCACCCAAATAATCATCAACACCGCCCAGAGTAACATCAGCATCGCCCAGAGAAACATCAACACCACTCAAATAATCATCAACACCTTCAGAGGGTCATCAAGACCACCCAGAGGACCATCAACACCACCCAGAGGATAATCAACACCACCCAGAGGACCATCAACATCAACCAGAGGGTCATCAACACCACCTAGAAGATCCTCAACACCATCCAGAGGATCACCAAGACCAACCATATAATCATCAACACCACTTAGAGCATCACTAACTTCGCCTAGAGGTTCATCAAAACCACCCAGAAGATCTCCAAACACTCACACTAACTCGTTCCATGTTACGACAACCAAAGGAACTCTTCTATTCTATAAAATTACATCATTCACATCATTATTTGTTAAATAACTGCTGTTATTTTATTTTTTAAATCAGTTTTTAAACATGACAGTGTCCCACGACTAGTTTCACAGCTGGGTGATGGAAAACGATAGAAAAGCCTGATGTGAGATGAAAACGAGCTGCGTCACGTGTCCAGTCAGGGAGTCTGGCTCATTGTGCATAAAGCAGCTGGACACATATCAGAGTCTCAGATCCATATTCTATTAACTCCCAGCCATCAGTCATTCAGCAGGAACCCCGGCAGGCCCGACCCCGGCGACCTGCAGCGCCAACCGCTCAGAAAACGGCCGGAGCTCCGCGCAGATCCACGACAACAACTGTCAGGATTCCTGGCGCTTTGCTTCGTCAGCGTTCTGCTGAGAAAACAGACGAGTCTTTTCTTTTCTTCTGCTGCACAGTGAACGCATTTTCCCTCATTACCAGCCGACCTGACGTCTGTTTGAGGCGACTTCATCTGCCTTTTTCTGTTTAGCGAAGCAGAAGCTCTGACGACCAGGAAGTAGACGGGTCCCTGCTGGTTCCCGCTGAGCAGGTGTCGGTTTGACATCGCGACCCGCCTGCAGGTGGTGGCGGCGGGTGGAGCTGCTGTCAGGCGGTGAAATGACGCTAACGAGACACGCAAACGTGTGTGTTCGCGACGCTCAAACACACACCTGCAGGAGACGCCGTGAGGTTTTAAAAGCTCCTCGTCACTTCGGGCTCCACGGGAGATAAATCTGCCGAGAAGAGCCGAGTCAGGTTTAAAGCTGAAGGAGGAGGAAATGACGTTTGACAACATGAAGGTCAGTAAATCTGGTTACTGGACCAACAGAAAACCACACAAAGAGACTCTCATGTTTTCCTCGACGAGAATAAATGAATCCAGCAGAGGCCCGGAGCTGCCAAACACGGGATTTTCCACTAAGTCCTGAATTAACGGAGGGAAAACTTCTGCAAACACCAGATTTCAGCTCCGGGTTTTCGGCAGACTTTCGTCAATCTGGGTTTTTAAGTGAGGACTGAAGGGAAACGACGTCACGTTGCGTCTCATTTGGGCCACTGGGCGTCTGGTTTTTGTCGTTTCCTGCATCGTTTCTGGAAATTTGTCTTGTTTTTTGCCGTTTCGTGTCCGTTTTTTTGTTGTTTTCTGTCTTGTTTTGTGTCTCGTTTGTCGTTTTGGGTCATTTTGTGGTGATTTTTGTCTCCAAGTACTACAGATATTAAACTATTTCCATGTTTCCAGCCTCTCCAGACTTTTCCTCTCTGTTTTGTCATGTTTTACAGTGTTGTGGGTCTTGGTTTAGTCATGTTGTGTCTCATTTGAGCCATTAGGTGTCTGTTTTTGTCCTGTTCCTGGCAATTTGTTTTGCTTTTTGCTGTTTTGTGTCATTTTTTGCCTTGTTTTTGTCTTTTTGGGTCTCATTTGTGTTGTTTTTTGTCCTGTTTTGTGCCTTGTTTTCGTTGCTTTGTGTCTTATTTATGTCATTTTTGTCTCTTTCTGGTGGTTCTACCTCCACATACTGTAGATATTTCACTATCTCCATGTTTCCAGTCTCTCTTGTCGTCTTTTCTTGTAGTTTTGTGTCTCATTTGTGTTGTTTTGTCATGTTTTACAGTGTTCTCTGTCTTGTTTCTGTCATTCTGGGTCTCATTTGGGCCATTGGGTGTCTGTTTTTTGGTCGTTTCCTGCCTCGTTTCTGGCAACTGGTCTTGTTTTTTGTCTCATTTGTGTCATTTTATGTCTGTTTTTTGTTGTTTTCTGTCTTGTTTTGGGTCATTTCGTCTTGGTTTTAGTCGTTTTGTGTCTCATTTTTGTCGTTTTGTCATGTTTTACAGTGTTCTTTGTCTTGTTTTTGTCATTTTGGGTCTCATTTGGGCCATCGGGTGTCTGTTTTTGGTCGTTTCCTGCCTCATTTCTGGCAACTGGTCTTGTTTTTTGTCTCATTTTTGACGTTTTGTCATGTTTTACAGTGTTCTCTGTCTCGTTTTTGTCATTTTGGGTCCCATTTGTGTCGTTTTTTGTAAGTTTTTTGTTGTTTTCTGTCTTGTTTTGTGGCATTTTGGGTCATTTCGTCTTGGTTTTAGTCATTTTGTGTCTCATTTTTGTCGTTTTGTCATGTTTTACAGTGTTCTCTGTCTTGTTTCTGTCATTTTATGTCTCATTTGGACCATCGGGTGTCTGTTTTTGGACGTTTCCTGTTATGTTTTTGCCTTGTTTTTGTCATTTTGGGTCCAATTTGTGTCATTTTGTGTCTGTGTTTTGTTGTTTTCTGTGTTGCTTTGTGTCATTTCGTCTTGTTTTTAGTCGTTTTGTGTCTCATTTTTGTGGTTTCGTCTCGTTTCTGTCATGTTGTGGCTCTCTGAGGTAATTTTATCACCACATATTATCGATATTTAACTATTTCCATGCCACAATTCTACACTTTCATTTAACAGATGCTTTTATCCAAAGCTACGTACATAGGTAGGTGGGGGGCAGCATTAAGGACACCTGTACCTGGTCGGGGCTGTTAGTCACTGAGTTATCCAGCTAGATTTCTACAGCTGATGAACAGAGAGAAGACGTCTGTAGAGGCTGGAAATGTGGAGATAGGCTGGATTTTCCTTGAAACACTGCCTGCAGTTCAACCAAGACCTCTGAATTTTAGAGCCGAGTCAGTCGTGGAGAATCTGTTGTTTGGAAAGAACTTTTTCAGGGGTAATTTTATGAGACATGTCGAGTAAAGTCATTTCAAAGACATAATTTCAGACAACACGGTTCAGGCGGTTCAATCATCTTAACCTGGTTTGTTCGCAGGTGGTTTGTTCCTCCTGCTGCCAGATATAGTGGATCAATCCTGACTTTTCTCCTTATGAGAGTAACACCAGGGATCCTCGGATTAATGAGAATCTGGTCGAAGGAGATCAGATCCACCAACCAATCGATCGGTCCACATGGACGCTGCAGCCGGAATAGAAAACCTTCAAACGAGAACATTTCAATCTGGACAGAATGATGGAAAAATAAATCTGAGATGTTTGAAGCTGAGCTGCCTCATGAAGTAAAATCCAGCTACTTGTGCAGCTTTATAACCAGTGTTTGGTGAGAGGAAACCTTACATTTCCTGTAGATGTGGGTTGAAATACTAGAGAGCAGGCGTCACTTTCTGCCGCTGGTTGACACATAAACACAGCTTCCATCAGTCAGAGGATAAAACGCTGCAGCAGCGAACCAGGCTGTTAGTTCTCACCAGTTTATGAGCCAAAACGAGGAAACACACATCAGAAGACACGTTGGTTCCTCACATATGAAATCTAATCACTCTGCAGTCAGCTCTGGTCATTTGATGCTCATCTGGCCGACCGACGTGACGAAGTAAAACCAGCCTCAGCGTGAAGAGCAGCGTCTGTCATTGTGCGTCTTCTGTTTTGCTGTTTTGTATCTACCATGCTCCTGCTAGCAGCCATTAACCACCACAGAAGTCTTTGTCATGGTGCCCGTTGCTAGCTAAACTCCCACAATGCTCTCTGCTTCCAACATGAACTGTAGTCTGAGTGACGCCTCCTCTGGTCTCTACAGTATTTAACAGGAAGAGGCTCCACCTGGTGGAACAAGCAGGAACTACAGCTGATCTATGATACATTTACTGACATCATGTCGATACGGTTTTAATTGTTTCAGTTTCAGTAAAAAACAAAGCACAAGACAACATCAATGAGACACAAATCGACAATATCAAGGCACAAAATGGCAAAAATGGGTTTCATAATGACGACAGGAGAGACTGAAGTTCTCCAGGCTGTAAAAGAAGAAGTATCTCTGACATGTGGAGCCTCCAGAAGGCAGGCTTTCCTTAACTTTGTAAGATAAATAATCAAAGACTTTCAACTTTAGTTTTGTCGGGGTTCTAATGATTTAGGGCCTCATAGCTGTGTTCTGTTTCCATGGAGGTGACAGACTTGATGTTGCACTGAAATATGAGGAAAAATGACACAGGAGGAAGAAAAACATCGAGAAATTTGGAGTTCAGAGGATTAATATGCTGCAAAAACCATCTGTGTTTTCATTTAGTTGAATAAAGCTGCAGCTAGAGTCACTCATTTCACCCACAGATCATGTTCAGACTTCATTTTCCTTCGACAAACCCATTTCAGGCAACCAAGACCTTCTTTGTGTTGCTGATTTCATGCATTCTGAGAAGAACTAAATAGAAAATGCAGCCTCAGACAAAACAAACGTCTGCAGCAGTCGACACGAGTTCTGTTTGGCTGAGCTCAAACCAACGTCTGGGAGTCTCCTGAGAAGATTCACAGCTAATGGAGCTAATTTTAGGTCCACGATGAGGAACTTCTCAGTAGGAATCACTGAGCTGGGAGCCACAGAAGGAGGAACGAGTCAGACGGCGTTCAGAGACAGACTGAAATGGTTCGTTTGACCCCGGTGGAGGAAGGATAAAGTGATTCTCCGTACCTGGAACTGGCAGACACACTTCAGCTGAGCGCCGTCGTCTCGGCAGACGCCTCCGAACCTGCAGGTGGAGTCATCGCAGACCCTCAGGTCGCTCTTCTTCTCCGACAGATCTGCGGCAGAAAGAAAGCGGAGGCGGAGGTTAAACGCCGGATCGATGGGAGGTGGAAGCCGAGCTGCAGCGGCGTCTGATCGCACAAACAGAGCCGCAGGGCGAAAACACGAACACGGAGACGTTCATCACATCCAGAGTCTGTTTGTTCGGGTCGACGAAAAACCCCAGTCAGAGACGTCAGGAGGAGGAATAACCCAACTTTCTTTGTCAGCTCAGACTTTCTGGTTCAAACTCGTTCACATTAAACATCTCTATGAAAACTGTAAGAACAGAAAGAGTCAGTGGATTGTGAGTTTTCTGACAGTCCCTGAACTAGACGCGGCATTTCACTTGCCAACGACAGACCTTCTGAACCGAACAAATTCCATAAAGAAAAAGTCTGGAGAGGCTGGAAACATGGAAATAGATAAATATCTGTAGCATGTGGAGAGAAAACGACCAGAAAGAGTCGCTAAACGACATAAATGAGACACAAAGCAACAAAAACAAGGCAGGAAACATGGAAAAGTGACGTAAAAATGACAAACGAGACGCAAAACAAGACAGAAAACAACAAAAAACAGACACAAAACGACAAAAATGGGACAAAAAAATGACGCAAAACGGCAAAAAAACAAGACAAATTGCCAGAAATGAGGCAGGAAACAACAAAAAACAGACGCCTAATGGGCCAAATGAGACACAACATGACTAAACCAAGACCCAGAACACTTGTAAAACATGACAAAACAACACAAATGACACACAAAACTACAAGAGGAGACGACAAGAGAGGCTGAGTACTGGATCAATGAATCTAGCATGGTGGAACATCTTCCTACAGATGATGAGCAGAGTAGAGAGGAAAAGTCTATAGAGACTGGAAGCATGGAGATAGTCCAATATCTGCAGTATGTGGAGAGAAAATGACCAGGAAGAGACGCAAATAAGACACAAAACAACAAAAACAAAGCACAAAACATGCAAAAATGACCAAACCAAGACCACATAGTTAAATATCTACAGCATGTGGGGCCTCCATTTTATTTTCCCGTACTGGTAACACCTGAACACTGAACAATGTGCATTTTGACCCAATGGCCCAAATGCACACCCAAAATGACAGAAACAAGACAGAGAACACTGTAAAACATGACAGAACAACACAAATGAGACACAAAACGACTAAAACCAAAATGAAACGACTCAAAATGACCCAAAACAAGACAGAAAACAACAAAAAACAGACTCAAACTGTCCTTCACGAGACGAAAAACAACACAAAATGGCAAAAAACAAGATAAGTTGTCAGAAATGAGGCAGGGAAGGACAAAAAACAGACACCAGATGGCCCAAATGAGACGTAAAATGACAGAAACAAGACAGAGAACACTGTAAAACACGACAAAACAACACAAATGAGACACAAAACTACAAGAGGAGACGACGATAATTAAAACTTGTCCAAAATAATTCAGTAAATCGTCTAAACTGTCTTCAATTTTTGTCCAAAGCGACTTAAAAAGCTTCCAGCGTGTCCTAAGTTTGTCTGAACGCCCCAAAAATGGTCCAGAGTAACTCAGAGTTTGTCCGAAACGGTCAAAATGGACGTTTAAAATGATTCAAACTCGTCTGAATGCCTGAAAATTAAAGTCCAGAGGGAGTCAAACACGACTGAAACCCAGAAACATGCTCAAAATAATTGGGAAATATGTGTAAAAATGGTTTCAGAAATGGTCTAAAATGGCTCAAATTTCTCCAAAATAATAGAAAAATGCCTAAAATGACGACGAGAGGAGAATAAAACCTCCTGGATCATTAAAATACACTAAAAAGCAGCACAAAATGAGACCCAAAGAGACAAAACTGCCCCATTAATTGACAAAAACGACATAAAACAGGCAACATGAATGGTTCCTGAAGCCCTGCAGCCGAGGAGTCTGATGATAACAAGCCGCCGCCTCAGATGATCC
The DNA here is from genome assembly GCA_024666655.1 of Dascyllus trimaculatus. Taxonomy (NCBI): domain Eukaryota; kingdom Metazoa; phylum Chordata; class Actinopteri; family Pomacentridae; genus Dascyllus; species Dascyllus trimaculatus. The sequence goes on from JAMOIN010000836.1 coordinate 98,982, forward strand.
ACCTCTGAGATCAAAGCCTCACATTCCTGCCCACAGAGCGGCTTTGAAGAGCCTCAGAACGGCCTGTAATCACCGTCTGCTCAACTAAAAATGGCCGCCGCCGCCGCCGGCTGCTCGATAACCCCGGAGCTCTGCAGCCGAGGAGACGAGGACCAGCTGAGGACCAGGAAGAGCTGAAAAACTACAAAAAACTACAAAATAAAAGCAGGAAAAAGACCCTAAACTCACAGGAAGCAGCTCGAGTCAGAACGGAGCTGGAGATTATTAATAAAAAACACGAGATGAAGACTGAAAGTTATGATATAAGAACATGAATTAAAAAATACAAGATTAAAATAGTAAATTATGACATAAAAAGTAGAAATAATGAGAAAAAGACAAAATAATTCAATGTTATGAAATAATAAAAATCAATATGAGACAAAAATAAAATTGATGAGATTAAAAATGCATTAAAATATAAAAATAAAATAGTAAATTATGAGATAAAAAAGAGGAAAAGTAAAAAATTGAATAAATGATAAATAATAAATAGTATCGTAGAGCTTCAGTAATAATATTTTCATTAATTATTTTATTAATAATTTCTCTTGCATCATCTCAGTCTTAACATTAAAATTGTTTATTTAATATTAACTTTAAAATTTAAATTAGTCAGATAAATTTGCATCATAAATAATACTATAGGGTTTTAGTCCTGATAGTTAAATTAGTTTATTAACATTAATCTTAATGTTTAAATTAGTCGGGTAAATTTGTATAATAAATAATACAATAAAATCTCATCTTAGCATTTAAATTAGTCATTTTATGTAATAAATAATATTATAGGGTCATATTTTTAATATCTAAAGTCTCGTTTCTCTAAATAACGGTGACTTGACTCGACTGTGAACCTTTCCTGGTGTTTTAATGGATGAAACCTGAAACTCTGAGTGTTGAAACTCAGACCGTCTGTTTGTCCCTGGATGTTTGTGGAAGATGGATGAAGAGCTTTTCTCTGTTCTTCTTCCTCTGTGGCTTGAATAAAACATGAAACTCCTCCTCCTCCTCCAACTACTCGTTGCTACGGGCAACACAGAGATGCCGACATCTTCAACCAGAGCATTTTGCTTTTTATTTATTTAGAGTAATTTTTTTCTCTTTAACCTGCAGCTTCGTCTCTTCGGCTCCTGATAAATCTTCTTGAAACAGACTTTTAAGAAAGAAAAGCTGAGCGGAAACTTAAACTGCATTTTTGTTGAGACAGAAAAAAGGCAGTTGATTAAATTTTTTATTTTATTTCTGGTCTGTTTGCTTTTTTGTTGCCCCTGAAGTTTTATCCAAGCTTTTATTTTTACACCTGAAAGCTGAACAAACTGATTTCTCATATTGTTCATGTAGTTTTACGTCACTGCCTTCACCTTGAAACCTACTTGTGGTTGTAATGTCATAACCTGGGGGCTCGTCCGGGATACAAAGGGGCAAATTAATGGATCTGGTTCAGTTTGATCGATAAAATCTCCCCCGGATGAGTTAAAAGCTGGTATTTTTGTGTGTTTATAACCTTCATAAGGTGAACTGTGGTAAATAAGTAATTATAACATTAGGGGTGGGACAAAATATGGACACAGCGATACATTGTCATCCCTCCTCGTGTGATATGAGTAACTTTAATTAATATAATAAGGCTCTAAACCCTCCACATTCCCCAGCCAGCTGCCGTTTCCCCAGCGTCACTACTTAATGTCTCCACATGGTGGCGTTTATCACATGAATGAAGGAGACTGGAGCGGAAATGAATCGACCCAACAACAGTTAGTACAGGTATAATGGAGGACAGCAGCGCTACCGTAAGAGACGCCCCATCCATGTTTAAGTCCAAAGAGTGGACCCATCTGGGCTTTGAGGGAACAACAAGCTGGACAAAGACTACGCCATATGCAGGAAGTGCCTCGCCAAACTAAATCACACAGGAAACACCACCAACATGCAAACCCACCTGCAACGCCTCCATCCTGAACTCCTGGCCCAGAAAGCGGCTGATGCAGCAACGTTTCAAGTCAACCTGCAGCTGTTAGCACGACGTTTAAAGCAAAGATGGCCGCCAGCATTACAACGTCCATCACTGGGTTCATCTGAAGGACCTCCACCCGTACAGTGTGGTGGAAAATGAAGGGTTTGGAAAAATGCTACACCCTGGAACCAAGGAATGAATATATCCAAGTTATAGATATGGTGACGTATCGTTATGGGATTGTCTGGCAATATATCGATTATCGCTGTATCGCATCGTATCGTATCGTATCGTATCGTATCGTATCGTATCGTATCGTGACGTATCATGATGTATCGTATCGTATTGTATCGTATCGTATCGTATCGTATCGTATCGTGACGTACCCTGTGATTCCCGCCGCTAGTGGAAACCAAACTGGAGCTGCTAATAGTGAATTCTATATATCTAAAATGTCATTATACCTGTTTTTTTTTTTTTTACAAACATTTGCTTCATGTTTTGCCACATACAGACGTTAAAATGGTTTAATTATACAAAAAAACATTTTCTGCACACTTCCTGGTTTGTGGTTGTATTTTTGGCGTCTACTAAGATACGTTTTCATGCTTTAATGTGCAAAAAACACATTATTTTTCTCAAAGTTTGCGTTTCTACAGCACCTCTTCTCTGAAACACTCCTCATCTCATGAACTTGCTTATATCTGTCAGTATTTTCAGTGGCGGAAAGCAAACCGGAACGTGCTTTTATTTTGTATTACACTCATTATTTGCATCATTTATTCAATGAATTATACAGATCAGATGAAAGAGGCTATTTTATGCAGAGTTACAGGTTTATAATTTTATTTTTTAGACATACTGGAACAAGTTTACATGTTTTAACATTTAAAAAGCACCATTTATGTTTTTTTACTGATGTTTTCTACATTTTACACTCCATCCTTTGCTGCTTTAACACTGCAAACGCCCCCATTGTGAGATTAATAAGGATTATTTCATCTTATTTTATCTAAATGAATATATATTAGTATTTATCTTGCAGCCGGTGACAGGATTTACCTTCTCTAGTGCATCAAATGTGTCCGTCGCTGGGTTCATCTGAAGGACCTCCACCCGTACAGTGTGGTGGAAAATGAAGGGTTTGGAAAAACGCTACACCCTGGAACCAAGGTATGAATATATCCAAGTTATAGATATGGTGATGGATCATTATGGGATTGTCCTGCAGTATATCGATTATCGCTGTGTCGTCTATCGTATCATGAGGTACCCTGTGATCCCCACCTCTATACAACATGACGAGTTCTTCCATCTCGCTGTGATCGTTATCTCAGCAGTATTTCCTCCTCGTTGAAAATTAAACGACCACTTTAATGCACATTTCCTGCTCAACAACCAGCTAATAACAGAAACACGAGGCAGCAGCAGGGAACCAGGCGAAGAGGATCCAAACCTTCGACCTGGAGCTCAGAACCCGCCGTCTAATTACAGCCCTGCCTTCCTCCTTCGCTGTAACTGCGACCAATTTGTCCAGTTCTGTCCGTTTGCTTCCTGGAGGGCAGATCTGACCGGAGGCCGACGGTCGCTCGGCTCGTTTGGCTTCATCAGCCGCGGACTAATCTTCACCTGGGAAGCAGCGAGTGCGGTGTGGAGATAACAGCGCTGATGTTTAATTCATGCCCAACAAAGACTCCTTCCAGCTCCACTCTGCAGTCTGACGCCGAGGCAGAGCAGGAAGTAATTGACCTCTGGGGAAGTCTGTCGAACAAGCCGGGTCGCCGGGGCCTCGGTTTGTTGCTAACAAGACAATTAGGCTTCACGTCGGCGGCAAAGGAGTTGAAAGTTTACAGTGTTTACATAAACGCTGTCAAAGATTCTCAATGCGTCCTGGATGAGCTGGAATTTCTACTACAGCGAGGAAATAAAACGAAATGAGACCAAAAATAAAGGATCCTTCTACGGAAACCTTTAGATCTTCTGCTTCCGGATCTTTCTTCCTTCTCTTTCCTGTTTAAGGTCTTAGGATTAGGATTTAAGCTTTCATTGCTGTCCTGGTTGGAGCGCTGACATCAACAAACTACAACCAAATACTGACCTCCAGTTGTTTTAAAAACTCCTGTCTGCTCCTGCTGATCAGGATGTTACAAGAAGAGAAACCTGAAAACATGAATTTAGTAAAAGTAGCGTACAGGTTCCAGACGGACTCAACAATAACAACTAGAGATGTCTTTATCAAGGCCAACTTCATCAAGCAATAAATGATTAATTGATAATACAAACTGGTGGAAGTGGACGTTTTATCATGTGGCTGACTATCACGGTCACTGAGCTGTAAGTACATTGTCCCAGTGGATTACAGCTCATCGTAGATATGCGAGGTCAGCCCAGTGTCCATTAACCACCACCGAAGTCTTTGTCATGGTGCCCGTTGCTAGCTAAACTCCCACAATGCTCTCTGCTTCCAACATGAACTGTAGTCTGAGTGACGCCTCCTCTGGTCTCTACAGTATTAAACAGGAAGAGGCTCCACCTGGTGGAACAACCAGATACTACAGCTGATCTATGATACATTTACTGACATGCATGGCCGTCATCGTTTTCCTTCTCGGGTAATAGATCATCTTCCCGTCATTTCCGTCTGTGCTCGTTTCTCGCCAAAATTAATAAAGAAACAAACGTCTCTGGAGAGTTTTTTTTTAAAGGGGGAGGGACTCGAAACAGTAAATACACATTTAGCAACAAAAGGTAATTTTATTCGTTTAAGATACTATTTGTTAAAAAAAAGTTAAATTTAAAAAAAAGTTGCAACCTTTTTTGCACCACGGACCGGTTTCAAGCAAGACAATTTTCTACGGACCAGTCATTGTGGTCCAATGACCACTCCAATGAACTGAAGCAAGGTGGCAGCAACATCATGTGAAGCATGGTGATGGCAGCATCATGAGGTGAAGCACGGTGGTGGCAGCATCATGATGTGAAGCACGGTGGTGGCAGCATCATGATGTGAAGCACGGTGGTGGCAGCATCATGATGTGAAGCACGGTGGTGGCAGCATCATGAGGTGAAGCACGGTGGCAGTGTGAAGCACAGTGGTGGCAGCATCATGAGGTGAAGCACGGTGGTGGCAGCATCATGATGTGAAGCACGGTGGTGGCAGCATCATGATGTGAAGCACAGTGGTGCAGCATCATGATGTGAAGCATCATGAGGTGAGCATCATGAGGTGAAGCATGGTGGTGGCAGCATCATGAGGTGAAGCACGGTGGTGGCAGCATCATGAGGTGAAGCACGGTGGCGGCAGCATCATGATGTGAAGCATGGTGGCGGCAGCATCATGATGTGAAGCACGGTGGTGGCAGAATCATGATGTGAAGCATGGTGGTGGCAGCATCATGATGTGAAGCACGGTGGTGGCAGCATCATGAGGTGAAGCACGGTGGTGGCAGCATCATGACGTGAAGCACGGTGGTGGCAGCATCATGATGTGAAGCATGGTGGTGGCAGCATCATGATGTGAAGCATGGTGGTGGCAGCATCATGATGTGAAGCATGGTGGTGGCAGCATCATGATGTGAAGCACGGTGGTGGCAGCATCATGATGTGAAGCATGGTGGTGGCAGCATCATGAAGTGAAGCATGGTGGTGGCAGCATCATGATGTGAAGCATGGTGGTGGCAGCATCATGATGTGAAGCATGGTGGTGGCAGCATCATGAGGTGAGGCATGGTGGTGGCAGCATCATGAAGTGAATTATGCTGTATCATATGTAGTGTTGGATGAAGCCTCCGGACCTCCTGATTCTCCAGCTTCCCTGAATAAGACCCAGTGATTTATTCTTCCTGCTCACCTGGCAGCAGCTCTAACGACGTTTCTGCTCCACTTCGCTGCTTTTAGTCATGAACTATTAACACGGAGGCAACAGACGGAGCAGAAAACCTCCGCGTCGCGTCTGAAAAACACCTTCCATTCACGAGCTGCAGCCGGGCGTCGAGTGGATCCGTCAAACGGCTTCTATTCACTCCGGTTTCATCTGAGGCATTTTTCCAGGAGCCATTTAATGCCTCGCTTTAAACCCTCACAAAGAGAGCAGACGGGAGCAGAGAGCGGCGGCCGACTCGCTGCCCTCGATGCCGTTTTGTTTGTTGCCGTTAATGGAAAAGCTATTTGCAGATGTGAAGCGCTTCCAGCCACAAAGCCGCCTGTGTTTTATTCACCGTGCAGCAGAAGTTGGACCTGCAGGCTTGTGAGTCTTAAAGCTTCACATTCAAGCTTCGGATGATGGACCTGCTCAGTGCATCATGAGCTTCCTTTTCCAGTTTAAACGCTGCAGCAAAGACATGGAGGAGAAGGAACGACGAGGAAAACAGAAAAAAGAAAGTAGAGGACGAGTCGTGAGTCGCTGTGTGGCAGGGAAGTGGTTTTAAATTAATGCTAAGGTTTAAAAACACTTAGCGACATAGCGGTTAGCTTCATTAGCGACTGAAGGAGGAGGAGGAGGAGGAGGAGGAGGAGGAAGAGGAGGTCGACATGATGGAAGATTTTCAGCATGGAGGGACTTTAGAGGCTGAATGACCTCAAATCTTTCAGTCTGAGTTCAGAGAATCATGACTCGATGTTTGACTCCTATTAGCCAAGCGGCCATTTCAACCTCATTAGAGACACAGTAGGAGTGTGTTGGTGTGTGTTGGAGTGTGTTGGAGTGTGTAGGAGTGTGTTGGAGTGTGTGTGTTGGTGTGTGTTGGAGTGTGTGTGTGTGTGTGTGTGTGGTTGTATATCTTGTGTTGTGAGGACGTGTCTCGGTCATTTAGCAGAAAAATAATCAGCAGTTATTTTTATTTCAATCATCAATGAATCGTCGTTTTTTCAGCGAATGCACTTAAAAATAAACCAAATACTTCCAGGAGCTGATTTGCTGCTTTTCTGTTCTTCATATTAAATATTCGGTGTTTTGTTTTTCTGTTTCTGGTGTAAATCACTGTGAACACTTGGTTTAGAGTCGTTAGTTTATGACGACACGACTCAGTAAATGAAATGTCTGTAATTAACGTGGAAACGCTGGAACAACTTTTACTGTGCAGCTCCTTCATCTGTGTCCTGTTTAAAGTTCACACTGTAAAAATAAAATTATCCAAAAAATACAATAAAATAAATGTGAGAACTGGCAGGAAGGATGCCAGAAATAAAGAAATTAAAATATAATTAATAAATAAATATAAACGTGAAATACATATAAAATTAATGAAATTAATATAATAATATTATATTAATATTGATTTAAATATAGTTAAAAACTGGCATTTTACAATCACATACAAGAACAAATGACCATTTATGAAAATACAGATTTTTTTATGTGGACATTATTTACTGTTTCGGAATTTTAATATATAATTATTATCATTATTGTATAAATATATTATTAAATATTAAATATAGTATATTATTATCATTATTGTATAAATATATTATTGTCATTATTATTATTATTATTATTATTATCATTATATAAATATATTATTATTATTATTATTATTATTACCATTATTATCTGGAATCCAACCAAACAGAGAAAATCTGTAAAATAGCAGTTATAAAATTATGAACCATTGTCTTATTCTTAACAAAAACATTCTTTCTTTCAAATAACAGCAAATCCCTGTAAAATAATTCTATTTTTATTTATTTAAATACAGTAAAATAAAACAATGTGTACTTTCAAGATCTAAATGTGAAAAAAATAACAAAATATTATCATCATTATGTTTTTTTCTGGGATTTTACTTGTTCTTAACTCTAAATCCTCAAAATAGTGAAAATCTGTGACATGACAGATAATAAAAATATATTTTAACGTTTAATCTACATAATTTTCCTTTTTAAATAACATCAAATATCTTTAAAATGACCATGTTCATTTATTTTTATTCATATATATTTTGAATTCTGTAAAAATGATGTCATTTTACTGTTAAATGCTGCAAAAACAAAAAAAAACTAATAACTATTTCTGAAAGTACAGATTTATTTAAAGACATTATTTATAGTTTCTTAAAAACCATCAGCTGCCTTTGAAGCTGCAGCTGCTCTAAATACCAGTGATGATGTCTCGACTCGTTTAAAGGATTCTGCAGCTTTTTATTTATTATTTATTGCCTTATTGTGTTTATTATATTCCACCTTCATCCCCTAAAACCTGACCGACGGTCCCTGAACGCACCGTCCTGATGCAGCCTCCCCTCCCCCGACCCCCCGACACTCAGGTCGACAAACAAAACAGGAAAGGAGGCCGAGGAAGGAAAGGAGACTGAGGAAGGAAAGGAAGGAAAGGAGGCCGAGGAAGGGAAGGAGGCCGAGGAAGGAAAGGAAGGAAAGGAGGGCGAGGAAGGAAAGGAGGCCGAGGAAGGGAAGGAGGCAGAAGAAGGAAAGGAAGGAAAGGAGGCCGAGGAAGGAAAGGAGACTGAGGAAGGAAAGGAAGGAAAGGAGGCCGAGGAAGGAAAGGAGGCCTAGGAAGGGAAGGAGGCCGAGGAAGGAAAGGAGGCAGAGGAAGGAAAGGAGGCCTAGGAAGGAAAGGAGGCCGAGGAAGGAAAGGAGGGCGAGGAAGGAAAGGAGGGTTAGGAAGGAAAGGAGGCTTAGGAAGGAAAGGAGGCTGAGGAAGGAAAGGAGGCAGAGGAAGGAAAGGAGGCCGAGGAAGGAAAGGAAGGAAAGGAGGCCGAGGAAGGAAAGGAGGCAGAGGAAGGAAAGGAGGCCTAGGAAGGGAAGGAGGCCGAGGAAGGAAAGGAGGCTGAGGAAGGAAAGGAGGCCGAGGAAGGAAAGGAGGCAGAGGAAGGAAAGGAGGCAGAGGAAGGAAAGGAAGGAAAGGAGGCCGAGGAAGGAAAGGAGGCCGAGGAAGGAAAGGAGGCCGAGGAAGGAAAGGAGGCAGAGGAAGGAAAGGAGGCAGAGGAAGGAAAGGAAGGAAAGGAGGCCGAGGAAGGGAAGGAGGCTGAGGAAGGAAAGGAGGCCGAGGAAGGAAAGGAAGGAAAGGAGGCCGAGGAAGGAAAGGAGGCAGAGGAAGGAAAGGAGGCAGAGGAAGGAAAGGAGGCCTAGGAAGGGAAGGAGGCCGAGGAATGAAAGGAGGCAGAGGAAGGAAAGGAGGCAGAGGAAGGAAAGGAGGCTGAGAAAGGAAAGGAGGCCGAGGAAGGAAAGGAAGGAAAGGAGGCCGAGGAAGGAAAGGAGGCAGAGGAAGGAAAGGAGGCTGAGGAAGGAAAGGAGGCCGAGGAAGGAAAGGAAGGAAAGGAGGCCGAGGAAGGAAAGGAGGCCGAGGAAGGAAAGGAGGCAGAGGAAGGAAAGGAAGGAAAGGAGGCCGAGGAAGGAAAGGAGGCTTAGGAAGCACCGCCGGCGGTTTGATTGGGCCTTTTTTATGTATTTGTTATTTCTGGTTTTTCAGGTGTTCTGGACTCTGGTGTCTTTCTTAAGGTGGTCTGGACTCTGGTGTGTTTCTTAAGGTGGTCTGGACTCTGGTTCTCTGTGGGGACGTTTGCTGGAGGCTCTACTGTCTCTCCAGCTGCCTCCAGCGGCCTCCTTCGTCCCTCCATCCTCTTCTGGCTGCCGGCGGTGAATCAGCTCCTAAACTGCCTCCGCCTCCGCGCCGCAAACCGCCGTGTGATTTGCATAATTACAGCCCCATAACTTCACACGGTGTAATTTGTCTCCATACGATGACGGGAGGAGAATTAACACGCAGCAGATCACTGTTTCACTGTTCGCTCTTTCTGTTGGACTCTGGCTTCTTTTCCTCAGCAGCAGGAACAAACATCAGACTTAGTTATACTTTACAGTGTGCAGCCAGAGTGATGCGTTCAAGGGATAAAAGCGAAAGAGGAAACATGGGTTGCGTTTTCAGTCTAAATGAGATGCGACTTTAAATTCAGTTTCTGTGCGTTTGCGTCAATCCTACAATTCCCATAATGCATCTGGCAGCTTCACATAGAGTGGAAAACATCGCTGGACCTTGCTGAACGTTACAGAGATTCTACAGACACACAGTCAGCTACATGAGAGCTAAACGCTAACATTAGCATGCTAACACGCTAACAGATTTTTTTCCGGTCTTGTAAATTATAGTGACAGAAAAACATGAATTCATATGCTGACTGTAAAAAATAATAGTACGTTCTAGCATAGTATAGCATAGCATACCACAGCATAGCATAGCATAGCATACCATAGCATAGCATTGTATAGCATAGCATATCACAGCGTAGCATAGCATACCACAGCATAGCATAGTATAGCATGCCATAACAGGCCATAGTATAGCATAGCATAGTATAGCATAGCATGCCATAGCATATTATAGCATACATAGCATAGTATAGTATAATATAGCATAGTATAGTATAGCATGGCAAACCATAGCATAATATAGTATAGCATAGCATTGTATAGTATATTGTAGCATAGTATAGCATAGCATACTATAGCAGAGCATATCATAGCATAATATAGTATAGCATAGTATATTATAGCATATAGTGTAGTACAGTATAGCATAAGATAGCATACTAAAGCATAGCATAGTATAGCATTAGTATAGCGTAGTATAGTATAGCATAGCATAGTATATTACAGCATAGCATCATATAGCAAAGCATATTATATTATAACATAGCATATTATAGCATAGTATAGCATAATATATAATAGAATAGCGTAGTATATTACATTATAGTATAGCATATTATAGTATAGCATAGCATCATATAGTATACCATAGCACAGTGTGGAATAGCATAGCATAGTGTAGCATATCAGAATGAGTTCTTGAAGCCCAATCCTGCTGCACAGAAAGGCTCATTGTTAGCATATTAGCATGGTAATGTTAGCATTTAGCTCTCATGTAGCTGCCTGTGTGTCTGTAGAATCTCTGTAAGGTCCTAACAGGGACACTGAACTCATCATCTAGTGCTGGTTTCCACTTCATGCGAAACTCTTACAGATCATGTGCAGGAAACAATTATATAAAAGTGGGTTTGATGGAATGAAGAGCTCGGGCTTGACTTTTATTTGCTTGTCATGATTTAACTCTACGGATGTGTTTGTCCTCTGCAGGCGGATCGGTTCCGTCTGTGTGATTTGCCTGCAATAAATCTGTGTTGTTTTTGTGGTGAAGTGCTGCTTTTGCTGTGGAAAGCTCTTCAGAGACTCTGCACTCGGAGCCAAGCCGAGCCTGAGAGGAGCTTTTGTCCTCCTCCAGGCGTTTCTCACAGGCTGTTTACGGCCTCCCTGCATGTTGGGACTGTTTACGAGCTCCAAACCCACCGAACCTGCCACGACCTCCGCATGGAGAGTCACTCAGCCTCACTCAGCCTCACGGCGGGAACAATGCATTTAGAATAATTATACAACGGGTTGGTTTGGAGCAGCTGCACAGAGGGGCGTCTGGCTTTTCTGCATCGCCTTGCATTTTCAATTTCCAGCTCTCAGGTTGCTCCCATCCTGCAGCTTTCTCCCTTTTTAACCGCCTGTCAGGATCCTCATCCTCTCCAAACCCGACCAATCACATAAATCTCACAGTCGGCGTCCTCGCTGGGATGGAAAATCTCTCACCCCGGTCGTGAGGCAGCGTCACACAAAGTGATGTGAGCCTTAGTTTGAGACTTTCGCTGCGTCTCCTCCGCAAAGACAAAAGAGAGATTTAGCCGAGAGATGCTGGCGGGAGAAACTCTCCCGCTGAGCCGCGGGAAGAAAAACCTCGGCGAAGAGATAAACAAGCTGCAAGATGCAAAAACCACAAGCAGGCAGGAGTCTGGAGGAAAGGCCACACAGAGGAGAAACTTTCAACATCGGGAAAAGCTTCTAGTTTAACAGATACCGGCTGAGCTGAGGTCAGATTAAAAACAGACCACAGCAATGATTCTGCTTGTTTTCTACAAATCAGTCATTTTATCACGGTCTGTTGGCTTCTTTTCTTTTCCAGAGCTGAAACTGAAGCCATCATGAGTGTACCATCACCTAAATATCAAATTAATCTGCGCTATTTCTAAGTTGAACAGGAGACAAACAACAGAATACCTTCATAGACTGTATTGAAAAGACCCCAAAGGAGAAACTGAGTCACCAAAATGAGACGTTCATGGACTTTCTGTCTTCGCTATACTACTATAAGTATTGGGACGTCTGACTTTACATGGACTTTAATGACGTCCCATTGTTAATCTGTAGGGTTTAATATGGAGTTGACTCTCTTTTAGCAGCTACAACAGCCTCAACTTGTCTGGGAAGGTTTTCCACAAGGTTTAGGAGTGTTTAAGGGAATCTTTGACCATCTTCCAGAAGAGCATTCGTGATGTTGGACCATAAGGCCTGGCTCTAAGTCTCCGCCCTAAATCACCCAAAAGTCCGTAAAAAAATGTTGTGCTTGAAACCAGGGCCTCCCCGCATGATGCTGCCACCACCATGCTTCACATCATGATGCTGCCACCACCATGCTTCACATCATGATGCTGCCACCACCGTGCTTCACGTCATGATGCTGCCACCACCGTGCTTCACGTCATGATGCTGCCACCACCGTGCTTCACGTCATGATGCTGCACCACCATGCTTCACGTCATGATGCTGCCACCACCGTGCTTCACATCATGATGCTGCCACCACTATGCTTCACGTCATGATGCTGCCACCACCGTGCTTCACATCATGATGCTGCCACCACCATGTTTCACATCATGATGCTGCCACCACCGTGCTTCACATCATGATGCTGCCACCACCGTGCTTCACATCATGATGCTGCCACCACCATGCTTCAGACTATGATGCTGCCACCACCGTGCTTCAAGTCATGATGCTGCCACCACCGTGCTTCACATCATGATGCTGCCACCACCATGCTTCACATACTGATGCTGCCACCACCATGCTTCAGACTATGATGCTGCCACCACCATGTTTCACATCATGATGCTGCCACCACCGTGCTTCACGTCATGATGCTGCCACCACCGTGCTTCACGTCATGATGCTGCCACCACCGTGCTTCACGTCAGGATGCTGCCACCACCGTGCTTTCGGTCATGATGCTGCCACCACCGTGCTTCAATTCATCATTTTTTAATCTAAAAAAAGTGTCCTAAATGAATAAAATTGCTTTTTATTACTAAATGTGTTTTCACTTTTTTGAAGCTCTCCAGAGACGTTTGTTTTTTATTAATTTTGGCGGGAAACAAGCAGACGGAAGTGGGAACCACCCGCCAGGCCTGGTGGTTGGGGATTGCTGGTTTAAAGCAACCAAACAGCAAATTGGAAGGACGACAAACGCTGGAAGCCTGAAAAACACTTTTATTATCCTGTTTTTAGATCAGACAACATAATGCTGATGGGTTGGATTGACGTAATGATGCTGAATCAACTCAATATCGTGGGTAATTCAAACTCAGATTTCTGCTTTAGCTGATTTAAAACTAAATTCAAGTTGAGGAACCTGAATGACATCGGCTTGGTAATTTAATTTTCTCTTCACTTTGAGTTGTGCAGCTGCTACTGATGAATCTGAGGATGTTTTATCAGGTGGAAATGGCTAAAATTTAGGATCTTAAAGGTTTTAAAGGAACCAAACAGCAACCTGGAGGGACGGTAAACACCCGAACCCTGAAAACACTCCCATTATCCTGCTTTTCTTTCAGGCTTCGTCGGACCTGATCGCCTCCATCATGTGGTTTCAGAGCTTTGAGCCGAAGCGGCGACAGATTTATATTTTCCAGCCTCCCGGCGGCTCCTCCTCCCCCCGCTCGCCGCTCTGAATGGATTCGCCCAAAGAGTCGGTGATGCGAGACTAATCAGGTCCCATTCCAATTCTGGGCACAGCGGAGGACACCAGGCCCCGAGACCAACAGCAACCAGCAGGTGATCGGCTCTGGATGCATTTTAATTGGTTCACAAAGCAGAGCCCAGGGTTTGTTTCTGGGCTGTGAAATGCATCAGCCTTCCTCCTCCTCCTCTTCCTCCCTCTGTAGCCTTCAGACGCTGCTCAGGGTTTAGAGCTGCTCTGTGAAATCAATGGAAGCTGCACCAACACCAACAAAACCACGGCGAGTTTGATGAACGGCGGCTGCAGGTTTGAAAAAAAACACAGCCGTCCTGAATTATGAATCACCTTCTGCCCAGGAAATATCGGCCCGATCAATCCCTGCAGGATAAATAAATGCATGAACGGCTTTATTTCATCGAGGGGATTCATCACCATCAGCGAGAAGCAGCTTCTCATCTTCCAGCTAATAACCGGAGTGACGGGTTCAGGAGGAGGAAACACTGAAGCACATCTTCTAGGCTGATTCTGAACAAGCACGAGTCCAAGTTCAGCTAATTTGGGTTAGAAATGTAAAACATGGAGGTAAAGAAGCAGGAAAACAGTGAGAAACGCATCATGTGTTTCTCCTGCTGTTAAGATTAGAGGAAACAAAGAAGTTAATTAGATTTAAAATTGGATTCTAGTTGGTTTTTGGTGCCGTTTGAGGCGCTTTAAGTGAAAGTTACGACCTCAATCATAGCAATAATAAATATTCTCTAAAGTGGGGCTGCAAGGAAAGAGTGTTTTCATATTTGATTGATCTTTCTTGATTAATCGATCAGTTTGGGCGACAGAATATCAGAAAATGATGAAAAATGTCACAGAGAAGAAAAAAACTTAGAAAATATTCACATTTGAGCAGCTTCATCATTAAAAACTTGCCCAAACTCACTGATTATCCAGATATTTACCGATTAATTTAACAGTTTAAAGCTAATCGATGAATTGATTCAACAGATTAATCAAGGTAGGTCATTTGGAAAGAGAGGAAATTAACATGTTTTAAGGTTTTAAGGAGTTTTTTTTCAGTTTTTAGGGAGAAAAACAAGAAAAATGAGCAATTAATATAATAAAAACTGTGTTTTTATGACCTTAAAGCCAAATAAATCTTTTATTTCAAGGATTTTATTCATAATAATTATATAGTTTTGATAATTTTAGGGTTTTAAAAGAAGAAATGAAGGTAAGAATCCATTAAAACATTCAAGTTAATTCAAAATGAAACTTTGGTTAAAGTTCAAATGCTTGTCAGTGATATCTAAGTGGAAAAGTCATGAATTAATTAGAATAATAACTGAATTTTAATGGTTTTCTGGACGATTTCAGGGCTTTAGAACGTTTTTTTAACCGACCACCAACCATTAAAGTCCCGCCTGACGTCTGAATTTTCACGACTTAAAAGGAGAAAATGAGAAGTTTATATTAGTTTAAGGATGTTAAGAAGGAAAAATGCTGACTACTTAATGGGAAAAGTCTGACGTTTGGTGCCGATCACGTTTTTTAAAGGCATATTGAAGCTTCGTGCTTCTCCTGACTTGTTTCGAGGCTTTAAAGGATTAAAATCAATTAGTTTGGACCAAATGAAGCCACAGAGGCTCCTCCGAGGTACAAATGTTTAACTGTGGCTTTCTAATTTTATCATGTTACTGTGATTTAATTGGATTTTCCCCCACGGTTTGAGGATTTTTAAGGGAGAAGAAACAATAAAAACTGACCAAAATGAAAGCCGCCTCTGAATCTGAATTAGCGCCTCTCTTTTTCTGTCTTATGGGTTTGCAGGGAGAAATTAATGGCTGGAGGCGTCGATGAAATGAACTTTAATTAAAAAATGAGGCTCCTTGAAGGTGCAAATGTTTTGTTCTCGGGTTTTTATGGGGAAATGAAAGGATTCACTCATGAATTAGAATATAAAGAGACATTCAGAATCGGCTTCTAGCGCAGTCGAAGAGGTTTAAAGATGACAAAGATGTGAAAATTCCCCCACAACGCCAACCTAAAGGGTTTCTTATGGTCTGCTGAGGGAAACGTTGACGTCGTAATATACAGATTATAACATTTAAAAGACGTTTAAAGGATTTCTGAAGGGATTGAGGCAGAAGAAGAGAATAATAAAAGCTGCAAACAGCGTTGGGCGGGTCTTCGCTTCATGAGACTGGCTGTCATCAGGGCCGGACTTAGATCATGCACGTGGAGTTTCAGGCTGACTGGAGCATGTACAGGGTATTCAGACGGCACTTCCTGTTTTATGGTGTGATGGCGACTGAGACAGGAAGTCAGCGTATGCATTTCCTCAGGCAAGTTTCAGGCATACTGGAGCATGTACAGGCTAGTTAGACAGCACTTCCTGTTTCCTGTTTTCATAACGAAGCAACAAAACGCTGCAGGGTGCCACGACTACGCCCTCATACCTTCGTGGAACATTTTAAAGGCTTTTGTCCACCAACGCCTGTAGCATGTGCCGGCCAAATTTGAGATCTGTCGGACGAGTTCGTTCTCAAAATCTGGAAAATTTTGGCCAAAAACAATCGCTGAAAATGCGACATTAAATTCAAAATGGCGGACTCCCTGTTGCATTGTGGGTATGCGTTCTTGAGGCTTTTTTGTGCGTCTTGTCGTGACACATATCTGTGTTGAATTTCGTAGCTGTAGGTGGAACGAACTGAATAGAAACCCCCTTTTTAAGTTTCCCAGGGGGCGCTATTGAGCCATTTTGCCATTCACATGTGCATTCACCCCAAAATATGAAATTTTTCTACAGGTCTGATGGGCGTACCAAGTTATAGGTGTTTTCGACTAGTTTTAGGGCCTTGAGTCCGTAAAATAACAATTAAAAAACGGGGGAATAACAGTAGGGTTCTACAGTGTTGGTGCTGGACTCTAATTAAAGGCCTTTAAAAACAAATTCAGACGTGGCTTTAATGTCGTTTGGCAGAATTTAATGAGGTTTTCTCTTTTTTTTTTAACAGGGAAAAATACACAAAGCCAAACGAAAGAACATCAAACAGTTTAACCCAATAATGAATCCACTGTTTTGACTTTGGAAATGAAGAATCAATGGAGGTTAGAATCATCTGCACACATGAATGAGAAGAACTGAGTTTAACAGTCCGATCAGAGCCACGTCCAAACAGACGACCACCAGAAGACGTCAGATGAGGCTGTTTTCCAGCTAAAAGCCTCTTTTTTTCGGGAGCAGGAGCTTCGGAGAACGAGGAAACGTGCCGAGCTGTGCGTCGGAGGCGAAACAAAAGGCGACGAGCTCACCGAGCGCAGACACAACACCGGCTGCCGGGGCGTCTGCTGTTGCCATGGCGACTCCCCCACAATGCCGAGCGGAATAAACGAATCCTTGGAGACTGTGATCAATAATTTATATCTGCTGCTGCTGCGAGAGGTGATGCTTCGGCCTGCAAAGACTCTGCAACTCTGCGGCTTTTAGCCTTTTTTAGCCCCTCGTTTTGGTTTTGTAGCACATTTGATGCACTAGAGAAGGTAAATCCTGTCACCGGCTGCAAGATAAATACTAATATATATTCATTTAGATAAATTAAGATGAAATAATCCTTTATTAATCCCACAATGGGGGCGTTTACAGTGTTAAAGCAGCAAAGGGTGGAGTGTAAAATGTAGAAAACATCAGTAAAAAACACATAAATGGTGCTTTTTAAACGTTTAAACATGTAAACTTGTTCCAGTATATCTAAAAAATAAAATTATAAACCTGTAACTGTGCATAAAATGGCCTCTTTTCATCTGATCTGTATAATTCATTGAATAAATGATGCAAATAATGAGTGTAATACAAAATAAAAGCACGTTCCGGTTTGCTTTCCGCCACTGAAAATACTGACAGATGTCAGCGAGTTCATGAGATGAGGAGTGTTTCAGAGAAGAGGTGCTGTAGAAACGCAAACTTTGGGAAAAATAATGTGTTTTTTGCACATTAAAGCATGAAAACGTATCTTAGTAGACGCCAAAAATACAACCACAAACCAGGAAGTGTGCAGAAAATGGGTTTTTTTGTATAATTAAAGCATTTTAAGCAAATGTTTGTAAAAAAAAAAAACAAAAAAACAGGTATAATGACATTTTAGATATACAGAATTCACTATTAGCAGCTCCAGTTTGGTTTCCACTAGTGGTGGGAATCACAGGGTACGTCACGATACGATACGATGCGATACGATACGCGATAATCGATATATTGCCAGACAATCCCATAACGATACGTCACCATATCTATAACTTGGATATATTCATACCTTGGTTCCAGTGTGTAGCATTTTTCTAACCCTTCATTTTCCACCACACTGTACGGGTGGAGGTCCTTCAAATGAACCCAGTGATGGACGTTCTAATGCTGGCGGCCATCTTTGCTTTAAACGTCGTGCTAACGGCTGCAGGCTGACTGGAAACGTTGCTGCATCAGCCGCTTTCTGGGCCAGGAGTTCAGGATGGAGGCGTTGCAGGTGGGTTTGCATGTTGTTGGTGTTTCCTGTGTGCTTTAGTTCGGCGAAGCACTTCCTGCATATGTCATAGTCTTTGTCCAGCTTGTTCCCTCAAAGCCCAAATGGGTCCACTCTTTAAACGTGGATGGGGCGTCTCTTACGGTAGCGTTGCTGTCCTCCATTATACCTGTACTAACTGTTGTTGGGCCGATTCATTTCCGCCCTCATTCATGTGATAAACGCCACCTTGTGGAGGCATTAAGTAGTGACGCTGGGGAAACGGCAGCTGTCAGGGTTTAGAGTGCCTTATTATATTAATTAAAGTATGGCTGTTTGGAGTCAGCGTATCGAGGAGGGACGACGATCTATCGCTGTATCCATATTTTGTTCCACCCCTAGTTTCCACCACTGAATATACCAACAAATACCACTAAATGAACCTGATGATGAATAAAACCTAAAAGCGTGATGATTCTCCGGAAGGTTCTGCTCTAAAAAGAAGCATTTTGTCTGTTATTTGTTCGCAGGTTTATCAGTAAAGGACCTGACTCAGATTTTTGGCACAAAAAGCAGAAATCTGGCTCGAAGGTTCGGACACCCAGCTGGGCGGAAAACCCCCAAGTCTGGCAGCTCTGGCCGGTTAAATGAAGCAGAAATCAGAGGTGCTTCCCTCCAGACTGTAATATTAACTGTATCCACCAGACAAAAACAAACAGGAGAAAATTCCACACAGAGCAGAACCGACGCAGCTGCTCGGTGCAGCGAATACATTCGGAGGTTGGAGGTCTGAGAGTAAACAGATGATAAAGCATCTCCTCCATCTGTTGCGTCGGAAACTTCAACATATTAGATCCCAATAATTCAACACCTCCGCCTCACATCAGCCGACCGATTAACATTTGCGGTCGCAGATGCACGTTTTTGCTGAATTACGAGTCGAGTGTATTTTAAACAGAGCAGATCAGAGCAGATCGGGGAAGTTGGGAAGAGCTATGATCTCCATAACTGGTCTAATTTGGTGAAACACAACAACAAGAACGGACTTTAACAGCTCGGTTTAGCCCCTAAACTTCCTGGTTTCTGGAAGCATTAGATGGAAGAAGAGCCTCGATGCTGCCCTGAGTCATGATGCTGAGGAGCACCTGGTCAGGATGGTCCAGAGTCAACCAGGAACCAGCAGAAAGCAGGTCTGGATGAACCAGAAGCTGCTGGAACACAGCTGTCAGTGTCCACAGGGTTGGACATCAACATGAGCTGAGAGGCTCCATGAAGAAGGAAGTTCTTCCTCTAGAAGCAGAACCTTAAAGCTCCACTGATCACATGGACAAAGAAAAGGCCTTCTGGAGGAAAGTTCTGAGGTCAGATGGAACAAAGACTGAGGAGAGAAGGTGAGGCCTTCAACCCCAACAACACCAGACCTACCATCAGCATGGAGGTGGCAGCATCATGCTCTGGAGCTTTCTACAAGTCCCTTTGGCCTGATGTCAGACTGTATTTTGGACTGCCTTTGGACTTTGTTGGGACTGGTTCTTGTTTGGTTTCAGTCTTGGTTCTGGGCTGGTTTGGGACCTGGTTTTGAATGTGATTTAAAGTGTTAATCCTGGCTTAGGACTGGTTTCAGATAGTCCTGGGGAGGGTCTTGGACTTGTTTAAGGAGTAGTTTAGGTTTGGTATTTGACTTTTAAAGGACAGGTTTCAGACTGTCTGGGGCAGGTCTTAGACTCTTTTTTAACCCCAACAACACCACACCTACCATCCAGCATGGAGGTGGCAGCATCATGCTCTGGGGTTTCCTTGAAGTACTTTGGCCTGATTTCAGACTGTGTTTTGGACTGGCATTGGACCTTCTTGGGACGGGTTCTTGTTTGGTTTCAGTCTTGGTTGTGGGCTGGTTTGGGACCTGGTTTAGGATTTGTTTTACAGTGGATCTGGGCCTGGCTTAGGACTGGTTTCAGGCTATCTTGGGCTGATCTTAGAGTCTTTTTCAACCCCAACAACACCAGAACTACCATCCAGCATGGAGGTGGCAGCATCATGCTCTGTGGAACTGGAGCTTCACACAAAGTCAATGGAACAATGAAGGAGGAGGATCAGAACCTAAAACCATCATCAGAAGGTTGATCTGGGACACAGCTGGATGTTCCAACCAGACAATGAGCCCAAACACATCAAAGTGGTGAAGAAATGGTTCCATCAGGCTGGAATGAAGGTTCTAGACTGGTCCCCCCAAAGTCCTGAACTTAAACCATCAAGAACCTGAAGAAACCAGTCTGACACATTTAGTTGGACTGAACCAATAATGTCCAGAGGAGTCAAAGAGAAACCAGACGACTGTAGACGGGAACCAGAAGAACCCAACTGAGGAGGAAACGGACCAGTTTAACCAGATAGTAACATTCTGTTTTAGATTTATGATCCAGCAGATTAGTTCATATCTCCAGAAGATCTTTAGTGAATCAATGAAAGAAACAAAATGCAGGATTGTTTTTGTTTCAAAGACTCCGTTATAGAAAATTCACAGTAATAGAAGTCATGGGAAACTCAAGGCTGACATGATGAACGTGGTCTTTATAAGTGGAAGAAACTTGATTAAATTTGATTATTTTAACATCTGATGGTCATTTCTCTTTCATAACGCTCCTTAAACCAGTGAAAACCCCCCGAACACGATGTAATCCACAAATTCCTTTTTTCATTTTCTCATTAAAAGCCGTGAAAACTCAGACGTGACTTCAAAGGACCATTTAAGACAGGACTTAAATGGTAGGTGGTCTATTAAAAAACTGTTTTAAACCCCTGAAACCATCCAGACATCCATTAAAACACGGCTAATATTCTAATTAATTCATGACTTTTCCACTTGAACATCACGGACACAAGCTCCAACAGAACCTTTGGATTCACTTCTAATGGATTTTCACCTTCATCTTTTTCACCAAAGAGATCATTATTATGATTATTATGATTATTAAAATCTTTAACTCCATGAATAAAACAAGAGGCAGTTTAATGTTTGTTGGTCATTTTTTAAATAAAGACCAAATAATAATGGTGAAATAAAAACATCCTTTATGTCTCATTGTGTTTTTATTTTCCCATTTACAAAGCTGTACCTTCAGAGGAGAGCTGATGGATTTCAAACAAGATCTGATAATCGATCAATCAGTTTGAGTCATTTTTTTTAAAGATAAAAGTCTAAATTAAGCCTTTTTAGTGTGAATATTTGGAGTTTTTGTCCTCAGTGACAGTAAACAGAATGTATTGAAGTTGTGAACAAAGCAAGATGTGTTTTTGTTGTCAATTAACCCAGAAATAATCCAACTGGCAGCCCTACTTCAGAGAATATTTATTAATACCATAATTTAAGTAGTATTTTAGTTATTTTATTTTAAATTTTATTTTATTATTATTTATTTTTATTTTATTTGTTATTATTTATTTCATTACTATCTTATTATTGTTTTATTTTTGTTTTTGTTATTTTATTTTATTATCTTATTATTATTTATTTCATTATTAATTATATTAATTTCATTTTAATTAATAATTGGTCTATTTATTATTATTATTTTATGATTATTATTATTTTATTTCATTTCTGTTATTATTTTATTTAAATATTATTATTTTATTATTTTATTTTATTATTATCTTTTTTATAATTTATTTTATTTTTATTTTATTTTTATTTTATTTCATTTTAAGCACTATTTACACTTGAATTCTGTACTTGTATTCTTATTTGATTGTCGTTTATGTCGTGTAAACTATTTAACTAAACCCAAACCAGGAGACCAAACGTCAAACCGATTGATCGAGACAATAATCATCAGTTGTGGACTAATAAACAGCATCCATAGGAATCCCATGTATCCAGTCCCTCCACGGGCCTCTTCCATAAAAATCATTTGTGGTTTATCAATTAAAGCTGAGATACGGGGTTAAAGGCGCTGCATCGATCCGTGGACACGCTCCAGTCGACTGCAGCCCTTCCTCTTGCTTCCTTTTCTTCTTCCTCTTTTATTATTTCAGCCACGCGTCGCTCTGTCGACGCCGTCGTGTTATTTGTACACTGTGTTTGGGCTTCTGCCATCCAGACGAACCACTTCAGCTGGGGAACTCTGTCTCTGCTCTCTGCTAAATCACCACCTCTGGTTTTTAGCACCTTGACGAGGCCTTTTTCTCTCATCAGACCCGAGTCCGGCCGAGAGGAAGCGGCTCTAAATCTGACAAACGAGGCCTCCGCAGCCCCGCCGGCTTCATAAAGCTGCCATTCACGGCTAATCTGCAGAGCCATCGACGCATAGCTGACAGCCGGCGCATTAAGCCAATGTCACAGAAATCATTCTAACTCTCTCAGCGAGGAGGCGGGAGGCTGTCGCCAAAACCTTAATTGTTCCGTTGGTTTGACGCCCAAACGTAGATCAAAACGTGTCGGTTAAAAGACGCTGGTTTGAACTCGTCCGTGCAGCTTTGTGCTGAAGTTTCAGGTTGTTTAGATGCCGATCATCCACCAGCTCCGTCCTGATCGTCTCAAACCGTCTCTGCAGTCGGACAAACAATGAACCAGAGTCTTAAAAAAACCCGTTCAACCATTAGAAAAGGCAGGAGGTCTGGACTCCACAGAGTTACAGACCAGATCAGACTCAAACCGAGTCTCCAGGCAGCTAACGACGGTGGTGTTTATTTACCGGAAACCAACGTAGTCCTGCAGTTATTCAGAGCCACAGACGACGTGATCCTGAACATGGAGCTCTGAGAGAAACTCCAAGGACCAAACAGACACCTTGAAACAGGATGTAGCTTGAAATATTTAACCTAAAACCAAACAAAAAGGACTAAAGAACTAGAAAACTGGTCTAGATGCCAAAGAAAACATAGGAAACTCATTGATGATGCTCCCTGAGTTTAAAAGAACCGCCACTGACACGGTAGTAGCAGAAACACAAACCAGACCAGGCCAAACTACGACAAAACCAAACCTCATCTGACCGATGAGATTAATTTGAATCCCGGACGAGCCCCCAGTGTGTCCCGAAAACACAAAACTGTCCCTGAGGCTCGTAAAATGACCAAAATGGGGCACGAAGCGACAAAAACGAGACACAAAATGAGACAAAAACAAGACAAAAGGACAAATAGGACACGAAACTGAGACGGCGAAAGAGACCGAAAGGAAAATCCAACCTACTGGATCAATAAACAGCATCTGCTAAATGAAACTGTAGAATTTTAAAATGGAAAAAGCTAAATTTCTATAATATATGGAGAAAAAACCACCAGAGAGCCACGAGACGACACAAAAGTCAAAACCACTCAAATGAGACACAAAACGACCAAAAACAAGATGAAATGACACAAAACAAGACAGAAAACAACAAAAATGGGACAAAAAATGGCGCAAAACAAGACCAGTTGCCAGAAACAAGGCAGAAAATGACCAAAAACAGACACCCGGTGGCCCAAATGAGACACAAAACTACAAGAAGAGACGACAAGAGAGGCTGGAAACATGGACATAGCTGGATAACTCAGTGACTAACAGCCACGACCAGGTGTACATGTCCAGTGAGGACCCTCAGGCAAGGTCCTTAATGCTGCCCCCCCTACCTACCTATGTACGTAGCTTTGGATAAAAGCATCTGTTAAATGAAACTGTAGAATTGTAGAATGGAAATAGTAAAATATCTATAATATGTGGAGATAAAACCACTATGAAACAACACAAAAGAGGCAAAACGACACAAATGAGACACAAAACAACCAAACACGAGATGAAATGACACAAAACAAGACAGAAAACAACACAAAACAGACACAAAACGAGAAAAATGATACACAAAACAACCAAAAAGAAGACAAAATGACACAAAACAAGACAGAAGACAAGAAAAATGGTACAAGAAATGGCAAAAAAATAAGACCAGTTGCCAGAAACAAGGCAGAGAACGACCAAAAACAGACACCCAATGACCCAAATGAGACACAAAATGACACAAACAAGACAAAACGACACAACTGAGACAAAAAATGACACAAAACGGTAAAAAACAAAACAGAAAACACTGTAAAACATGACAAAACAACACAAAACTACAAGAGGAGACGACAAGAGAGGCTGGAAACATGGAGATAGTTAAATATCTACAGAATGTGGAGCCTCCATTTTATTTTCCCGTACTGGTGACACCTGAACACTGAACAATGTTGGGTTCCAGTTCATGTACTTCGGACCTTTTTCTTTTTTCATACTTTATGACGTTTAAACTTGATCATTACCCACTGAAAACACCCAGAAACTGCTCTGGGTTCAGAGGATTACAGGTAAAATAGGACTGATCTGTACTTTAGCTCCTGTTTTACAATAACGTCGAACAGGAAGTTGACATCTTTGAGTGTACGATAAAAAACCCCGACAGGAAGCGAGGCGCCACCTTCCTGCAGCAGAACAGAGCCGACATCAAAGCGGCGCATCTATCGAACGACGGCGCTCACGTTTGCATTCGAGCGGCGATCTGAGGCCGGCTGAGATTAGCCTCCGTTTGAAGTGCAGACCTGAGCGACGTGACGCACCTGAGGGCGGGAGCATCACCTGACCCGCCGACGCCTTCAGTTCCCGACGGACGTCCCGGTTTCCGCCAGCCGGCCTCTGATCTCAGCTCTGCGGTTTCTGGGATTTGCAGGTTTCCCGCGGAACACGTGTTTTCTTTCACACGAGTTTGTTCTTTCCCTCTTTTTTTTGTTGCTTCTCACCACAGAAACAGCAGCTCTGACAAACAACCGAGGAACAAGAGGTTTCTTCACTCCCACACCGGCTGCCAGGATGACGGAAGAACTGAGGGAAACCACACAGCTGAAGGGTTTCAACAACAACTGCCTGGACTGAAATCCATTCTACCCTCTGGACGTTTAGCAGCTAAAACGCTAACACGCTAACATGAAGAAGGTGAACAGAAACACTGTTAACACTTTGAACTACAAACAGTTTTCCATGCTGCATTTATTTATTGATCCAGTAGGTTGGATTCTCCTCTCAGTCTCTCTCATCATCTCAGTTTCGTCTCTTATTTATCCCGTTGTCTTGTTTTTGCCTCATTTTGCGTCTCGTTTTTATCTTTTTATTCATTTATGTGATTGTTTTGTGTCCACATGCTGTACACGTACTATTATATTTACTATTATTTTACTTTATTTCTTGATATTTCAACGATTTAAAGTATTAAAGAGGAAAAAGTTCCAAATTGCATGGACTGGAATCAAACATTGTTCAGTGTTCAGGTGTTACCAGTACGGGAAAATAAAATGGAGGCTCCACATTCTGTAGATATTTAACTATCTCCATGTTTCCAGCCTCTCTTGTCGTCTCTTCTTTTAGTTTTGTGTCACATTTGTGTTGCTTTGTCATGTTTTACAGTGATTTCTGTCTTGTTTTTTGCTGTTTTGTGTAATTTTCGCCTCGTTTGTGTTGTTTTTTGTCTGTTTTTTGTTGTTTCCTTTCTTGTTTGTGTCATTTTGTGTCTTATTTGGGCGACTGGGTGTCTGTTTTTTGTCGTTTTCTGCCTCGTTTCTGGCAACTGGTCTTGCTTTTTGTCTCGTTTGTGACGTTTTGTGTCCTGTTCGACGTTTTTGTAAAACAGGAGCTAAAGTACAGATCATTCCTATTTTACCTGTGATTCTCTGAACCCAGAGCAGTTTCTGGGTGTCTGCAGTGGGTAATGATCAAGTTTAAATGCCATAAAGTATGAAAAAAGAAAAAGGTCCAAAGTGCATGAACTGGAATCCAACATTGTTCAGTGTTCAGGTGTCACCAGTACGGGAAAATAAAATGGAGGCTCCACATACCGTAGATATTTCACTATCTCCATGTTTCCAGCCTCTCTTGTCGTCTCTTTTTTTAGTTTTGTGTCTCATTTGTGTTGTTTTGTCATGTTTTACAGTGTTCTCTGTCTTGTTTCTGTCATTCTAGGTCCCATTTGGGTCATTGGGTGTCTGTTTTTGGTCGTTTCCTGTTATTTTTTGTCTCGTTTTTGTCATTTTGGGTCCCATTTGTGTTGTTTTGTGTCTGTTTTTTTGTTGTTTTCTGTCTTGTTTTGTGTAATTTTAGGTCATTTCAGTTTCATTTCAGGCTAGTGGGCTGTTAGTCACTGATCTGTCCAACTATCTCCATGTTTAAATTGTCTATAGACTTCTCTCCACTCAGCATTGTGAAACATCTTTCTACTGTCATCCTGTTACTCCAGAGCTTCTAGAGCTGTGCAGAGTAGAGGACTTCAGAGGGTTAAAAAGCAAATCTCTTCCTCTTCTTGTGCACATAAAACGGTGATTAATGTGGAATTCACGGCGCCGCTGTCATCAGAAGAACACGACTTACGCATCGTATGACAGCGGATCCCAACATGAGGATTAATAGGAGAAACTGCGCAGCATAATCCTCGTGTTTTCAGGCTCGGCTCGTTGCTTTTTGGAGCTATTCGGCTGAAAAAAGGTCAAAAGGTTCTCTTTAAAGCTGCATTTACGGGTGACGGCCGTTTCTGCTACCAGAATCAAAGACTGTAGTGGATTTAATTAGAGCAAGATAGAGTATTTTTCAGTTTAATTGTCATCAGAGCAGATTTCTAAATGCTGAAATGCAATGACAGGTGAGGTATTTTAAACGAGAAGGTAGAAAAGTTCGTCAGACAAACATGTTGAGCTCCAGTCTGACAGACAGCTGTGGTTTCACCCTCACAGCTCCTTGACTTTACGGTGTGTTTTTATCCTCCAGGCTTAATTAAACTCTCAGAGCCGCGGCAGCTTCACGGAGTTCACATCCAGCCGGTTGACAAACACCTTTTTATTGCCTCATGAAAGACAATTAAAAGCGTCTGTCACCCTGCAGCGCCGCAGATAATTAGTTTGCCCTAAACTCAGCCGGTAAAACTGATCGGAGGATAATTCGCTCTCGGCTGGAGACAGAAAGAGAAGAACGCTAGTGATCCGATCTGTCCGCCTCAATCTGCAGCGAAACAACCGGTTCTGGCGTTTCTGAGGCAAAGTCAGCGAACAGTTGGTCGAAAACTAAAGAGCAGCGTCACATTTATTGACGGGATTCAGTTAAACTCTGAGAGGAATCAACCGAAGTCATCAGGTCTTCTTCAGAGTCCTCAACATGTTTAATCTGATGGAGATGTTGGCAGATGTGATGCTGCCTTCAGATGATGTGGGAAAGAGGCGCAAAACAACCACAAAACTACATCAAACAACCACAAAGAGACGCAAAACAACCACAAAGAGACGCAAAAAAACCACAAAGAGACGCAAAAAAACCACAAACACTCACAAAACAACTTCAAAAAGACACAAAACTACATCAAAGACACACAAAACAACCACAAAGAGACACAAAACAACCACAAAGAGACACAAAACAACACAAAGAGACACAAAACAACTTCAAAAAGACACAAAACTACATCAAAGACACACAAAACAACCACAAAGAGACACAAAACAACCACAAAGAGACACAAAACAACCACAAAGAGACACAAAACAACCTCAAAGAGACACAAAACAACCACAAAGAGACGCAAAACAACCACAAAGAGACGCAAAACAACACAAAGAGACACAAAACAACTTCAAAAAGACACAAAACTACATCAAAGACACACAAAACAACCACAAAGACACACAAAACAACCACAAAGAGATGCAAAACAACCACAAAGAGACACAAAACAACCTCAAAGAGACGCAAAACAACCACAAAGAGACGCAAAACAACAACAGAGACGCAAAACAACCACAAAGAGACGCAAAACAACACAAAGAGACACAAAACAACTTCAAAAAGATACAAAACTACATCAAAGAGACACAAAACAACCACAAAGAGACACAAAACAACCTCAAAGAGACACAAAACAACCACAAAGAGACGCAAAACAACCACAAAGAGACGCAAAACAACCACAAAGACACAAAACAACCACAAAGAGACGCAAAACAACCTCAAAGAGACGCAAAACAACAACAAAGAGACACAAAACAACAACAAAGAGACACAAAACAACCACAGACACAAAACAACAACAAAGAGACACAAAACAACCACAAAGAGACACAAAACAACCACAAAGAGACACAAAACAACCACAAAGAGACGCAAAACAACCACAAAGAGACGCAAAACAACCACAAAGAGACACAATTTAGTTTTTTTGTTTGTTTACATTCAACATGGTAATAAACTCTTTTTCCTAAACACTATTAGAAAGTAGAAAACTCTTCAGACAGACTTCAGTATTAAATGTGTGGTTCTGACAGGAAGCAGTCGGTTCCTGAACCAACAGGAGTTTCAATCAATCAGGACAGAAATCCTTCAAACTGCTGCTGGAATGCAAAATCCTGGAGGTGGAATCAGTGCCGGCGCCAAAAACATGATTAATGTTGTTGTCTCTGCCGCTGTGAATAAATTAATATTCTTTTCAGGAGA